>OZ026617.1:8826157-9168971 GCA_964020975.1 Hermodice carunculata
TTCTAATATGATATCATTTCCACCCATCTTCCCTCTACGATCAAACGATTTTATTCAAATAGGGAAGACTTTCAGTGCCATATTGCATGGCGAGTGCATAATTATGCGGTGGCACGGAGGAGTTTCTCTTTTTACATCCCGTAGCAGATTCGTCCTCCGCTTGAAATGTTTTAGTTGCTTCTCACCCGGACAGATGAAGTCAAGTGGAAGTTGATCTTTTCCTGGTTAGAGACAGACGGAGTCACTGGCTTTTTTGGCGCTGGTTGGACGAAAAATATTTTGGCAAGGACAAATTTAAAACAAAAACCTTCAGCAGAAGACATTCTACATTCGGGCACTTTTCGGCTATTTCTGTATGAAAGCATCAAACATCATATCCAAGTGCACACAGATCAGCATGTTTGACAGCGGACTGACATGACTGACCAGCTGCTTGTCTTTCCAGGCCTCTTTGGTCAATGACTGATCAGCGGGTTGTCTTTCCAGGCCTGTTTGGTCAATGGGCGGCCCTCGTAAACACTGCTATTGATTATTAAGACATGATTGTCCTGGCCTGACTGTCTCCTTTGTGCTTTCCTTCCAATGTTCCCAAAATAATGTTTTTACGGTTTTAAAGTTTGTTTTCGCGTACCCTCCAGCTGCTTAGGGTATTTCTGCACCACGTGCCCTCACGTAACAAGAAAAAGCTTAAAACTGATTTTCCTGTGACAGGGAAGTCTAATACGTACTGCATTCAAACATGTATATCCCGATGCCATAGCGACTCAGTGGCGACAAGACTCAGGATGGAATAGATGGAGGAAATATTCTGACATTAAGGATTCTCATGTATTGAGATCGCTTTTATCTGTAATGAAAATGGAGGTCTATATCTGCAGTAAGAACAGAAAATCAGTCAGCGGTTTGTGCCAGACGTCCATGACTTTAATATCCAGGATGATACTCTTTTGGGTCCAGATATATGCACCCCAGGATGCAGGCGGTTTATGAATTATCTCGGACTAGTGGCATAAGTAGACCACTCTGGGTTAAAGCCTCTGTCAGCCATATAATGATCTTGGAAAACAACTAGACCAGTTTAGCTTGGCCATGGATAGAACTTTGCTAAATCGGAGCGAGGGTTGTAAAACGTTACTATTAATATCAACATCAATAAAATTCAAACCACAATTTATCATTTTCATTGGTGACAATCAATTTTGCGGTTCTAGAAAAAGCAAGAGCCTG
The DNA here is from genome assembly GCA_964020975.1 of Hermodice carunculata. NCBI lineage: Eukaryota > Metazoa > Annelida > Polychaeta > Eunicida > Amphinomidae > Hermodice > Hermodice carunculata. The sequence continues at coordinate 8,827,385 of OZ026617.1, forward strand.
AAAACGGTAATGTGTTTCACCCACATGTACAATATCTTGCAGGCCTTTCTCAAAGCAAAAAGGGAATCCTGGCACCAATATATACATATATACATGGGAGTCCCCTATAAGACCACCTAAAGAACTGACAAATGTGGTAAAAGGGGAGTGGTCTTAATTGGATAATCTAAAGTATACATGTGTCTATATGTATACATATATATACATATATATATATATATATATATATATATATATATATATATATATATATATATATATATATATGTATGTATATATATATATACATATATATATATATATATATATATATATATATATATATATATATATATATATAGAATTGCATAATTCCTGCGAATGCACTTTTAACTGGTGGTTTTTGAACCAGAACCTCATTACCCAACTAATAAATCCTTCATAATGGTCTGAACGTATCGTAGTAATTTGACGTTGTGAAGTTCCATTCTCAAACAACGATGAAAATGGTTTGTAAATAATTTCGAAAATTTCACTGTCTGTCATACACTCAATTTGATTCTCAGTAATAATGGCATTGAAATTAATTCTCACGATGAAATAAATTGGAAGTGAATATTTATTATTTAATAATATCAATCCCAATGGGAAATGTTTGCAAGATCGCGCCACCGGGGGCCATCCCGGCAACATTATCTTGGGACATTGGAAATTTGTTTCTAAGGAAAAGATGTAGTGCAGATATCTGAGCTGTTGGTTTCTTTCAAAATTTCAAGTTCTGGCGAGGCTTTCTTGCCAGAAATAAGAGATTCGAATCCCAGCAGGAACATCAAAATTCAATCTTGGTAATTTTTGGTGCTTTTCTAATATTGAGTTATTTACCAACCGCTCCTACACAACTGGCAAAATGTTAAAGCACGTTGACGGGTTTCTATGCTGCAACACGACGATAAAATGTATTATAATGCACTGGCATCAGCTGATGGCAATTGTAATAACCACTTCACTTCTGAAGTGTGGCTTAAAGTTATGGCTATTTCGCCAAATGTCGATGTGGTAATCTAGAAAGACCAAAGTATACTATACACAGGCAAATTACTGCAACCGATTTACAAGCAAAATCCCGGCGTCCCTTCATAACCAGTATCACACTTTCGCAAAGTACCAGTTTCATTCGTAACCAAAACGTCACACGAAGTTGTGATTTTACCCGTGACCTTGTTGCATTTGTCTAAAAGCATTGACTGCCGTACGTCTTGGCTTGGTGGTATGCACTCACCAGTTTGGTATTTGTTGGTTAGAAATAGACATTCGATAATCCCCCAAGATTGATATTTGCGCAGTGGTTTACGTGCTTAGGAAAATATGTGCCGGCACAAAGTCAAGTTACGTCCGGTTGGTAATTGTGGTAAATATTTTGGGTTTTTAGAGCCAGGCAATTAGTTTGCCTCTCCTTTCGTATAAATAAGCATGTTTTAAAATTGTCATATATAGAGTTTTGCGCAATTTGGTATGAGTTAGCATTGTAAATATATCTGCAAGACGTTTAAAAGGTTGTTTTCAACAAAAGACACTTCAGATTAAAAAAGGGTTAAAATTTTACATTTGCTTAAAACAATCGTATGATAAACCAACAAAAAAAATCTAGACATTTTCGAAAGGTAACGTGTATCTTTTGCCATCTATTGTGATACATATTTATTTTGTGCTCTGGGCCTAAAGCAATCCCTAGTTTCATTGCAGTCATGCTATTAAATTTTGCAGCTGTGGATAAAAGTTAGATGTTTGAAAGATGCAAACGAAAATGTATCATTTAAGAAGGATGTGGATAAATTTGAAGCCGACTTGAAACCAGCAGTGCTAAATTTTGAAGGACTACTGCGACAATGACATTGGGTAGCATATCAAAGTTATTAATTATACAAATTTAGAATGTGGTCTTAAATATTTGTGTTGTAAATATCGTTACGACAGGTAGACGGGAATCACACTACGAAAAAAACAACAATTTATCACAATTGTCTGCGTTCAACATTTATACTTTTGTAGACGCTCGTACAATCTGCTGAACGAGCTTGCTGGTTCACTTGTGTGATTTTTTCTTACATCCCTACATGCAAGTTTACCAGTGAAATAATATCCTCTAAAAGAATTCTTTCATGGTGTGCTTGTAGCTGGCGGGTGGTTCCAGAAAGAATTGTAAGTGGGTCCTTGGCTTCTGGTGTTTAATCGCACGATTGCTCGTAATGCCCCTTTGACCGAGCCCAGTTTTGAATCATGAGGCTCAAGACAAGCTATATCAGATTGAGAGGTTTGGTAATCAGGTAAACAGTTGGAGGAACAAGTTGTAGCGTGTTGTCTAGACACAAGTATTATTATATTACCCTGTGACAAGTATTATTATTTTACCCAAAGACCAGAAGTAATATATTACTGGTAGCAGTGCAAAACATTGAGACAAATAATAGTTTATCCCATTTCTATAAAATTTCTAGGCATCTGATGGGTTAACAGCTGTGAGGTGCTAGTCGCATTTACGCAAATCATGGTATTACTATAGTAATACCACGCGTGTGGAAATATGCCACCGCGACACCTAGTGGCAGAGAACGCTATTACAAAGTAGGCAGCTTATAGCAGACGACATACGCAAGCAAAATGGCGGAAGGAAAAGAAAACCAGGCAAACGGGGTAAAATTGCAATAAATATGTTGTGTTCTGATTTTATTTGTAGTGCAATTTAGCCAAAATGGGATAAATTCGTAACCCACTGGTTGACTGGGTTACACAGCAGTCATCTCCCACTCAGGAAATTGTTTTTACCCTCGGCCTCTGACGCCCCGGGTAATACTAGTTTCCTTCGTGGGAGATGGCCGCTGTATTACCCAGTCAACCAGTGGGTAACTAATAATATTATCTCAGAGGGAATATTGCCCAAAGACGCACCTTATTTTACTTCTGAGCTGTCGTAATTGAGACCTCCTTCACATTCACTCGCCACTATCAGCAATAAGCATAATGATTCTAATACTCTTTTACTTTCAGCAATTACTGTAATGGGATTATACTTGCATTGTCCGTCATTAGTGTTATACTTTTACTTTCGGTCATAAATGTAATCATATTATATTTGTTCTATTTGTCATTTGCGTAATTATGTTACATTTGCACTGTCAGTCATAAGTGTAATAATACACTTGTTCCGTCATATTTGTAATAAACTTATACTTGAACTGTCAGTCGCTGGTGTAAGTTTGTTTACTTGTTCTGTCAGTTTTTTGAGTAATGGTGTTTTATTTGTACTGTACGTCATTTGCCGTATCATGTTTTACTATTACGACCAGTTGTTAGTGTAATACCTTCGTACTTGTACTGTAGTGTAATATTATGCTTGTACTGTCATTTGTTCGTTATAATTTAACAATTGTACTGTCAGTCGTTAGTAATAATGTTACACTTGTACTGTCGGTCATCAGTGTAATATTATACATGTACTGTCATTCATCAGTGCAAATGCTATTCCTGCCGCTGCCATTTGATTGTGTAATAATGTGATGCTTGATGCGCGAAGAAATGTATGATGACTTTTAAACCAGGGGTATGGTACATCTGAAGACATTTCTATCGTGAAAAAGGGTTAAAAATTAATTCAAAAACACTGGATATCATGGAAAGCCCGTTGCTTTTGCGATAACAGTTGCCCAGTGTACCTGCTCTTAAGCCTCATGGACAGACAGTCTTATCTCATCTGTAGTTTTCCTGTCAGAAGCATCAACTTTTGTTCCAGCTTGATCATCCCCGTTGCAACCTCCGCAATGTACCTTGCTTTTGAGACTTGTGACTCAAACATCTGTTCAGTAAGGTTTTGGAATCTTTAAATGCCAGTGGATATAGTCTTATGCAAGCTGTAATACTTCAAGTGTTTTAGTAAAATTGTCCGTCCAGATGGAATGGTTTTACCCCCTTCAGAAAATCAAGATGTACTGTTTGCATAACTTGTATACAACCATCAAAATAAAAGTCACGGTAAAACAGTTTCTTTAACAATACGCATTATTTTTCTTGTGCTCTAATGTGTTTCATATATAGTTTTACTCTTCCTCATGAAGTGTCACATGACAAATACTCAATCCGCCGTAAATACGTTTATTGGAGCCCTTTTCAAATTTGTTTTCGAGTTATGATATTGAAACACCCGTAATTGGCACAGATGTGCTTTAATTATGGTCCAATTCAAATAACTACTTTTGTAGTCTCATTTTTCATATCTTTGAACCACTGCCACAACTTAACACACAGCTGTCATAACCTGTCATAATGACAGCCTAGGACCATTAAGGGTGCTCATATACGGGTGTTCCTTCATGAACTACTCAATGTACAGATTTTAGCACATCTTGAAATGCGCATTGGTTCTATTTGAAAAATAGGTGATCCTTCAGTAATATTCTAAACGCAATTCTTGCAATTGATGAAGTAGTTTATGTTTATCGTCAATACCATATGGCGCAAGAGCAGGATTGCTTGTGAAGGAGTTCACCAAAGGGAAATTACCTGTAAGGTAACCACTTAAAACATGTTACGTTACAATACAATGTGAAATTTGATTTCAACTAAATGCGGTCTCCTATTATTGGTATAAGGGGAGCATATAAAATTCCCGGCAGATCGTTGCATAGTAAAACGACATGTATTAATGATACACCAAGTATATAAAGCCATAAAACAACAGGACCTTTCCAGTGATAAAGTACAATCTCTAAACTTACAGGTTTCCGTGTGAGTATCGTGATACACTTTCAAAGTGCTCCACGTCTGAATACACAAGTTAGATATTTTGTCTTTGTCAAATGTCTGTATTATCAGGCGATGAGGGACGAGCACTACTTGTGGTAGTGGGACATTAACTTCTAATTGGCTATTTGAGAACTGCCCCCCCCCCCCCCCCCGTGGTTAAAGCAAAACTTTTCCAGCAGCAGATCAAACCATGAGATTGTGGAGATCAAGCAAATACAGTTCAGAAAAACATTACCCATGTTAATAAATTTCAACCTACGCGGAGAGTAAGTGAAATGAAACAAAAGACAGTTATTCAAAAATTACCAAAGCATCAACATACATCTTCCAAAAACCAATATGAAGAAATATATTTTACTCCATACTTAAAACAGCCAGTAACCCATATAAGGCAACTGGTGGTTTTAAACTGGTCTTCTCAACCTTTGAAATATTCTTCTTTTACTACTGACTTTAGTTTTTTTTTCCAAAATATGTGGACCTGAGCACTTAAAGCCCAAAATTTATCATTTGGGCCAAAGATGAAAAAATTATGGAGGGCCTGCCGCATTTGGTTGTCCTGACTAGTCAGTCAGCTGAATCAACAGCAAAGGAAAGTAGGACTACATCGTTTCCGTAATATTTCTGAATCTGGAACATTGTTAAAACGTTCTGCCTACATTACAACGATTAGTCCCACCAAAAGGGTATAAGCAGTGCACTAAAGCATTGTGGAAGAGAGGCGTTAAATGCAGTGCAGAAAAGTATCGTATAAACTCAGTGCTGGAGAGTACTGTACAAATGCAGTTCACAGAGGTAGTGTAGAAATATGGTGTAGAATAGAAGTGTAGGGATGTAGTGTAGGAAAGTAATGCAGGAATGTAGTGCAGGAATGTAGTGTAGAAAGTAGCGCAAGCGCCCCATGGAATGGAAAAAATAGACCAAACCATTAAATTTTGAGGATGAAGTTTTAAAAGTCCGAGCAATGTAGGAAACAATGTAAAAAAAAAAAAAAGAGTGTCCATGAGGAGGGTGGAAAGGGGATTAAAGTATTTTACGGTGTGTAGAAAGGTAGTGTAGAAGAAGAGCGTAGAAAAGTAGTGCACAAATGTGGCATAGATTGTAGAAACGTAGTGTAGAACAGTGGTTCAGAAAAGCAGCGTAGAAAAGCGTTGTGTACTTGGGAATTTACAACCTCACCCCCACCCGGGTGACTCAAGCGAAAGTGCCCTGCAATAGGCTTAACATTGCCTTTTGAACAATCAACTACAACGGCACGAGTGGTTTGGTAGAAAGGTAGTGCAGAAAAGTGGTAAACGTAATGTGAAAAGGAGTGTGGAAAAGCAGAGTAAAAAAACGGGGCTTGATACGTATAGTTCTTTTATTGTGACCATTTCTCTTGAGAAAGAAGCACATTGGTGGCTGGAAGATGCAAATATAAAACATCAATGTATCACCGATCAACGTGTTCTAATTTTACTTCTCACTTATATTTGTGACTGACAGTTGCCCTTGTGTTTCCCTCCTGAAAGGGATTTGTATGGATGAGTGTGTCATTTTAATCAACTAATGCACCTTTCAGCGAGCGTTCGGCTGGCGCACACAAAAGAGATCTTGTCGTTGTTATTGACTCCACATGTATCTGCCTTCATTTTAGCAGCACCATCACTGATCCCTCCAGCTTGATCTGTCAGCGGCTTGAAAGTATCTGCAAGCCTTATCCTTTTCAAGTAAGTTTAGGTGTCACAAAACATCAAGATGGTGAAGCCTGTGACAGTACCGCACCTAAAATCAAATTGCAGGAGGCTGCATATTTTAAAGTGATTTTTGAAAAGATCCCCATCATACCAGTGTAAATACAAAAATGTTTAGATACAGAAGCACATATGTGCACTCCTTGTCTACCAATTCTTGTCTTCAAATGACCTCCGCACAACAGTTCATGAATTAATTTGATCCATCAAATTTCAGCCCCGGGTAAAATCAGTTATGCCTATTGTAAATTGTACTGTACTATCAAATAACGAGACGAGAGTGTACGAAGTTGCAAAGTGAAGAAAACCAGATGTGGGCGAGTCAGGGAGAACCAATAACGATAATCTACACAAATGAGTGCTGCAAATTTGTCGGCTGATTCACAAGCTCCTGAGATGGTCACAACTTTGGAAAGCATGCGAGCTTTTGTCATCTGTTCTCCAGAACAACTAGCGATCGATTTTTTCGTCGTTGATCTCCCAAAATTCAATTTCATCGCATTTTGAAATTCTTCTTTTGTCATGTGCCTTGTAAGTGTAAGTGGCTTCTGCAAGTTATCGGGGATGTAATATTTGAGAAGATAATAATGTCCTTTCATTGAAATAGTCTATGCATGCTCTGGCTTATCCTGTGTGCTTTTAATATGGCTGTTTCATTATGCCTTTCCCATATCTTTATTACATCTTAAGTTTTACTGGAGCTATATCGATGAGACGCTCCATGACAGCTCAGTAAGCTGAAAATTATTCACAAATTTATGCTCAATTCGTTTGTAGCTGAATGTGAAGTACACTGTGGGGATGACATACAGGCATATGAGATACCGCAGCTCCAGGCAAACCAATTTGCAACGGTGGAAAACGACTTTCTCTCTGCTTGTGTTTGCGATCTACGCTTCCGTCTTTGATTTTTTGCCTGTCTCTTGATCCGTCCTATTGTCTGTCTGTGTTTTTACCTGCCATGCGCAACTACGCATAATGCTCTAACCTCACACATCAAATATTGTGGTGTATTCATCATGCAGCGAATACCAGTTTCATTTCTGTGTTTCTTGTCGCAAAAAGTACGGCGAATGTAAATACTGTTTCCTTCATTACGCTGCCAACGTAATGGCCTGTGGGCAATAAACGTACCTTGCCAACAACGTACATTATTATATTAGTTTATTGGAAGCAAAATTATAAGTAATTTATTGTAGTTTCTACAATTTTAGTCATTAGCAAAGGTTATTGCTTACCCAGAATTTCCCCGTCTTTTACATAAAGGAAAATGTAGGCGCTCCATTGTGACAAATTAGTGAGTGCGTGGAAAAATTGGTGTATAAATTGTCCCGGACCATTTACAAAAGAAATTGCTTGATTTGTATCAAAAATTAACTGCTGATATTTGAAGCTGATACAAGATAATTGCCTTGCTCTTGGTTCTTTCTCGCACACGATTAAAAGGAAAATGGCAAGTAATTTTCCAAGAAAATGTTTGCGTTGAATGTATCATAGGCTTTTCAAACCCGGATCTTTGTATCTTTTGTCTGTTCGCATGCAGAGGACGGCGATGTGTGTTGGCTATAGAATCAGTAAAATACTATTAAAGGGCGTATAAGTAAAATGAGTCAAAAAGATAAAATGGCAAAAGTAATGATGGGAACATGCGGTGTCGTGACCAAAAATGGGAGGTAGATATACGAGCTCATGTTGTATCGGTAAAATACTTCTTTAACTGCGATGCAGGACAACAGTTGCGCCCATACACATTCTTCAAAATTTCCAATTCAAATGCAATTGCAAAGACTTCTTATTGGAATACCAACATATCTTGTCTAAAATCAATACTTTTGCCAAAAAATTAGAATGATATTCCCAAGGGTGTTGGGAGCTTTGCTGTCCAAGCACACCGTGAAAACCTGTTCACATCGGTCAATCAACAAACTCAGAAAACTGTAAAATAGATTAACTTCATGTGTAACATACCTAATTGTAAATGAAGGCTTGTTATTAAAATGTGCGGTTTCTCAAATTAAAATCAGTTTCTATGCAGCCGTCTTGGCGCATATAACACATAAGGGCATATTAATCGTATCAATTACTTGTCTTTGCATTGTATGGTTTCAGCGCTTACCTCCGTCGGATTTGTGTCTCATATCAGGTAAGTATGGAGAAACTTGATCCTCATTAGCAGTAAACAATGCGTACCTACCAAATATTCAAGTATTCTTAATAGTTACTGATAAATTGGTACAAAACAAAGACATGATAAATTGTTTTGCCATTGTGTTAGGTGACACAGAATTCATAAAGGAAATCCAAATGCTTTATATTTTAACATGTGTGTGATGTAAATTTTGAAAGGAAACGCCAACTGCACAAGAGCCCCATTTGTTTCCAAAAAAGCCGTTACTAAGTATTTGTACATAGTCATTTTTTAATTTATCCCAAACCTAGATGTTCTATAAGATCTCAGAGTGCCGGGATTTTTTGTGCCTTTTCTATATGTTGCTGCCTTAAAAAAAGAGTATTATTATTCTTGCTGTTATTGTTGTTGATATAAATATTGTGACAAATTTGCCTTTCCATCTTGTGTTGGCCTTTGTATGTTCGACTTTCCAGGGTTCTAGAACTGTGATTCAAATCGTTTGAAAGTGGATTCTATTTTGGTTAGACCTTGATGTGCATTTATTAAATTAAGGGAAGCCTTTCAAGTTTGTTAACATATTGCAGAAAATATGATCTGAGGCAAGGGCAAAATATAAATAACAAACACGGTTGATCGGGTAAAAGACTAAATTGGATGAAATTTTTTACAAGGCCATTAACGTTTTCCTGTCTTCTCTGTAGCATCATTTTTAGATAGGATAATCTGTCGAACAGTAATGCAAGTTGACTGATAAACCTTGCCAGAAGTGACAAGGTGATGAGCTACTCTTTGAATTGTATTGAGGAGAGTCGTGCAAGTCTTTGTATTTAAATGAAGACTATAACAAAACGCTTTCAAAAGATTCATTAACGACAGGAACCCACCAGGAAGAAAGGAACGTGTGCTCCTCTGCCCCATACAAAAAGGCAGGCAAAAGTAAATCATATCAAGACACATACAGATAAGAAAAAACAAAAGAATAGCAAAAAAAACGGAGGTGGTCGTTCATCAAACCAAAACTTACCTTCAGAATCATCTGTAGGTTTACTTCAAATATAAAGAATTCTCTAAAATAAAAATTCATTGTCACATAACGCTGTTCTTGTCACAAATTGTGGCCCTGTAATAGCTATGTCACAGACTGATGATATTTATGATATTGTCAGGGTCTGCGTGTCTGTCTGTGGTCGAGCCATCCGCCGAGCAAGCAGAGCCAATTGCTGCTGAATTTTACACTTAATTAAAATCGTGAATGAACAAATCTTAAATTCTGCAAGTTTCTGAGAAACGGTGGTATGACCGTATGAAAACACCGACTGAAGTTTTCTATTCTTAGGGCACCTATGTCACGTTTTTCAGCAATTGAGAGATTTGCTACCAGGGCTTAACTGCACTATATGCATGCCGCATACACAACTCAAAAATGTAATGGGGCAGTGTTTGAAAGCAGATCAAACTGACTTACTTAACCCAATATAATCATATATCAACCACGATAATGGTTTTCATTTACTTTCCGAAAATTGGTTAACTCAGCAATATGGCCGATGAAGAATTATTTTCAAGCACATTCATATGTTGAAAAGCGCCACCAGTTGACGTTTTCAGTTAAACCCAATACTTTTGTGTGACTACCAGATAGACATTTACCTCTAAGATACACCAGAATAAATCAAATTAACATATATTTTGTAAAATTTCGGACAAATTCTTTATTTGTGCCTACTCTACTATTTCAGAATACACACCTATTAAGATAAACGCCATTCTGTATCACCAGTGCTACCGCCTGAAGCCTGCAGATGCTACTCGGTCTCAGGCTTGTCTGACCAAAGGACAGCCCATTGACGCTGGGCAAGAAATACTATTGAGATACTTGGAAACTACCCCTGGCAGCAAGCTGTCAATTGTCGTGTCAGAAATAAAATCACATTTATTTTAGGAAATCAGTCCATGCGAAAATGGGTGCTCATCTGGATCACTGCACTGTCCACAATCTTGTAACTGTTCATCAATCCGCCCTGCCCTCACAAGTCATTCTCAGGAGATACCCTTTTCGTCCAGATCACAGCATTTCGCCCGACCTTTCTGGTCGTGTGTAGTCTGTAGGAAATACGCACAGGCTAAAGAGCTCCAGCAATCTGACGGAGAATCTTATTATACTATTCGGCAAAATCTCAGTACCACAATAATAAGCAACCGTATTTTTCATTTTTCTCTTCTCATTAGATATGGACATGCGGCATTAAGCAAACCTCGTTTTGAAGATCTCGCTCGCACGCCAAAGGAACGTGGGGGGAGCGAGCTTTCGATGACCTACTTCTTTTCGGTACTTTTTAAAGGGAGGGGTGTATTTCAGGTGAAAGACGTCTCGGTTCGAAAGCGAGGTCGGTATGCTGGCTCCCTAATTTTAAACCAAACACGGATGAAACTAACATTATATTTACTGTATATTCTCATATTAGCATGAAGGCGTACAACTTTTGTTGGGTCTCTTTTTAAAATCAAGTATGCAGTTGGTGTTGTACAGACACCTTTCATTGAAAATATTAAAGTAAAAAAGGCAAGTCTATAGATAGAATCAAAAGTGTTTACATGTCATAGCCAGGAAACACGTGCTCCGAGCACGGCTTGACAGCATTACATCACTGTGTATGAATATGTGATTCGCCCTCTGTTTATAAAATTCATCATGGAAAACAATATCTGTCAAACCAAACAATAAAACAGGCTAAGTTCATGTAATAGTCTAGCTGAAACATTGGGCTAATGACAGGTATATGGCCCCCAAGGGTGTCAGCACAAGACAACCAAGAAGTATTTAGTGCGGTAACCAGCACCTGATTGGCCGCAATGGTGTATTCATGCCAACATATCTCCGCATGTGCCGTCACCTTAGCTTAACAAACTAATTAGTATGTAAACACTTAGATATCGCTCACTTCATGCACGTTGTCCCGCCTAGGGTGGCTGGTGATGACTGCGGACAGGTCGTTACACCAGCGTGATAGTCACAGCTTAAATACTACTATGACCAATGACGTTTTCTCACAGTTAAAGTTCGTGGCCTATCTGGAGGCAACAAAGCAGACAGACTTAAATGGACACATCAATTTTAGGTGTCAGGCCACCACTGAATACGCCTGTGCTGAAACTCTTGGGAGGGTTGGGGGAGGGGGGGACATTTCTGGGCTCTCCATTCGCCACTCAACTGATGAAGGGCCGATGTCGGCGACGGCAGTTAACCCTGCACCTTTTTTAGGGGATGGGAGGTAAATAACATCAGCAATGTTTGTCCGAAAGTGGGGTCTTAGAGAGAACATTGAAAAAAAAGGGACCTGGCTTTGGCATGTTTGGGATATACAAGAGTGGTCAACGGTGGTTTTTTGTCATAGCCTATATTAGCCATATATAGAGATCGAGTGCCCCCCATTCCCCCTTCCCCCGACAATACGTAATGTTGTCTGCTTATTTTACTGTCCCACGCCCAGGCTAAAGGATGTATTCCATAATTTAAAAACAACTTGGGTCTATTTTATTTTAAAAATAACAATGTTAACATTAGCCGATTGGTGAATGTATAAAAAGTGCATTCACAGGGAAAATTGAATTTTACTTCAGGGCAATCAACGCCAACAGAAAGCAGATTAAAATGTGAACATATTTCTTTCATATTCTACATGTTTGTGCCAGAGGCACTCTTTTCATGCTAGTAGAGCCCCCACCCCACCTGTTCCCACTCGCACTACAAATACAAAAAGGCAGACCTGTGTTAAAATTACCTATTAAAACTACCGAGAAGTAATCCAAGGTTTCTGGTACTTGACGTTGAAAATGGTTTAACATTTCTTGTGTAATCTGATAGCTGACGTTTGTCATCAGAAACAAATTTTATTATCGGGGACTCTCCTCCGTATCGTCATTCCTCCATGACCATGTCTGAAGTATATACGTGAACTAACATGTGATCCTTGAGCTTTATCACAAAATAGTAAGCTTATCCTTAGTGTTACAGGTTTGTATTATGTACGCTCGGGACCCCTAAGCTTGTTCAATTTGACCATACACGAACAGAAAGGGCTCCAAGTACAAACGTCCATACTGCACACTGATCATTTTGTGCGCGCGCCAACCTTGGTGACCACCCTACAAGAAGCAAAGTAAAATATACACAAAACAGGGAACCTAATATACTTTCTTATAACAGTGAACATGCCCAGAAACCTAAGCTAGGTTATTTCAGGTTGGAATAAGAGTTCGCAACGATTTGCCAGGAGAGAGGCCTAAGAAACGGCTAATGCCTGGTGTAGACCTGTGCCGTGAACGACAGCCCGCTGTGCCGTGACACAGACGTCGCCCGCTTGAAACGGATGTTGAAGCAGGATTGCCGTGAAACGGAGCTCTGTTTCACGGGAAAGGTCTTGATGATGACATAGAGTGCAAGATCATTTTGATCCTTAGGAAATAAATTGGTTTGAATACCACAAAATTTGATCTGAATGTAGATTTTCGGTGACTACATTCGTTAAAGAATAAAAAATCCTGAGGTTTGGTGCAAAACATCGTATCAATCAATGTTGACCCCACAGGCGCTAGTAATGTTCAGCCAGTCAATCATTCGTGTTGATGAGAGGCGGGTGAGGGGGAGGGTGAACCTCCACTATCTGCCTTATCTTATTGGCGGCCATAATTTTGACCTGGAGATGCAGTCATATCTCAACTGCTCTCCGATTGGCTGAAAGTTTGCTTAACCAATCAGAGAGCAGCTGGGGTACCAATGTGGGTCGGGTCAAAATTGTGGCGGCCAAAAAGATTTGATGGATACCAGAAGCACCGGCGGAATCAATTTTGATCAAGTTTTACGATTTATTGATGAACACAGGATGATAACGAGGGTGGATCAAAGAATACAATGTTATCGACATTTGAGGGAAGCTTTTATGTGACTAATGCTAGGGAGCGAACTTGATTCAGGATGAGATACCCGTTTCGAATTTGGCGCTGGAGTGCGGACTTTTTGGATTGTGAGGGACATTTGCTACAATTTTACACACGTTGCCATTGGTAAATGTGGATTTCGATGGGTGACCAGTTCCATATACCTGTAAAAATAGTTTTGGAAACATCTGGTGAATTGTGGTTTGTTGGCATGTAAAGGAATGGAGAAATTGTGTCAAACATGGAAGTGGGATGGTGGTACAAATGCAGGCCTCGTTTAAGCCTTTAAGTGTAGGAGCTCCGTCTTACCACATATTGGTTTTAGGTCCACTCCCAGCTTATTAGCACAAATGATTGACAACACAGATGAATACACAATACATTGTTGCAGGTAAGGCCCTTGTGGGCCATTGCATGTACAGAGGGTCTAGGTTCCCCCTCTCTCCCCCCCCCCCCCCACACCTTTTATTTGCACGAATGCTTGACTGACTGATCATTACGAACGCCTGTGGTTGACACGTTCGTGGTATTGATACGTTTTCTGTTCGTCACAGAGTGCACAAAGCAGTCGCATATAATTATATCAAAGTATTAGCAAGTCCATCATTTTATATAGAGCACACTCAATTGTACAATAGCGGGCACGAAACTAGATTGCATCCTAGTTTGGGAAGCCGAATCACTTTCTTGGCAAGGTCAGCGCAGCAAAAAATAGGTCACAAGTTAAATAACACAGAATGTTACCCTGACAAGCAGAATTAACTACCCCCCCCCCCTTAACAATTAACATACCAGACATATTAAAGTGTTTTTACGGAACAGAAAACCTAAGGCTGAAGCTCTCCACAAACCAAGTACATTCAAATGCCAGGATACGGTAGTGTCGGTACCTGTGGTCTAGTTCAGCGTTCGACCAGAAGTCTAATCTTATGCATGGCCAGGCTATCCAATGCTTAGTTTAGCAAATCCCGAGCAGCTTGACTAATGTTTCTATTGCTTGATTGGCTACGTTCTGACCCTTGTAGCCAGTGAGCAATGAGATGATAAAATCGCCACTGCGTCAAAAGGGTAAATTAGAAAAATGCTGACTCATTGAACCAGAACCAGATATCCCTTCATCTACAGTGAGAAAAAAAATAAGTAAAAGAGTGTACGCAGGCATCTCACTGCCTACCAACGCACTTGAGAATTTCTGTAATGTACCTGTTATGAAGGCAAACACGACCACCACCTCTGCGCAGACTGTACATATGGCGTACAGTTGTCGAAATAAGGACAGATCCAATGATTTTCCCGGAAGTACACAATCTGCAATTGATATCAAATGTGAACCACAGATATATGAACTGTTATCTGCTTACAACGGCGCAGGAATGCATTTAGATTGCTCAGGATGGTTTCTTCTAGAAGCATCCTGAAAATACATACATTGTGAGTCTATAGAGCCTAGCATATGTTCCCCAGATGTAAGCATGACTCGGAACTTCCTGTGCCCTTATGGCTTTGGGTAGGCTCTCTCCTGGACCTTTAGCCAGGTAAGCTCTTTCTGGTCCTTTTAGCTTTAGTTGAACCTCTTCTGTACTTCAAGCAAAAGGTAGGCTCTTTCCTGTACTTTTAACTATAGGTAGGCTCTTTCCTGTACTTTTAACTATAGGTAGGCTCCTCCTCTACATGTAGCTTTAGGGATCCTGTAATTCCACCAAGAATCTGCGTTTCATTAACTCTTCGGGAGATGGCTATCTGACGCGCTTGCCAATCCGTTCTTTGGTGGCCGTTCTAGATTTCTGGAGCTGCTTATACATTGGGTTTTCAATTTATTATGCAAGTGTTCATTACATATTATGGATTCTTCTCCCTACTTCCTTGTTTTGTTTACCCTTTGCCACGAGAGTAGCCCAGAACCTCCCGAATGAAAAGGACTGTTTTGCAAATACAAAACTGTAAAATCTTTGTCACTATTTTCGACTTGCTATCATATGTGTAATATTGCACAGAAATGTGTCACGTGCATGTTGCTCATGTAATAAGGTACAGTGTTTTACACAGTATCTTGCACTGAACAGCATTAGTCATACTTTAGACATTCTTATTTTGGAGCACATTTTGTTGCACTGTCCGCTGAATGCTTTAACCCTGCAATGAAAATTGCTTGGCCAGTGTGTGTAATTTATGCTCTGCTAAATAAAACTGCTCGAAGTTCTGGGTCTGGTTGACTTTTATGCCACCATGATCCCCCCCCCCCCCCCCCCCAAAAAAAAAAAATTGAAAACATGCATGCAGGTACATTTTTTTTCAAGCAAAATTAGAACACAGATGCTGAGGAAGGAAAATTGTTCTTAGGTAGCAGTGATTCCCAGCTGCACCAGACCTTGATGAAATAACCCATGAAAATTGATAACAAGGTTAGGACACTGAAGCCTCATACAAGCATAACTTTGTCTTCAAAGAAAAATGACCTGCGGACGTCGCCTAATTTGACCAAGTGTGGTCATAAAGGTCAAAGGTCACGCTGCTAATGCACTTCCCGTCAGCTTTCATGTTGGCAACCAGGCACCAACCTGTACGTTGACGGGTTTCCACGGGCTAAATTAAATTACATTTGTGAGAAATAGGGGAGAAAATTCAAATTGAGTGAAGCTGGATATGCAAATAAAAGAGGACTATTGGGGTTCACCTGAGGAGTGACCACATTCTATGTTACAGAAATCTGCTTTGTCAGTTTAAATTCCTAAGAGAACACAATATATCTTCACGCGTCTCTTTATATACTGAATAATACCGTGTGATAGTATGTGTGACACACACACCGGTATTTTAAAGTGTATCCTACACAGCACAGATATTTTGCTGCTCACTTTTATGTCCTTGAGTGTCCCCGGGGAAGAGAGAAGACACGTCCGCACCAAACAACTTGCTGCACTCACTATTGGAAGTTGAAAAAATTAAAAACTGTTGATGCATTCAAATGAAGCTTTGTTGAATTAAGGGGTTCAATACAAAGTACATGGCTATATCCTATGATTATACCTTATACTCTATCAGTAACCAAGCCAAAAAATACCAGCATGCAACTGAGGATGTATGTAAATGCCACACTACGTCAAACAATACAAGTTACGCACAGTGGCCTTCAAATTGTGCGCCAACCATAGTTTCAAATGTTAGCTGCTAGCACCAAAGTACGTCATGCGAGTCCACTTTAGCATTCTTAATCAACAGCAGGGTGATTTGTGACGAGTGTTCGTTTGGGCTATTACGACTATGTTCATTTACTTGATATACCGCCTAACACTTGTATTTGGAACAACACGAATAGATATATAGTCATTTCACTAATACATCACATTTTCATTGGATTTTTTCCTTTGTTTGAACTCAGTTCCAGGTTATTTCCAACGATGACAGGAGCCAATATATTATATAAGCATTTCAAGCCCATGATGACTTCTTCGATTAGATTTCTGACCACAGATTGGGCGCCAAAACCTATCTAGAAACATGTTACGTACCATACATCAACTGGTGGGCTTTGCTGTATTGTAAGCAACTGGTCTTAACGTATCCTTTCGCAAATACTAACGCTGAATATTTCGTTATCTCACCAGAATTATAAAATTGACTGAAAAGGGAAGAAATACCTAATCGTTTACGTGCATATTTTGAATTTTCTTCTGTGTATAAAATGACAACATTGTCTCAAGTTAGTATTCGTTACCATTTGATTCTGTACTTGCCCCTGCATTGCCTTGAAAATGACTATGTATGGTAATTAAAAATTGAATATTCAATCCACAATGGGGTCGTTGTGATTCTCTTGTCCAAATCAAAATGGGTCGCATGGCCCTTAAACAACAGGTACAAATTCCCTCTGTTCTGCAAGTAAACTTTCCTGGCACAATCTTCAATGTACTTGTCACGATAACCATCTCAAATGCGTCTTCCATTCAATAAAATACCTGTGACTGTTATCAAGTGGAGAATGTTAAATTTTGCCGTTAATTGTGCGCTCTTGTCCCACTTATCTACTGTGATGCCATTTGGCCCCGCTCTTTTGTTTGTGTGACCTAATTACTTTGGGTGTTGTCAATAATATTCGTAATCCTGGCATATTTCTGCGTTTTGCCCCTAAGCGAGACTTTTCTTCGGTAAAAGTTGGTTTTTATGTGAGTACCAATAAAATGTTTTTGTTGATATTCTGAAAGTTCAGACCAAAAATAAAACCACCCATGTCGTCAGTCCTAGTCACTAGACTTTCTTCATCGGACATGCATCACCCAGGCCTGTAGCTTGGGTATACCGTCGCTACTTGGGTCGTCTTATGACTGGTAGGGACATTTCAAGCAGTTCATCATACTCCTCCTTAAAACAATTGACGTAATTCACCTGATCGACCACACACTGTTTATAAAAATAAGCTTTACCATCACATTGATGACCATTAAATTTAAGAAAGGTCACGAAAACATCTCGTAGAAATTGACGTAACATAGGAACCATTCAACTCATGTCGTGGGTGCTTCGGTCACTGAAGCGCCACCTGGTGCCAGAAGATTCCTGAGAGACAACTGAACCGGGGTCTTCAGATCCTATTTACTACAGAAGCAGAACTATTGTCTTTACACACAGAGAGCAAGGTGACGTTTGTCCAAGTGTTGGTTGCTTCCACGCGATGCCACACTAATCCTTCTACTTTCAAGATGGCCATTTGTCAACTACAGCTATGTAATGGCAAAAACGACCATCAATAAAACTATTGTGTTCCATGTGTGAGTTTCATATTACAATAATTATTATACAAGAAAACACAAAATGAGTGCTGCCGTCTGCCGTTATTTACCGGGTAACGAAGTTGTAACCTCTGGAAGATGTCGAAGATAGTTATTTACGCTGTTTTCTGGTACTCAGTCTTCAAACATTGAAATAGCGTCAATAATAATAGTTATTATTTTACCTGGTACCCATACAAAACGTTACTCGTTTGTCAACTTTTATACATTAGCAAATTGTACACGGTGCCTTTGATAGCTCTCTGGGGCTTTAAGCTATAAATTGCTCGGTAAAACACTCTTTAAAGGAATATTTTTACTAGTTATTTTATAAGAGGATTGGTTATATTGGCAAACATAGCAACGCAATCGTTCCAAGACCGTTGTTGTGTTAACTTGTGCTGTAAAAAGTGGGCATTCGCACTAAAGCTTAACATTTTGTAATATATGTGCGGCTACTTGTAGTCTGATATTTGAATTTCTGATTTTGGTACATCTATTTATTCCGTGTCCGACTCAGTCAATATGGACAGAGTAGATGTCAATTGAGCACTTTTGCTCCATAACTGGAGCCAATGTGTGCAGTTGCTTTCTCACCTTCATTGACTGACGAAAACCTCTTACCTAGGAGAAGTCTGCCCGACCGTGAACATTTAACATACAAACCTATTCAAAAAAAGAACATAAATGACAGCTTGCCATAATAAAAAGCGCAGACATGAGAATAGAAAGTCATCTGCACGTGTGTACATTTCATCAGCTAACGGCTGCCAGTTAAGGCTATTTTTGGAACCTTTAATCTGCTTATTGCTTACAGTTTATACCGAACCTCTGTCTTTGACATTGTTTTCCATATCATATTTATGTATGAATGGAGAATGGCTATGGTATATACTCCATGCTTATTAATCAACATGGGCAGAAAGTACGTGTTATGAAAATGTACTCAGTTTGGAAGTATGATAAACTACTCTGCTGGATTTGGAAGTGTCATAAACTACTCTGCTCATTAATCCCACAGTTTTACAGAGGAACATGTGCAATATGAATAATAGCACTTCCATATGTATACAGGCTAGACAGGGACAGATTAGCTTATGGAGAGTAAAGAGTTCGGACTGCGGAATAGGGTAATGACTTCTAGGATGTGGTTCTGGACAAAAAGACGCAAATACGATAATAAAATTATCACCTCGTGGTGCATAGTGTGACAACACTCCTATTTGGACTTTCACCCGTACTTATTTACTATATATATAAATCAGTATTGCAGGTATACAGGACATCGGATAGGTTTTGATTCCATAAAGTAAGTGATGATACATTATTGGTGACCAAAGTATCACAGGCCATGCTTGTTGGTCAACAAAAGGGCTGCCTTATCAGTAAACCCAATCCAGAGTGCTTGTAGGCAAGATAAAAACCGGATGGATGATTAGCTATTTCCATAAGTATTCTGAAATATAATGAGAATTTTCATTAAAATTTACATACAAGTATATAAGGACACTCTGCTCTATACTTAACTCTATTCTAGATATAACTGTCAATTGGTCATCAATGATGATGATGATGATGATGATGATGATGATGATGATGATGATGATGATGATGATGATGATGTTACATTGTGTTATTCCAAACAATTTTTTTAAAAGTTTAGGTTTTATTTTACAGAGAAAGTGGCTGGAAAGGTTAGTCTACATAGCTAAGGAGAGCTATAATTATTTTTCGGTAGTTTACACCCAAAGTATGAACTTAGAAATGCAGTCCTAACACACAGAAAAACATTTGTTTAAAAACTTTTTCACTAGAAAAAACCTCCTGTTAGTTTAAATTTAAAGTGCCTGAGGTAAAACTGGTGGTGTATGCACTTTCATACTTTTATATTTTGATGTTTTTTATAGCTATAATCGACACACAGTTTACTCAGAAGTGTGTTGCCAAGAGCACGAGTTTTCCTATGCTCACATATGCCCATCCCCACAGCCTTTCCAGGCAGGTAAAGGGGAGAAAACGCTAGGTCTAGCTGATTGCATGATATTAGTCACCTGCAAATTCAAAGTTTCAAGTCCATGAAATTAGCATGTCCATATGAATTTCCAATGGATGATCAACATAACAACATCTATGTTCATATAAACGCTGGCTATTATGGTAATAGACGAATAAACATCTTACTACTATGAAATACGGTAAACATATAACTGTGAATACAGGTAGCAACAGTTTAGTTTCATTGATGCTCCAAAATGTGTGCTTAGCTAGTCGACATAGTGTTGGCAGTACGCAGGAGGTACTCAATTTTAATGACGGGTTATTTTCAGGTGTTTAGCTGTGTATTTACTGTTCATGCTTCGTTTAGTCTTTGATAATGAGAAATAAAAAAAAAAACTTAGAAATGTATCTTTAGCTTGGTTGGTAAAATTTTCACCACAGAGCACAACCAAATACACACACACACACACACACACACACATATACATACATACATACATATATATATATATATATATATATATATATATATATATATATATATACGTATGTTCATATTGTGCATTGTGCTAAATATGTCACCAACTGATATGTAATGTTCTTGCTCACTTGTTAGCATATAATTACATATAAATATTTACATACTTACAAATAAAAACATACACATAAATGTATGGTTAAGTTTGAAAGGTGACCCAGTTTACTGTGTGACCTGCTGATGGTACTGTGTACCTGTTACAGTCCAGTCAAGTGCACCTTACCACATATACAGACTGGGCCCACAGAAAAAATGGTACCTCGAGTAAAAGAATGATCATAAAGATATTTTATGACTGGAAGCAAGGTCTAGTTTGTAGCAGGATATTCTATTATTTAGCGTGGAGGCATGTAGATTGTTCCATTGAACACCTAGCACATGTTTACTGACCAAGAGAGACACCGACAGAGAGAGAGAAAGGAAAGACATGCAATGTGTCTGACTGACTGAAGACCCCGTGAAAAAGAAGTCATCACCTCAGGTGTGCAGAGTGGATAAATCACGGAAGAGTGCCCTTGCATTAAGAAGTGGACGTTTTCTTGGACTTTGACCTTCAGGCTGTGGTCGTTGCCTGAATAATCTGCAAAAGACAGCTAAGTGTACCCTTCATTGCACTGACTTTGTATTAATCAATATTATGGTGTTGTAAACAAAATGAAAATTCTTTGTATTTCTTTCTTAAATTGTGGATTTCAGGTAAATAAGAAACATTCTGTGCCACTTCATGACACACACACACACACACACACACACACATACATATATATATATATATATATATATATATATATATATATATATATATATATATATATATATATATATATATATATATATATATATATATATGGGTTTCGGTTTTCCAAGGTGACTTAATTTCGAACAAAGCACTTTCTTGCCACGTATATGTGTTTTTGCTCCAAGAAGTATTTTGAAGTTTCGACCTTCTGTCTCCTCTATGGACAATCACATGGTAACAGTTCTTACAGCGTTTTGCCTCCACTCTTACACATTTGGCCTGTTTTCATAACCTTATGAAGGTTCTCTCCTCAACTCACTGGGGGATAGGAAGCGCGGTCAAATCCCTTTTTAGTCACTTCACGCCGCACATATGGTTTTAGGTTTTAACCAACTTAGGGATAGTTCAACATTATCGTCATTTTAAAATTGGTACTTAAGGTACTAAATTTCAGGAACCCCCTCCCTCCCCCAAATTAGTATTTTAAAATTGATGCCTTTTTTTCCAAAAATTCAGAGCAAAATTGCACAAATAGGCCAAACATTGACCATCATTTTCCATATTCTCTGAAAGTGTAAAAACCAATTTAACCCCCTCCCCACCTTGCGTGCCAACAGTACAAATTAAAAAATGATGAAAATGTTGAACCATCCCTTACCACCACATTTATGTTAATGGATTCATAATTAAAGAAACAAAGGTATATTTGGTATCGATATAACGACTTTTCCAATAAAATCACAATGACAAGAGACGGATATTTTTAATATTAATATTACAGCTTTTGTTTTACAATTAGTTCACAATGAACAGAAACAAATGTATGTTTGATATTAATGATAAATTCAGAGTACGACGAATTTTAGTTTACGAAAGAGTTTACAGTGAAATTAAGCTCGTGTATGTTGAGTGTCAATATATGATTTTCAACTCTCTAATGAGTTCACACTGGAATGAAACAAGAGTCCACTGGATATGAATATGATTTTTTAGTTGCAAAATAAGTTCACAATGATGAGAAAGGACTAATGTCCAAGTTTCAAGTGACTGGTGCACTTGAAAACATATACCAGAATGAATGAGTCTTTATGCATCGGTCAGAAAAAAATAAAAATTTAGTTTCTTATATAAACACTTCTGCTGATCTAAATACATGATTCTCACAGTGATGCTTTGTAATTTACCACGCGACGTCAATAAGTTGTCTTTGTATATATAGTAGCGCCTTTTTAATCCTTTGATGTTTACATCAAAAATAAATTCAACAAATTGAAACAGAGCAAACCAGCGTGTCCTCCGTACATAGGTCAGTATACTCGCCATGTTGACGGCAATCTGTTCACTTGAGTGCCACAGTTACCGCACATAGTGCAGAAGCTCCCACGGCGGAGTACAAAAAGGATTTAAGGTATTTTATACACCTCCGTCACCTTTACTATTTCATAGCCAATGTCTATTATGAAAGATAATATTTCGCACAGGTTTTGTCCCTTTTTTGCAGACAAACGTTTTCATCACCTTTTCTTCACAGTGTTGTATATGTTTACATTTGTTCCGAATAGTAAGTTTTTAAATGAATCCAAACTAAAATTGGGCAACACATATTTATATCTTAAGTAGTGATGTTCCCATGTGTGCCTTCATACAGCATTATCTACAAGGTTACGAATTCAACAACTGCAGCTATAAAACATAGGTGGACAAAAGAAGAGTATATTATCAAGACCATTGACATTCTTATATAAATACAAAAAGTTTAGACCTTTTTCATAGCATAACAAAGTGAACAGTTATATGCGTGCGCCAGCTGTTGTGATAATGTCCCGGTTGCTTTTGTATTTGTTATGTGAATCTTACACATTTCACACTAGCGACAAATGATATCGCATATAATGCTGGAATATAACGGTGTTTGCACATCTCCGATGCCTCATAAACGAGTTTTCATTCAAGTACCAGCATGACTAGTCTGTATTCAATGAAAGGACATCAGAACCATGACTTGAAAGGGCTGCAACTAGCACTTACCAAGGCGACATAATATCAACAGGAGTTAAATATTTACCTCTCGCAGAATGGAATCATCAAACGAATATTTAAACACATGTTCGCACAGCCGTCGCGCCAGTGTAAATTTCCTATGTGCATATTGGAAACACGTCAAAGTATACGTGCTTGTATTTGTAGCTCCCTGGAAGAAGTGGTAGCTACATGAATGCTGATCTTAAGGGACGCTGAAAATTTCGAACAGGTGATTGCCAAAAAATCAACTCTGTTTTTTTTTTTACCTGGTGGATTTTTCCATAAAATGTCTGCATATAACATTTTGCTAAGGGGCAACATTCAACAAGACTGATGACGCAGAAGGCATTTAAAATGACCAGCGTGTGGTTTCCGTCTTCCCGTTTGTGCGGGGGTTATCAACAACAGTGCTTGTTTTATTGTAGACAAAGAGCTCACAGCTCTGTCACCGCAAGCTAAGACGACACGGCATATCTGAGGAACTCAAATCTGAAATCCATAAAATAAGCACTCTGGTGCCCATACAAACTATGTACCTGGACACATCAGCGGTCGGAAACTCAATACTCTCAGACGCCAGTATGTATTGGCAGAAGCGCTCAAATACACGCAGCTTGTTAAGCGTGTGCGCTCAAGGACTGGCAGCAAAGATAATTTACAGTGACATGTCTTGAGCAGGTTACCCTAGCCGTGTTTGTTTTGGATCCATGCTCACCAAACCAATGTGAACATTACCAAAAGAATCCACCAATAAGGTGGAAAGGGTTCTTACTCTAAATCCCCCTTTCCGTTCTATTGCCTTGTAGATCAATCCCACCATACCGTATGTGTTCTCACATGACTCATACACAATGGCAACAGGGTTTAGATTTCCCTTTTAAGACCAGACATCAAGCAATATATACATGGTAGCCTTTATTCCAAGTCAGAAAAGTTGGCAATCACGTTGGTATATTTACCATTTAACATTGTTGCAACGTTTATAATCCTGCGAGACGAATCCCACAGATTATATTGACATGTATCTTTTGCTTGAGCTGCGACTGCAAAGTAGCGAACTGTCACTTACATAGCAGTATAAAGGTCTGCTTTCGTGGGTAGCAGTTGAATTAATTTTAGAACCTACGATGCCTACGACAGTGTGGCAGACCACGACGTTCACAGTATATTTCGACCTGACGTTGATGCAAAAGAAGCTAGGGTCCAAAGATGTCTCCATCTTATCCCACTGGTGCACCAAGGATGACTTAATTTCCCTTGTTGAGACATTCCATAATAATTAACTCTGCACCACTTCAGTTTATCTCAAAGGCAGATGGATATTGTTGCCGTTTGAAGGTGGTGAAGAAACCCTTGGGTGAGAGAAAATATGTGGCCAATAAACACAAAGGGTACACAACTTCGTTCTTTACTATTATATTAGTCCTGCTTCAGACTTTCACCCATGTCCTGTGTCAAATTAAAAAATCTCGAGCAAAAGATGAGCAAGACATTAGAACTTTTCAGCCAACAGGCAAGTTTTAGCGGGAAAACGTTGGGCAGCCAAAATGTCATTCCTTCTTCATCCTATCAAACTGCTTCTCATGTTCAGAACGAAAAGCTTTGATTGATACTTCACAAAGGAGTACCTCACCAGACCCTTTCTCGTAAATATACTGACGTAACATGAGAGAGAACCACATGCTTTTACCCCTCCATGTGTTCATTGTCTGCAGAAATTCATTCTCATTATCATGTTTAACGCCAGTGGTGTGCATTCATGCTGTCTCATTCAGTCGGCATTAAAGCAATGGCCCATTTTGTCCATGTTGTCAATTTCAATCAGGAGCAGTGCGCCACTAACTTTTAGTGCTGACCTTAAAGTAAACCTGACAATATTGAAATATAAAGCTATAATAATTTTGCCCCTATGGACGTAATGATACAAAGAGACCCATGTCCATCTGATAAAGAAAAGTAGGATAACACGAAAAATTGAATCTGTCTGAGGTTATCAATGTAACAAACTCCAATTAATTTGTAGGGTCAGGTTCTTTTCTTCTATTACGGACTGGTTGAAAGAAAATGTAACAAGAGAACATGCACGTGCAAAAGAAAATAATCGTATTCTTTCTACTGCTTTTATCGTGACACTCCTAACACCTAATATTATTGCGCAAGCTCGATATGCTGATTTCGACATAAAGATGGATGAAATGGGAATTGCCAAAAAAAGGAACCAATGCGCATACTCATCATATTCAGTACGGACCCCAAAAACCTCGTTTTATTTAATGGTATGTTTGTAAGGCAGTTGTGTTAGCTGGCCAAGATGTTAAAAGACAGCTAGCAAGCTGATTAATGATAAGAAAAATGTGCGCAATTTGCTCTGCATATAAATAATATATCACGTGGAAAACTTGTTTTAATATATCCGTCAAACCATATAGTACATCTGTTGTCGTAGTCAAATTGGCTGCTACAAAAAATACGACTGACATAGAGGCGCGAGCTATGGCTTCACAATTTTATCTCATCGTCAACATAACTTAATCAGTAAAAGGGCCTTACTCAAATTTCAACAATGGAACTCCTTTGTTACATAATGAGTTGCCAAATTATTAACAAAGAGAAGTACAGAGAGCGAAAAAAAAGTTCGAAATCAGATAAAAATATTACTATTCACACAAACGCCTACAAAACTCTAAAAGAAACTAGGTACTCCCATGATTTGTACAACAAAAGTTGTTAAATCGTTTCAAAAGGCCCAACCTCTTTTCATAATATATTATGATAATGCACACTTCGCAGACAGATTTAACATATACCTATGCAATACTGTAAGAAACATTACTAAGTAGCTGCCACACAGATTTTCAAGAAGAATTATATGACTATATATATATATATATATATATATATATATATATATATATATATATATATATATATATATATATATATATATATATATTATTCCAAAATAAATTGCTTATTCCATTTGGACAATTCTGCCACATCATCCTATCTCCAGTTCTACTCATGGTGGAACCACCAAATCTGGACAGTGTGTGAAGATGGGTTCTAGTTATGATTTAGCACAATGTTATAAATACAGCTTCACTTATAATTGAGTTATGACATTATAAATATTATTAAATTCTCGTGAATTTAAGCAATATCCTGGGATTTAAAGCTATTCCTGGGGATATAAGCGAGTTCCTGGAAACATAATGCCAGTCCTGTGAATTTAACTAAAGTCCCCTGGGAACATAACTAAAATCCCTGGAGTATAAACTCAAGTCCGTGGAACATAGAGGTCAGTTCCTGGGAACACTATTCAAGTCCCAGGAATATAGAGAAAATTGCTGATATATGTAATATTAGGAATAATTGTGGAAAAAGAGTTTAGTGTAAAAATTCAAAATATACATCACACAAAAATATTGCATGGCGCTGTGGGTTTAAAAAATGATCAAAATGCAAAAAAGAATACAAACTACCACATACAAAAAACATACACATATATCATAAACAACCTTGACAGTATGCTAATGAAAGAATTATGGTAATTTTCCAAGCCTATTTGGTTAAAAACATACGTAAAAAATCTGTATGCCACATTTCCATTGTTACCGTAATGACTTATTTCAATAAGCACATCTTTGAAGGGTATGTCCTTCAGCTAAGCCTTGATCTTTGACAAAGAATAATTTTATTCTCCATTAAATTACGTTTCTATTTCAAAGTCATGGTCACTAACAACAGCGCCTAATGACCTTGAAAAAAGACTGAGATCATTCATAACATAATATGTGCCTTGAACTAAAGTACGTATACCTCCTTTATTAATGTCTTATCAAATGTTACAGGTGGCACCCCAGTGGCTCACATGCCAAAGCCTTTTTTCTGTACATGTAGTATACCTGTAATGCTAAACCCAGATATTTACAACTAAATGAATAAGGGTCTTCACTAGACATTCAATTTGACAGATAACAGCTCCAGTGCCATTGATAGAGTAGGTCACAGTCAACCTATTAATACTCTCCAAAGTACATGTATAGTCATACCAGTTTCACAATGAATTTTTTCTAAGTAAATCAGCCCTTGTCAATATGTACTGGAAAAGCCAGTGCACACTCATACATGTATCTTGCCGCTAAACTAAAACATTACAGGCGTATAGTTGCACTCTACTGTTGGATTTTCCGTAGACCTATATTGTAATGTTACACACAGAATCATATAATAAGACATTTCACAGGACACCATTCATTGTTCATCTTGCAGCCCTGTCCTAGTTTTATTATATATCTGAAAATGGTGGGGGGGGGGGGTATCCAGTAAACTTTCGTGCTCGAGGCTCATGTGTGTACTTACCACTGTGTATGTCCATGTTAATTTAGGGGCCCTGCACTGAATTTCAGATGTGGGATGCATGTCGTGAAATGCTCAGTGTACAAATTATTTGAACCAAGCTGAAAGTAAGATACATAATTACAATGGCCACATGATTGTTAATTTTAAGGGTATGATAACTCTTAGCATTACATAGAAATTGAAGGGGAGTGGCCAATGGCCCAGACCCATGATATGATATGCTGCGTATGGGTCAACAACAGAGGGGCCCAGCCCACTGGCAAATCACAATAGTAGTGTGCAACCTATAGCCAATATATTTGCTGCGAATGCAAAACTACGTACTGTCTAGCTCATACATAATTGATATCCCATGTGTACTCCCTTACAGAAATTTAAGTTGGCATTAATTGTGGATGATTGTGATATCCATGCAAGCAAGCGGTTATCTACTGCAAGTTTGGAGTCATTTGGACAGTTTCACAAGATGGGTCCTAGTAGCATATATGGTCATATGCAATTTTTTTTTATCTTTCTTCATTCATGATTGCAGTGTTACGTCAAGAACTATATATGCTTTTGTGCCAATGGATCAACAGAAAAACAAAATATATTCATCTATTATATATGTGCATGTAACATTTTACTGTTCTGTTTTCTAGACAATTTATTCATTGGACCAGCTTGGCCAAATCCCTTTTTGTGGATGGTTTTAAGTAGTTGGACTTTGTGGAAAGATGTTCACTTTCTTATCAATTCTGTTCTGTTTCACCTGCTTGATGCTGAGTTCTCCATCCCAAGTATTAAATTCAATACAAAGAGAAACTTAACAAACCTAATTCTGTAAGCCCATGTACCGTTTGAACACTATCAAGTCCATGGTCCAGTTCAGCTACCTTTCATTTAATGTACTTCTACAGTGTCCTCAGACACACCCACCACTTTGCCTCACATCGTTTGGTTTCTTTCGGCTGCACCATAGTGCACATATTCCCTGATGTTGATCTAGCAGGCAGGGTGCTGATCTGGTGATTCTTCAGACGTTTCAATCCCAACTCTCATCTGCACCAATTTATCAATATAACCCAACAGAAACCTTTCAAAGTAAAGGTATTGATCTGACAGTATACAAATGTGAAATATAAATAAAAATATATATACGAAAGCATACAAATCTGAAACTAGAGGGCTATGTCGACAGCCCGTGCTCAGCTAATCTAAGCTTGTTCACAATATCAAAGTTGCCACAGAATAGACTGTGTCGAGTTTTAGCTGAGTTCACACAATATGGGTGCTCAAATACCCCAAATATGACATTTAGAACTATTTCTAATATTTGCCCAAAAGAAAATTCATTTCAAATATACATTTTATTGTAGAATGAGAAATAAAAGAATATTTAAAGAGAACTTTAATAAGAACATTGCTACTTGGTGGAGAAAATACATAATATTGAGCATTAGAATGCGCGCTAACTTACTTAGTGACCAATAATAAAGGTGCATTTTCTGGTAAGTACCTGAATAAAAAACATCGTTAAAACAGGAATCCACAGCAGTGTCATACAGAGAACAACTTTATTTGACCCTTTCAGGAACATATCAACCAAGTTGCAGCTTAATCTGAGTAACGGTTCTGGAAAAGAAGTCAAAAATGGTGAAACAACACAACAAGTCATAAAGAAAATGGAAAACAATTCCAGCAGCACCTGGTGAAGAAATTCAGAACTAGGAGTCCCCTGGAGTATTCCTTTGTGATATCAAAGCAATTGGGTAAGTGCCTTCAGAGAAGAGTTTTTAATATTTTGAAAAAAAAATAATTATATAAAAAAATAAAAACAATGGAGCATAACCATTTGAACAAACTTGGTAGAAACCCACCCAACGTATAATGGCACCAAGTTTGAAGTGAATCTGGCTGGCGGTTTTAGAAAAGTCGAAAATGTGAATTGTGAACAGATAACTGAGCCTCTCGTTTCTCCTGCCTAGATTTTTGTTGCCTTTCTTTGTCTTTTTGTCTACATTCTTCCAAACGCATGTAATCATTTCTGATGTTGGCTGTGTGTCTTCTCTTCGGAAAGGGGTTTTACTCTCTGGTATTTCAGACTATTGCTCAGTAATTTTTGGGTACCTGAAATGAACAGGAGGTGGAGTAAACTTTCTAAGATCATGTCAAAAAGTTTTCATTTCAATACACACCATCATATCGCAAAGCCATTGTTTTGTCATGGGGTATGGTGCTATACATCATTTCATGCAGTGTCTGTACCCTATGGAAAATCACACCAGGTCATAGATTTGATCAAAGTGCCAATCTCCTGTCCCTTCATTCGTTTTCCCTTCATTTCCTGAAACACTACAGCTTTCCCATTGCCATTTGAAATAATAGCCTGCAAATCTAGCCCTACCCTTTTCACAAAACTGCATTGTTATTTGTTCAGGTTTCTTTAATTTTTACCAAAAGGAAACACAGAACAGTTATTAAATTCTATTCAGTTGAATTAATTTTGTGATTTCTCTTCTGGTCTTTTAATTTTAACACAGGCAGTCTTTAAAGGTGCATATGTGGAGATTGGTATAACATACAAGAGTCTGATACATACACTGCCCTGATATTCATTGACATGAATAGTGGGAACAGAGATCAACAATTTAAGACTAAATAAAGGTAACGGTTAAATATCAAAGATGTTGTAAAACACCATTAAAAAAGGTTTTAGCAAAATGTATAACAAACTAGGTTATTGTAATAATAGAGCTCAACATTAAAAATCTTGGGTGCAAGTATACAAGAGGACCTGAAAAATGTTAGAAGACATACCAGTGTTTGTATTACACAGTCCAAGATTCTTCAATTTTTCAATCTATAAATTCATGTAATATTTGGAGAGAATGAGAAAAATACCAATTGTTGCACTATATAACAGTAAACATCAATAACAATTTGCTAACATGCTACCCTATATTTTCGAAAAATATACATCAATCCTCAAAATTGAAAAAAAATTCCTTAGTTCCATTCGACACTTAGAAGAAATAAAATGGTCTTGTGTATCTGTTTTAATTAACGTGCTTTAAATACTAAGGTACACTGAACGAGGTGTGTACATTTTTTTACCCACTTTGTGAAAACCTCTGAAAAGTTTATCTGTGTTCATGTCATTCTAAATGATCTTTATTGGCAATACCGTGGTCCCTGTCTTGGGAGACCACCCAATGGAGGGTCAAAATATGGTATCTCATAACAGGTGGCCATTCATTGAAGGTACAAAAATAACATGGAAATGATAACTTGCACAATGTTCACAGAGAGTGGTCTTAAAAAGATATGCAGTCCTTTATTAAAGGGTCTCTCAAGACAGGTACCACTTTACCATATTGTATACAGTATGGACTCTCACATCAAAAATAAAAAATGACTACTCATAAATAAAATTCACCCATTTTACCCCCACACATGAATGGAGAACTAGATTCTCATGGCCCCTACCCATGTTCTTCACTGGGGTATTCCAGCACCCTTAGTGTGTGCACATATTTTTACACACCTTCCCCATCAAAAACTAGCCATTTTACACCATATTCTGCACACTTCACGCATGACCTTTTACCCCTGAGTGCTTCTCATCCCACCCCCAGCAGGATTTGCTCAGAATCATGTCCAATAAATATAGGCCTACTTACGTTTTTTCTGATATGGGTACAGACTTGTCCATGCCCTTAGGCAGACAGTATGCAGAAAGTATGACAGACTAATTGACTATGCAGGTTCTTGATAGCCACAGCAATTCACTGATTCCAATTCTTTGTCTTTCTGATTGGACCTGTTTGTAAAATCTGATCCTTTCCTCTTGTTTTGTATTTATAAATAAGTCTTGTAATACTGTTCCAATGCAGTCCTTTCGGCTCCCACATGTTTTCTTGAATGTACCTTTATACAGTTTTGATATCTATAGAATATGGTGATCCTTGGTCATTGGATGTTGGATGCGATGTGTTTACATCCACAGTCATTGTCACCCCTGGGAGTACATGTATTTTAACTTTCAGCAAACAAGTCAGTTGAATTTCATGTTCAGCGGAGTGCCCATCATTGTGCAGTCCAAAAAAAGTCAGCCAGATCTCCTGTCACATGGGCATTGCCTCTTTAGGCAGTCAGATCATCCTCAAACCGTGACGAAAATAAGAGTATTTAGTGTATAAGATTTGCAAGAAACAAAATATGGATAGAGCTCATAATTAAAGCACGTACTTCTTAAATGATTGTTCTGTGCAATTGTGTATGCATGTCTAAAAGAAATCCTCAGTGAGTTTCAATGTAAATACTTTGCTGCAGCGTTATTTTTGTTTAGTTCACTCATGAAACGAATCAGCAGAAAAAAAACCACTTTGAAGAAGTATTTTTACATATGTCTAGACGTTTTCTCCAAAATAAACAATTTAAAACTGAAGTCAAATACTTCAATATTGAAAAACCGTGAAAATGTATACATGCAAAAATAAAGCAAGTTGCAGTTCAAGGTGAAAGCCAGCCTACTGGTCATGGACAGCATCTTCGAGTGAAAATTTACACAGCTTTTAAAAGGTGTCTTATTTTCTGTACAGTATACTAGCAAGTTTTATTTACTGTACAGTGTATTGAGGCAAAGTCATCAACTGCACTGATGTAGCACCACCACCACCACCACAACCACCACCACCACCCATTGACTCCCCTCCACAGAGACAATCACTGTCATCGACCACTTTCACATGATCCAGTTACAAGCTTTCAACGCACTTTTCAAGTTTACATGTGCCACAAACAATGATGCATGTACATGTAGGTACAATAAGCCAAAATTTAGTTCTCTCAGACACTGGCAAATTTGTACATGTGAAAAGAATGTCAGTTCAAGGATTTAACGGGCATGTAGTACATATATTTTTGGGGATGTGGTGGTTATATTTGGTCAAAATGTAATTGTATCCTTGCAAGGGACAAGAGCCAGAGCAACTGCAGACTAAAATGACCGAGGAAAGTTTGAAAAAAGAATTGCTCTGATGATTCCTGCAACTATTTTCTGGCAGAGTGGGCACTCTTGAGTGTCTATAATCCCATTATGCTTATAGGTTCTGTCCACTTCAGTACTCAAAAACAATGCAAAATGGTAAAACAAACAACCGTGTATTGTAATCTGTACACAGTAACCTCAAGACTGGCAAGTGTTACGTGTATGACACCTGAGAAGCTTGCCACTGGATCTCTTTTTGGAGTATTAACGTACACGCTCAGGGCATCAACAATTAACTGTCTTTTTGCTCAACTGCCCTGGCAAACAAGATGCAATAAAATGACTAATACCTGAAGGAAAGCATAGCTGTGTACTGTACTGAAGTGCATCAACCACACTAGGACAAGCAAAGTGCTCACGAACACGACTAAAACCTGCATCAAGGACAGATCTCTCAAGTATAACTGGTCACTCATACTATCAGCCTGCTTTTTCTGACTGTCATGGACAGGAACATGAAAAAATAAAACCCAGTCACCTAGTGGCAAAGTTGGGTAAATATGGAAACCTCACTGCTTCCTCAAATTATCTGTGAAAAAAAATCTGCAACATTTCTTGTGTAAATCTGCAAACATTGCTTCCTACAGAGATAAACACACACACACACACTTAAGCTCTTGATATGATTGATCTCTACCCCACTTGTGGAATGTACAGCATACACGGAGATATGTCTGTTATGGGAAAATGTGTACATAGATTTTTAGAAATCTACAATTGACCAATCTTCCCTGTTTTCATATTAAAAGCCAGATAAGGAAACTCAAATCAGCCTGTTCACATTCCATCGAGCATGTGTTTCAGACCTCTAAACTCTATTGGTTTTAAAATTAATCTGCCCACTTATTTCATATCCCGTATTCTCTCAGGATATCAGAAGAACATGGAGTAAATCACCGTCAATTGAGACCTGTTAAAAAAACTGAGCTGATACATAGGCCTAAGTATACTACTGTCAGTTGACACCCAGAATTTTTTTAGAAAGCGGAAAGCATCGTTTTCAAGTACCCGGGAAAGAACCTGGGTCAATTTCATAATTTCACCCTTATTTTACTTATCTAATCTTGGCCACTTGTTTCAAAATGACCTATCACTTTTGTCTTTTGGGGTTTTTCGTGATTTGAAAAGGTTTTGAATTGATTCCCGTGTCTAACTGTCACAATTTTCTTTGCCTAGCCCGCCTCGCATGGTCATGGTCCTTGGACTGGATCAGTGGACGGTAACATGTCGGCTGAAATGACTTTTCTTTATAGTCGTGGCTACGCTGCTACGTGTGTTCTGATTGGCCAAAAGTAAAGGCATCTGGCTGTCTAAATCAACAATACAGCCTGGTCTTTCCGTGAATCACGAATAGGCGTACCGGAAACTGTTTCCTCAATCAGGTTATTGTTTGATCTGAAGATCCAGTAAACTTTTAATCAGAATGAATTTCCAAAGAATTTGAGTAAACATTGGAATTAAGAGCAGAGTAGTTAATTTGAAAAGTGGTAGGCAAGCATTCTGATAGTTTACCCAAGCTGTTGACGTAAATAAGCTTATAACTAATATGAAATGACTGACGGATACAACAAATATACATAGCAGCGGTACAAACAGGGATTACACAAGCTATTATTACAGGGCTTACCCTATTGATAGTAAAAAAATTAATAGATCTAGGCCGACCCAAGGCTCTAAATCAAAAGATAGTAATCTTTATTTGAACGTAGCACAATGTTAAAACATTAGTTCCGAGGCACTATTACTCGACCATGACGTCTGAGGAATGGAAAATGATATATAAATGGACACGAACTGAAAAGATGTTTACACTTGGTGCACGTTCGCAATGGAAGTGACACATCTTGGTTCGGCAGTAGCATAAGGCAGATACAAAACATAAGCAGGAAAGGCCAAGCCATGCGTTTATAAGTCTTTTGAATTTGGATAGAGTTGTCTGTTCTTTAATCCAGGAGGCAGGGAGTTCCAAAGCTTGGCCCCTTGGTACCGCACAGGATTGTTGCCATAAGTAACAGTGTTGTAAGCAGGCTGCTCAAACTTCATTTTGTTACATAAATCATACTGAATTTCTTTTCTTGCAAATAAGTCAGAGAGAAAATTAGGACAGTCTTTCATATCAATCTTACAAAATTCAATAGAGAGTTTTTGTAATCTATTCAGATAAAGTGAGGATTTTCTTTCCCGATATAAAATGTTTCAGTATAAATAGGTGTAATCATTTAAGTCAAACCGCAATGCTCTTTCCTGATTTTTTTTTTTTTTTTTTTTTTTAATTTTGTCGTATCAGCTTGATTACATAGGTGCCACATTAAAGGACAGTAGTTAAAGTTAGATAAGATAAACACGTTAAACATCTGCATTTTTTCTTTTTCACTTAACTTTTTTTAGACTCTTCTCAAAACACTTATTTGTTTCGAAATTTGCTTACATAAGTATGATACATGCTCATGAAACTTGAGCTCATCATCTCTATAAACGCGAAGCAGTTTAACAGATTTTTCTGGCCTTATTTTGATACCATCTATTTCAAAGTAAAAGTCATCAGGACAGCATGTAGCACTTGGTAGAAGTAACACAGACTGGAATTTGTCAGGATTTGCTTTCATTTCATTTTGTTCGAACCATTTAACACCAATTTGTGCTGCAGTCTCTAAAGTAACTTTTACATTGTACAAGTCTTTGTCATGGATGGACAGTGTATTGTCATCTGCATAATTATATAAACTGGCAGTACCTACCACTACCTAGCCCTAGCAGGTCTCTTTTTATTTTTGGAATAAGTAATGAAATTTGTGTTTTTGGTGGTTAGGCCTATACATTTTGGAAATGAACTAGTGTCTGCAGTTAATGATGAATATCTCTAAGGTTGAGAGGACCGGTTTAAAACCACCAGTTGCCTTTTATGGGTGACTGCCTGTCTCAAGTCAGGAGTGAAATTTGATTCTTCACATTGGTATTAGAAAAGAAATGTTGATGCTTTGGCAAGTCTGGAATCTCTTTGCTGTCATTGTTGGGTTTGGAATTAATGAATGTGGACCATGTTTTTGTGTACTATTCGATACAATAGAAAAAATCATTCATAAAAATATTGAAGAGCAAAGGTCCAAGAATGCTACCTTGAGGCACGCTTCTTAAGATATGTGTCCACTCGCTAAAAGTTCCCCCATACTTAACTATTTGTTGTCTTCTAGATAAGTAGCTGCCAATGAGCTTACAAGCATTTTTTGGTATTCCATAGGATTCCAATTTTTTTTTTACCAAGAGGTCATGGGGAAGGCAGTAAAATGCAGGTTCATTAGGATTACCCCTATAATTTCATGATGGTCAAGAGCTAGTTGCCAATCTTCTGTCATTTTTATTAACAGACTTTGGCAGTTGTATCCTTTGCGAAGAGCACAAAACAAAGATTTCAATACATCATTGAAAAAATAAGGCCATTTGTTTATTTAAGATACCTTCAAAAATTTTAGTGGGGCTAGACAAGATACTTATAGGGCGATAGTTACATTTGCTAAGAGAGTCTTACTTTCTATTGACTGGAAGCCACACTTGCTTTTTTCAGATTCGATGGAAATTTATTGCTTTTGATAGACATATTTACGATCTCTGTCAGGGAAGGAGACAGTACCCCAGCTCCAAGTTTAAGAAGTTTTGGTGGGATGTTATCAAGACCCGTTGCCTTTTTCTGATTTAGCTTTGAGAGACATTTGGACACTTGTTCTTCATTAACCAATTTAATTCAAATTTAAGTTGACTGTGTTTTATCTTCTCATGTATGACATTAACACTTGAATGAGACGTCTTACCGTCGCTAGTAGGTGGGAGAGAAGTGTCGATCGCATTTTGCTCGGACACAGAATTTAATTTAGATTCAGGCTCAGCCGCGGAAACAAAGAAGTTGTTAAATATATAACATATATCTTTTTGGTTCATGGAACAAATCTCCATTTTCCATTAGAATAATTGAATCAATGTCATTTCCTTTAGTTTTTTTCTGTAATGAAAGGCCGAATAGTTTTCCACAGAGACTGCTGTGTGTTTGAGGGGCCACATCGCTGAAGTAACGTTTAATTGACTTTTTACGCAGGCAGGTTACTTTATTTCTTTGAATGCGGTAAGCCTGCCAATTCCCCTTGTACTCCCAACATCGTTTCCGCAAGGTGCGTTTGAGGTTTATGGCCCGTCTCAGTTCGCCTTTCATGAAGGTGGCATTGCTCTCCCTCGCGCGATTCCTTTTCGTTGGAGCGTGCCTGTCAATAACTTCCGTGACAATGGAATCATAGAACCATATAGCATCATCAACATCATCAAAAATAGCAGCAACGTGGACGGGGGCTGTATCAAGATCAACAATAAATTTCTCTTCATCAAAAAATTTATAGCTCCGACATGTTAAGTTTGATCTATGAATGTTCGGACATTGCATCTTTGTGCTTGCTAATACCACGTGATGAAAATCACTTATACCAGTATCGATATTTGTTGCTCAGTCTACTCTGTTTGGACTGTTTGTAACACTGACATCTAGAAGTGATGGTTCACTCCCTTTATAGCAGGTGGGGGTATGGATAACAATTATTGTCTTTTACGTTCTCGCTATCTCATAGTCCAGGCGATTCCTATTCCTTGATGCTTATCACAAACGCTAGGTTTTCTAGCTGATGTGACAAGCTCTGTTGTGCAAACAAAAGCAAGAGGGTCAAATCTTGCCTGTCGCTCTGAACTAAAACAGAAATAGCACAATTCAATGCTCTCTGTGTGCTCCATGTCCAATCCAGTCACTGTCTTCGTCTAATCCTTAATTAGGCAATATTGTCACATTCGCTTAATAAATTTTTGAAAATTCAAAGCTTCCACAGCTAAATAAATTTATCAAAGGTCATCAGCGGGAAATCACAAAGCATGTTTCGCAGCTGCACAATTTCGGAAGATATCACATACCTATTCAATTAAGCACTCTATAACCTATCGGATGAGTAATTAAGCTATTTACAAAAACGTCAGGTTACCTAAATTAAATTATTTCAGCTTTCGTCACATACATCAGGTCGCAGATTAAAGCTAGTCACAAACATATCATCGCGCCATTCTGACGAACCTTCGCTCTTTGTTTCGGACTTGTTCATGCCCCTTACGTTTAGCCTGATGAATGCCAAAAAAGGACTTGTAAGGTACATGGATAAATTCTAGTGTATCCCCAATTAATAATACCCCGTTGCATTAATACCACAGATAAAAGACCAAACGCGTTTTACTGTTACTTAGCTCTGTGGCCTGATGCTGAAGAAAACATTGTAATAGGTAATGTTGCACTGGTGACAGCAGCATGGTCATGCACCCTGGCGGTCGTGAGGGTAACTCAGGTGGGTGACCTGATCCCCTTGACAATAACTGAGCTAGTGACATGACGCTTGTCACAACAGCTTCTGAAAACAGGTGAACTTTTTATAATAGCTCCACGGGTACCTTGACGCATAAATCCTGAAGCATCTGACAAAAATTTGGGAGGATGACCTGATGCTCGAACTAAAGGGAACCAAGGACCTAAGCCGCCTTGTCAGGCTCCCCCGACCACATTATGCTGACATGCCACGTTCTCGTCTTTATTCGCATGCTTTAAAAAATCACCCGCAAACATGCATTTCCATCAACCCTTTAATTTACACATCACGCGAACAACATTTACGCAGTTTCAATTTCTCTGGGTGCAATTATACTATTTACAAGGAAAACGACAGAACTATGAGAAATCTCCCATCCATGATGATGATACAAATTGCTACACAAGTCAAGGTAAATTTGACAGGGGACGCCTGACTGCTAATATTAACTTTGCAATTTCTGAACTTCCGGCCATAACTTTGCATTCAGTATTGCTTAGATCAAGAATATATGCCTGTGCTGTAACGGCTTGCCCGCCGGGAGATACAAAGTCTGCTCTATGCGGCATGCTTACAGCCGCTGCTTTTTGCCCTCACACACTAAGCTGTTCGTTGAATGAAATCAATAAGTCTTAATTATGATGCCACAAAGTGATAACACTCTCATTCAGAAAGTTTAATAAAATTGATATGCATATCAATAAATCATAATCCTGAAGCAGATCTATGTTTAATATGAGGTACAGAACTCAGCAAATGAGTCTGCCTTGATGCACAATCAGCTTATGATGATTCTTAGTGACACAGATTGGCTAGGCCAGGCCATATTTCTTTCATACCGAATCATTGGCGATGACCTCTGGCGTACTCTTACATTCGCATACATCTGTATTACTCTCCTTCCAAATTATCTCATTGTCAAGCTGATGTGTCCACCACCGGCTGCTAATAGACTATATAAATTGTATTCAGATGTCCACAGAGGGCTGTACCAAAGAATTTTTAATACGACACCAACAGCGTTTTATTTCAGGCGCCATCCCACACATTATCAGATCCCGCTGCAGTCTCTCTCTCTCTCTCTCTCTCTCTCTCTCTCTCTCTCTCTCTCTCTCTCTCTCTCTCTCTCTCTCTCTCTCTCTCTCTCTCTCTCTCTCTCTCTCTCTTATTTTATCTTCCACGCACTGGTCGTGTCTCGCAACCCAGTCTACTTGACCAGTAATCGTGAGGGTGCAACTGTATACTTAACTTTTTCATTTTGTCAAAATATTTTGGGCTGAATGTTTTTAAAGGCAGTTGTGTCATTAATTTGCCAACAATCAAGCATTCCAATGCAACAGGTTTGCGTGACTGATATTTGTGTGCTGCAAGTATCATGATAAGGATATTGTACGTACAAGAATCATAAACCATCTATTCCGGTGGAAGCATTATTAGTGCCACCTAGCTTGACTTTTCTCACATTTTTTAATTGTTTTGCAATGCTGCTGTCTCTCCCTACACTGACACTTTATGATACAAAGCCCCAATCACCGAGGTACTGTGACAGACAAGGACGAACAAGCGTTCCCAATCCAGCTAATGTCAAGTCTTATAAGCCACAACAATTGCATCTCATTTGAAATAGCTTTTTTCTTCACATGCACAATTTTGGTTGATATGAGTTCAATAATCAAAATTTCATATAACATTTTCTATGCCAATTACGACCAAAGCCGATCTACTTACGTCAGACTAGGCTAAATTATCATTCGAATCCCACATTCATATCGTGAAAAGACATTTCATTCACGTACCAGCATGCCTACAGTTCCAGAAAGAATACCCCATGTCAACAGCCGTTCTTGGCGCGCTTTGGGTGCATTGCGCTCAATGCGCGCCGAGAAAAGCTGTTGACTCAAAACAAAATTTTGCACTGAAAGAGTTAAGAATAAAATAAATAAATGAAATAAGCTTTTACATTCAGAATGCTACAGAAGGAATTGTGGTGTCAACAGCAAAAACTGCTTTTGTTCCTTATCTTCTTTTAGCAACAAGGTATGTCATTGCAAAAACTGTTTCAAACCTACTGTTTATGACATGGCACAATATGAGACTGAATTAAAAATGTTCTTACGATTTTAATTTGAATTAAATTAGCTACCCTTGGGCCTTTCTTGATATTGCAGGCTCTAACTACTTGACAAATCTAAAATGCATTAAATGGAAAAACATCACCCATATTCATAAATTTCAATCCAACAACGAGAGCAAAGTTAAATAACAAAAAAGGCAGAGATTCAAGAATAACCAAAACATCTTCTTGCATCTTCCAAGACCAACGTGAAGAAATAAACTTCACTCCTGACCTAAGATGGAGAGTCGCCCATACTGGTGGTTTTAAAATGGTCCTCTTAACCTTTGAAATATTGTCTTTACTACAGACTTTAGTTTTTTTTCCAAAGATGTTGGCCTTACCACTTAAAAACCCAAAGTGTATCACATGCGACAAGGCTAAAAAGAGATATGTTAAGCGTGCCACCTTTTTGGTTCTCCGGACTTGTCAGTCAGCAGAGCTGACAGCCACGGGAGAAAAGCATACAGTGCACCTGCCTCAGCTACACTGTACATAATCAAACCAGACATTTGGTTACTTACTATTTTATTTACCTAGACTTTTGCTAACGTACTATTTGATTTCACCGAGACCCTTAGTAACCTACCATTTGATATTACCCAGACCTTTGCTTACCAACTATTTTAATTCACACAGACTTTCCCTTACATGCTCCTTAATTCACCTGTACCTTTGACTACCTGGTACGTCATTTCATCTGGACCATTGTTTGCCTACTATTTTATTTTATGCAGACCTTTGCTTCTCTACAATTTGTTTCACCCATAACTTTGCTGACCTACTATTTGACCACCCAAACCTTTGCTGACCTACTATTTGACCACCCAAACCTTTACTTACCTTCTATATTTTTCCACAGACCTTTGCTGACCTGGAATACAATTTCAACAGGATCTCTGCTAATATATTATATACGTTCACCAAGACCTATGCTCAGCTACTATTTAATTCCACCTGGACATTTGCTTACCTGCTATTTTATTTCATCTAGACCTTAATTACCTCCTATTCCACTTTACACAGACCTTTGGTTACACTTAATTTTATTCTACTAGCACCTTTGCTTGCCTACTATTTGATTTCATTCAAACTTTTGCTTACTGTCCATTTTATTTTACACAGACTTTTCCTTGCCTGTCATTCTATTTCACCAGGACCTCTGCTTGCATACTGTTTTATTTCAACAGGACCTTTGCTTACCTACTTTTATCTTTCAGCTAAACCTTAGCGTACCTCCTAGTCCACTTCACACAAACCTTTGGTTACCTAATATTTTATTTTGCTAAGACTTTTGCTTACCTACCATTTGATTACACCCATAACTTTCCTTACCTACTATTTGATTTCAACAAAACTTTCGCTTACCTTCTATTTTATTTCACCTAGATCCTTTGCTTACATACTATGCTATTTCTTCTAGACCATTGCTTTCCTACCATTTAATTTTACCCAGACCTTTGCTTACCTACTATTTTATTACACCCAGACATTTGCTTACTTATTTCCTTAACGCGCTTTTGCGTACCTCCTATTTTGTGTTATGTGCACCTTTACTTACCTTTTTTTATTTATTTTACCCATACCTTTGCTTACCTACCGTTTAATTTCAGCTGGAGCCTTGCTTCACTCCTATTTAATTTCCCCTGGATCTTTCATTGCCTCTACTTTATTTGTCCCAGACCTTTGGTCATATACCATTTTATTTCACCCACGTCTTTGCTTACCTACCGTTTTTTTCACCCAGACCATACCTTACCTGAGACATTTGATTACCTCTGATTCTACTTCATCCGGACCTTGTTTTATTGTACTCGATTCTTTGCTTACCTACTATTTGATTCCACCATGACCTTTGCTTACCTACTTTTTGATTCTGCCCTGACCTTTGCTTACCTACTCTTTGATTCCACCTTGACCTTTGCTTACCTACTATTTGATTCCACCCTAAACCTTTGCTTACTTACTATTTGATTCCACCCTGACCTTTGCTTACCTATTTGATTCCACTCTGACCTTTGCTTACCTACTATTTGATTCCACCCTGACCTTTGCTTACCTACTATTTGATTCCACACTGACCTTTGCTTACGTACTATTTGAGTCCACCCTGACCTTTGCTTACCTACTATTTGATTTTTGGTTACCTGGTGTTTTAATTTACTCATACGTCATAAATATCAAGTATTTGATTCAAGTCAAACCTTTCCTTACCCACCATTTTGTTTCACTTGAACCCTTGCTGACGAGCCATTTCACTTTACCGGCGCTTATGCTTCCGTACTATGTTATTTGACAAGGACCTTTGCTGAGCTACTATTTTATTTCACCCATACCTTTCTGCACCTGCTGTTTCATTTCACCCAGACCTTTGCCTATCTCCTGTTCCGCTTCACACGGAAAGTTATTTTACCAGAACCTTTGCTACTACTTTATTTTACACGAACTTTCCTGACATACTCTTTTATTTCATGTGCATCTTTGCTTAACTTTTTTATTTGAAAGACCTTTTCTGACCTACTATTTTATGTCACGTGGAACTTTGCTGACCTATTTTATTTCACGATGACCTTTGTTTACATGCTATTTCATTTTACCCGGACCTTTGCTGACGTTCTATTGTATTTAATCCGGACCTTTGCTTATCTACTACTTTATTTCAACCAGACCTTTGGTTGCCTACTTTTTTATTTCATCCAACCCTTTGCTTACCTACTATTTTATTTACCTAGACCTTTGCTTACCTACTACTTGATTTCACCAAATCATTGCTTACCTACAATTTAGTTTCACCCAAACCTTTGTTTACCAACTATTTTAGTGTACCCATACCTTTGCTTACCATTTGATTTCACCCAGACCATTGTTTACCTACTCTTTTATTTCACCCAGAAATATGCTTAACTACTATTTTATTCTGAACCTTTGCTTACCTTCTATTTAATTTCACCTGGACCTTTTAACGTGCTATCTTATTTCACTCAGACCTTCGCTTACCTCCTTTTCCACTTCACACGGACCGTTGGTTACCACCTATTTTATTTTACCAGGGCCTTTACTACTTTTTTATTTTGCAGGGACCTTTGTTTTTATGTGCACCTATGCTTAGCAAGTAATTTGGTTCACCAAGACTTTTGCTAAACTGTTTTATTTCACCGAGACCTTTGCTGACCTATTATTTTTCTTTCACCAAGACCTTTATTTACATCGTATTAGATTTCACCAGGACCTTTGCTGACCTATTTTATTTCACCTGGACCTGTGCTTACCTGTTACTATTTCACCCCGACCTTTGGTTACCTACTATTTTAATTCATCCAACCGTTGCTTACCTGCTATTTTATTTCACCCAGACTTTTGCTACCTACTTTTTTACTTATCATCCTTACCTTTGCTTGGCTACTATTTTAATTCACCTGGAACTTTGCTTACCTGCCATTTATTTTCACCAGTACCTTTGGCTACGTACTAGTTTCTTTCACCTGGACCTTTGCTTTTGTGCCATTTTATTTCAGCTGGACCATTGCTTACATGCTATTTTATTTTCTGTAGCACGTTGACCTGCCATAGTCCGATGCATCTTATAGAACTATGAATCTTATACAAGCACATAAGAAGCAAGTTAATAAACATTTAAAATTGTCATTGTGTAACATTCATGTGGATGGTATCATTTCTAGGCATGAAAAGAATCCGTCTATTATGAATCCTATGGTATGTGGAGATTTAAAAAGAAAGAGGTTTCATACCTCAAAG
The DNA here is from genome assembly GCA_964020975.1 of Hermodice carunculata. Lineage (NCBI taxonomy): Eukaryota > Metazoa > Annelida > Polychaeta > Eunicida > Amphinomidae > Hermodice > Hermodice carunculata. The sequence continues at coordinate 8,871,670 of OZ026617.1, forward strand.
TGAACCATCAGTCAGTCAAAGTGGTGCCAAGAGATAAAAGTAATGTAAAGCACCTCAAATTTAACTGGCTATAGTGCACTCCATGTTGTGTCACCACATAAAGGTAAAACCCCACCAACGTTAATTGGCTATTTTGTACTCCCAATGGTGTCAGGGGAGACAGGACGCTGAATAATTATGGCCTGTCATCATACAATTGTGAAACAGATGCCAGTAGATCACCATTACATACTAAAAACAGTTCACAGTGGATAAACGCTGAGCGTTGGATGGTGTTTGATTGTGCATATTGCTTCACTACTCATCTTGAACAAGATCAGCACAATTGCCCTTCGGATTTAATCACCCAACGTATTGATTAATAATACACTTCCTAGGCTAATTTCACAGAGAAGTTCAGGGGGATTATTATGTACCTTTAAATATCTTTGACTTTGCCTTAGGATAACTACTTTCTTTTTGTTGAGAACTGTGTTGACATTTGAAACATATTTACCTTAACATTACAGTCACACAAATATGCCTGCCAACAAAGTTCTGATTAAAGAAACAGCAGGTGCTGCAGGATCGGCTCCAGTTGTGCTAAAGCACTAGGAGGAAACTACCCATCTGCATGGGGAGCTTCATGCCCCAGTCTCTGGTCCCCTTGGCACACATATGCATGCAATACAAGCTGAGACAGAGCAGGAGCACGAGACACAGCTAGCTGGCAGGAAAATGATATTCACATGGAGAAAGAGAAGGAGGTCGTGGTCTATGGTGCTGAGGAAAACTCTGCACAGGTAAGCCTGGAAGAAGGTCACTGATAAACGTAAAGGTCTAGCCAATGCGGAAAACCCCCGTTGAAGCATTGCAACAACACAGATACATAGCTGAGTGCCTGGTGGAACAAATCTTGCAACAAAAATATTATTACCAGCATTCGTGAGACGCCGCAAAAGGTTTTTAGCAAACATTGGCAAAAAACTAAAGTCTGTAGCTCATGTAGAATATTTCAAAGGTTGAGAGGTCCAGTTTAAAATCACTGGTTGCCTTTTATAGCTGACTAGCTGTCTCAAGTCAGGAGCGAAATTTGTTTCTTCACATTAGTATTGGAAGATGAATGTTGATGTTTGGTAACTCTTCAATATCTTCTCTGTCATTCTTGGGTTGAAAATGAATTTACGAAAATGGGTAATGCTTTTCTAAACTATTCAGTCCACAGGCAAAAGGAGCTCGGCCAATGCCACAAGCCAATGGGACTGGCATCTTAAAACTAGACCTTATGCAACGTTTGGATTTTCTACCTCAGGCACAGATTTTATCCTCAGGTGTGCAAATGTACCATCGCATACATCAACTTCAGCTGCAGCAAGCGAGAGAGAGAGAGAGAGAGAGAGAGAGAGAGAGAGAGAGAGAGAGAGAGAGAGAGAGAGAGAGAGAGAGAGCAGCACAGATTATACCAATCCTTCGACAAATGTTGTGCGATGGGAACAATTTGTGGGAAAAATTTATAGGACATTTTGAAACTTATCAGCTGCCTGCAGTTCAGAAGAGCCAATCAGTATAAGCAACAATTTGCAAAACGACATGGTAGTATATGTTTTCTGACCGCTGCCGGCTGACGTCACAAGTGTTTTCCCTGGGTCTGTGGCAACATTGGAAAACATGTATAGGGAAGTGGAAGCCACAACTGTGTGTTAAGCTTAACTTGAGTCCTGCAAGCTACAGACCAAAGAGAAAGTCTCGCAATATACGAGTGGCCATCAGAAAGTTGGTAATAAAAAGAAAAAGTTATGAACAGGTGATGTAATGAACAGCAGATGGCCATACCTGGAACAAAATTGCTCCTCGTCATTTCTTCAAAGGTCTGCCTGACTAGTGGTCCCTCATCGCAGCCGATATGGCTGACCCAAAGACAGTTAATATTGCATGCGCCGCCCATAAACTGCCTGACGAGCAGTCCATCAATGTAGTCGGTATGGTTGACCAAAAGGCAGTGAAAAGCTTAAGGTCGATGTTTGTTGCCCTTCCGGTGCTTCAGTCGGTGAGATGAGAGAGTTGACAGGAGTATCAACCAGGGTGCCACCTAACTAGAGTTGGCACAGTTAAGCCATTAATGCAACCATGAACACAGAGGTTTAGCAGATGTAGACCCTCATTAAAGGCAGGGCAAGTAGTAAGCAAAGGGTTCTTCCCTGGCAAGTTAACAAAGGCAGTGATATGTGGATAAACAGATGAATATGCTCCCAATGCCATGCAAAAGGCCCCTACTTTACGCGTCCACTGTTATAGCGGGTCAACTCTGGTGGAACAAAAAGTGGGATGTAGCTGAATGTCGTTTCATATGGAACATTTTGCTGAGATTCGGGGATCCATTCGCGTTGCTTGCTCGAAAACTCTACACAGGCAGCCCAAACGTGACATCTTTCCCACTTAGGGATTCAGACATTGTCACTTAAGGATTTAAATATTTTTGCAATCAATTGCGCTGCAATCTTTGAACAGTTCCTGGCCGACAAATGCTCTGCTTCGATTATTCCATATCCAAGCACGTCTAAAATCTGAAGTAACCCAAAATATAATTTATTCTGAGTACTGGACATTCCTTTCAAGCAGCAAATGATATACAAGCATGTGTATGAATATTTGTAGCTGTATTATATGTATGCATGCTTGCATATGCGCACGTATATATATGGTGTACTTATATTGATGCTTTTACTTTCTTTCTCAGTTGTTGACTATCGACAAGTCATGCTGATAAGTCTCCGCAGAAATTGTCATTAAAAATATTTTGAGCAAGGACAATATTGAATAAAATGGACGAAATAGCCGAACTTGGAAATTCTCGGTCGCGGTGACCAGTCTGGCCGGGAAAGCGTCAACGCGCACAGAATCCTCCACAGCCAATCGCATTCGTGTTCTATGTACTAAATTGAAAATGATAAAAAGTATTGATTCATTTCGAAATACCATCATGATGCGGACACCTAACACGACAAGAGAAAAGATCATGGTATAGAATCATTGCATGCAACGTTGTTTAAAGTGTTTCATAAACTCTTTCCATATCTTTGCTTGTAATGAGTTTAATGGAAGGATCAGTCTTGAGACAAGGATTAATAATTCTGTCAAGAAAATCATTCACTCACCAACGCAGAAGAATATAGGTGCTTATCTTTTTTTATATTCATTATGAACTTACCACGATGCTATGTTATAACAGCATGAGTTAGATCTGTAATCCTTGTATTTGCAGCAGTTATAAAGGATTATATTCAGAAATCGGGATCAATCGTTTGGCATCTCATATAGCTTAATGTCATGTTTCTGAATGGGTTGTCAGGGTATTTAATTTCAGAATTTTTTAATCAGACAGTTAAAAGTTACTGCGCCGCTAAAGATTAAGGTTATTTCATTAACATTCACCGTTGGATATTTGAACGTTAAATGTAAACGCACCATTAACTTATAATGCAAAAATGGGAGGAACTGCACGATTAAACCGTTAATGTAAATGTGATGTTATCTCTCAATGGACGTGTGATGGGACATTGAAATATTAAATATACTTTAAATGCTAATGCGACATGACAAATAGAGTCATTTTAAGCCTACTTAGGGACAAATATGTATATATATATGTATATATATATGTGTGTGTGTGTGTGTGTGTGTGTGTGTGTGTGTGTGTGTGTGTGTGTGTTCTACGCACGTATGGAGGTGTTTCTGGTAGGTAAGTGCATATATTCATACAGAGATAAATGATGTATTATGTCACAGTTAAAGCTGTATGTACATTTAGCGGCTAAAGATCTAACGTAAACTGTTCATACAAAATGGAGCGCTTCTCTCACACCTCATTTACTTAAATACCTGCATAAATAAATATTTATACACACACACACACATACACATATATATATTTATATATATATATATATATATATATGTATAGATAGATAGATAGATAGATAGATAGATAGATAGATAGATAGATAGATAGATAGATAGATAGATAGATAGATAGATAGATAGATAGATAGATAGATAGATAGATAGATAGATAGATAGATAGATAGATAGATACCACGTATGTATGGAGGTATATATGTGGATAGGTAGGTGCGTATATTCCTACCTAAATGAATGTTGCATTCGTTACGGTTACGTTGTATACACATTTAGCGGCTTAAGCTGTAACGATAAATGTAAATAAGAAATGAAAATTGAAGCACTTTTTACGGATCTACATGCACAAATATTTACATACTAAGTAATTGTTTACAAGGTATGGATATGTATAACGTACTTAGGGTGGTGTACAGCATGGTGTGCCATTGTAGTTAAAGTTATCTGTACATTCATTTAAAGGTTTCCGTTCTCGTGTTAAATATTGACGCACCATGAAAATTACAATGCTTATCTAACGTCTTACCTACAAACATACCTATGCATGTGTTAACACACACACACACACACAAGATGTGTATTGTAGTTTTCTGTACAGAACATGATAGAACTACCTCTTCACTTTGCACGGTGGCGGTTTTTGTTTATGAGAAGTTACGTATACCACAAAAAACTACAAACGTTTTCTTGCGTAAGGGAACAAAGTTGCCAAATGTGGTATGTCTTTGTATGTATGGCTTCTCACGCAACAAAATTCAAATGGAAAAAAAAGTATTCTAAGTGTGAATAGGACTGTCTAGCAGTTTGAGTAGGAAGGCACTGGCAAATGTTCTTGATGAATAAGTATGCAGCTCATTAAATTAAAAACAAAACTAGTAGTGGTTGCGCCTTAATAATGTATTCCTTACACTGCTCCTCTATATCAATCCTGTCAACCTACTATTGCCTGCCTGATATTGACCAGCCCTTTGTAGACCAATGCTGATTTAACGTTGCTGAAAAGTAAACATATTACTGATGTTTCACCCCCACCCCCAACCCCCAACGCCCATGCACTTAAGTCTCTGGTCTGTTTGACTGTGTATGGGGATCAGGATCCTTAGACTAGTGTTTTACAAACCCCTAATGAACGCCCCATTTACTAGTACAAAAATTCATATCTGTGCCATGCACATTCTCGCACCAGAAGCATAAAATGTGCCCACACTTGTGATCAAGTCATATAAATGGCTTCAAACAAAAACGGTGGTATCTATTTTTGTGTATGAAGATCTTTACCCAGCATTTTGTTATTTTGAAGAAATAAGAAATTTTAAAGTTGGCACAAAACTTTTGACACCCATAGTTTAAGGCATTTGTGCACGAAGATGCAGAATGAATATCTGCAGGTAGATGCACGCATTCCTGCATGATGCATCCTCCGCGGTAAACGACGCAACCCATCTGACGGCTGATTTTCTCAATTTAATTGTTAATGCAACACGAAGCATACAGTATTTGTCTTGTTATTATGAAACAAGGTCGATAATTTCCATTGTACATACATTAACATTAATACATTAACGGATTTACGTTGCCCGACGAGTAATATTACCAGGTACCGGGATGTACAAAATGTCCAACGTTGACACGAGCGAGGTACCTGGGTAGCATAAATCTGATTCAGTCAATGCTTCTCCTCCTGTGTATATCCCCGCTAATGCAGTGATCATTCTTAACATACATGTTTGTCAACAGCAACAGTCATTAACCTTTATTAACATTTAGCGCATTAATAATAATAATAATAATAATAATAATAATAATAATAATAATAATAATAATAATAATAATAATAATAATAATAATAATAATAATAATAATAATAATAATAATAATTTATTGAACCTCCGCAAGCGGAGAAAGTAAAAGCACATGTAAAATACATCGAAATTATATGAATACAAAATGATAATAGTAAAACATAAAATAAAATTGTTGAATTCAATCAGATACTTAAAAGAAATTATACCAATTAAAACGCCTTTGTCAATAGCATGGCCAGTGTATGCTCGTAACCCCCCGGCTTTTGGAAGTTTTCGTGAAACAGTAGGTGCTTTAGTGAGTCTACTACACGATCTGTGTGCTCACGACATGTAAGTCGTGGCTTGTCTTGATCAAGAAATACGGAAATGGGACATTAATAGTTAACGTTGTGGTTTCTTCATTTACATTAATTTTAACGCTAATCCTTAGGATTTGTGTACGTAAACCATTCATATTTATCGCTGCATTAACATTTAACGATTAACCGTCCGAAGTTAAATGATGATGAAGCGAGCATTAACATTGAACGGATTATTAAAATTGAATGATCTAACATGTTCCATTGGGAGGTTCTATTAACAGAGATGGCGAAATTTAACTTCGTACAAGCTTACCTGAAGAATGCGTTTTGTCTTATAATATAATTTCCCCGTATGTAGGACAAAAGCTTACATTGCTGCATTATGGACATCACATTGTAAACACACTGATCAGTTTACCTATTTTTACGTAATGGTATCATGCCCCACCACACTAAAGCTTCCAATGTTTTTAGATATGGCAGACAAGTTCACAGTGGAATGACGCAGCTCTTTGTCTGGGCATTGACCCTAATAGACGGGTTCATCTATTAAACAAACAAAACTCAAGTTATAATCGTGGTGGAAAGTTCACCTTAAATTTTAATCACGCCGTTTATTTTCTAATTTTACGGCGTCCTCTACATTTTGGTTATCGTATACTAAATAGAGAAAAACTTACATATGCCCCAAAAGTACAAAATCATGTGGACAATAACTTTACTGTGCAGAACAAATGTGGGCCTATGATCTTCCGCCTGTAATTTGTCTGAAGGCTCGATAAATGAATGACAAGGTTATAATGCGGTGAAAAAAGAGGAATTTCTCTGACGGTAGGCAAAAAGTAGCAATATTCAATGCAGTGAAGCAAGATTAACGTCTTAGACGGGACGCAAAATTAGCGATCTTTAAGCCCTGCTCGCCTGTCTGTACATTTAATATAACTAATGAGTGGAATGCTCTACGCACTGCAAATACCAACATGCATCGCGGTTTATCTTAATTTACTGCATACCGTGAGAACCGTTTTCGAACTGAGTCCTCATTATTCTGCATCTTTCATGGGATGGGATAACGAATGGTTCTTCTTCCTTATCACTTCACACCCACAACGATGAAAAAACATGACAAATATATATTTTATAGGTGCAAAGCTACTTTACTAGATGGTTTTGTTATATATACATATGTATCAAAGTTTTGAAAGTTGTGAATTGGGAGTTGGTTGTTTTTTTTTAAGGGATTTTTGGCTCTGTGTATTTTAGCTTACACAAGCTAACATGGGTTACGCACGGAACTGCTGATCTCCACAATATGACAATTTTCTGCACATTTGTGAACGTGATATTGCTGATTAATTAAGGTATAGGTTTAGATATTGACATTGACTTAATTGGATATGAAACGTCGACAGACTGGATTTGCAGAATTCAATTCTGTATGATCTTGGATTATGCTGAACCTCTTGGGGTATTGACCTGTAAGGGCCACGCAGGGTAAATGAACGTTAAAAGGACCAAAAATTAAATAAATGTGTTCCACTTTGAATGGCTCGCTTGGCCTGAAGAACCAAACATCTTGTGCATCGATTTTCCTCCTGTTGGTATGTCACCATATGCTCTGTAGGCCTATACATCAAGTGGAGCTCTGCAGTCCAATGGACTGTGTGGTCTATAATAATCATTGCTGCATGTGCAAGACAGAGGCAGGTGAAAATGAAAAGCAATCAGCATCACGGAAATAAAGTTAAGTTCTAGGACATTTAGACTTTTAACAAAACTCAATCACGAAAATTAGTGAAACCTAAAATCAAACCCGCACGAGTCTGAAAAAAGTACCTGAGTAAAAAGTGAACTGATGTTTTCTTGTTGCTTCGCAGAAATGAATAACAAGACCAAGGATTTATGGTTATTATGCTCTACCAAGAAGGCTACATGCAGTTTTTTCTGTGCAGCTTGCATGCCTGTACCTATTTATCAGGGATACTTTAATCGAAGGAGACACACATGAGAAATACAGTTTGCTAGTCAACTTGACTGGTTTCTAACCCTGGGGTTTGGGGCAAAAACCCGGGTTGAGTACAGTCTTTGATGTATTCCCATATGTTTAATTTTGATCATTAATCTGATAACAGAAGCAATTAACACCAGCGGTGCATGATGCTAACCTCGTGTGTATCTAAAGGAGAAAGTCGTTCCCTCTGATGATCTTGGCGGGGAAGAGTCCTTGTTTACATTTATCAGTTGGCATTTATTCATCACTGTCCACACATGAGAAAAAAAACTCCACTAGTAGGTCTTGGTTTCTATAGGTCGTTTTCCAGCATGCACTTGTTTATTTTCTTTGAAATTTTTCAGTTAGAATGAAAACTGCACATGGAAGAGGCTCTAAATGTCTACTTTTATGTTATAAGCCTTGGACAACATAATGGTCTCTTTGCAGTTGGGAGAAACGAAAAGCCTGAATAATTTCAGAAATGTTTCAGTTGTACCAAATCAGGGAGATGATATGCGACTGGTTACCTTAGTGTCAACAATGTGCAACATGAAAAAAAGCCGAAACTGCACTCAGCACGTTACTAAGAGGAAGCCCCTAAGCACCGGGTAGAAATTGACATATCTAGGATATTTTCAGAAACTGAAATCGTATATCGAGTCGAGATACACGTACATTCTAGCGGTTGCAGATAACTGTAAAAAACATTTATGCCCACACAATGACTGATTTACACTTCCCAGCTAAAAAAGCTGGTGCTCAAATATTTTTCTGCTTCAGTGATTTCAACTAATTCCAACAGTAACGAAAAACTATTTGACAAAGAATTACAGATGAAACCTATCAAGATAACATGCCCCAGGTCAACAGCTATCCTTGGAAAAGTGCCCAACCTATGTCAAGGAAAACTGTTTTCTCATGCTCAATTTAATTATACAGCCGAAACAGTGGCCAAAACTTCATACGTTCAACGCTAGTGCCAGGACCATCCCGGTAATTACTGCAGCACATTGTGGCCACTTTGAATCACAGTGATTTGGTGCAGTATGTATATAGTGGAAGTAACTGACACCTGGACCACTACACGTCACCCTATGGCCACAGGATAGCCGAACATTTGAAGCACACCCTCCTGCATATGGTTGCAATATATGTAGGTGGGCACCTCCGTGATATTGATCTTTCTTCGCTCACTGCAGCGACCAGGTGTTATAAGCATTCCAAATACTGCAGCCAGAAATTTATTTGCCAGTGGCATTAAGGCTACTTTTGATGTGCAACGTGGTGGGAGTGCGTGTGCTTCCAGCAAAAGCCGCCATGTAGCACATGTGAAGAAGAAAATAGCGAAAATATTTGATTTTGTGTAGAAGCGTCTCGGCGTGCAAATGAAGAGACAATTATTCGAGGATTTGAGTAAACGATCAAAGTGTTGGTAGTTTGAGAATCTAGCAAAAAGGCTGGAATGCGTCCTTAGCTCTACCTAACCATTTAAAAACTTACTTTTTAAAATCAACCTTAAGGTCCCTTACACATTTTATATCATGATAAAATTCAGCCTTATTCTGTTGATGGAGTCCAAAAATGGATCTCAAAAGAAAAAACTTGCAGTGAACACAATCTTACAACAAATAACATGGGATGATGAAATATCTACACATGAGTGCTCATCTACCAGTAGCCGGACGTGCTTAGTGCGGATTTTCCGGTGCCTAGTATATATAATTTTTTCCGCAAAAATAACATGGCTGTGGACACTGGTGGACTCCAAGAAGATATTTGCATGTCCTGCCTGCCATCTGGCTGACGAAGAAGAAGGAGGGGAAAGTACAGTTTTAGGCAAATTGCTGATTTTGTGATGGCAAGAATACACTACTTCAGGTAGTGTAGTTAGGCTAAAACACACACGAGGACCTTGCTGGAAGGAGATAACATCCTTTTACCAGAGAGGAGATAGCAAGTGATAGGACTTACACAGGAAAGATGAAATTGGCTTTCAGCAGGTGACTATGAGAACACGTTTCGGAGCATGGTATATCTCAACATGTGTCATGTGACAGCGGCTTTTTTGTCTGAGAGTTTTCTTTCTGGGGGTGTTTTTAACCAAGACAACCAGCATCAAGGAATACGGGATATAGGAAAGTGACATGGTGCTACATATAACATGTTAAAAACATAAATGTATACATGTGTGTAAGTTTCTATGTGTATACACACACATATATATAAGCATCTGCCTGTACATGCAGGGACTCTAAAACAGGTCTTTTGTAAGTATGTATGTATCATATACGTTTAAAAATATGGGTACAATACAAAGCATAAAATTTGAAGAGTACTGAGGCTACAAGCCTCAGATTCACTATTCAATGTGGGTTGAGCCCCGATGTGAACACCAGAAGCCAAAATACACATATACAGACTGTGTTTGTTTTCCTTGCCAAGGCGCAATGATACATTTCGTCAACGGATATATGCAAGAAAAATAGACTGAACGATCATATACAGTATTATTGGTGTGTTGCAATAAAGCATAAAATAGGCCAAAACGTGTTTGAAAGATACGAAAATTGCAAAATCCATACATAATTCCCAAAATGTTTTTGCTGTTGGCAAAAAGAGAACCATGTCTTGCTTACGCATGTGAACATCAAAGACAACCAGACATAATAAACCGCAGACATACAGATATGCCAGGCTTCATAAACATTTCAGGAATTTGAGGATGTAGTTTATGTTTTTTCACGTTTCAGAAAATTCAATGGGAGCCTCTCTCTCTCTCTATCTATCTATCTATCTCTATCCCTCCCTCCCTTCTGTATCTCTCCGTCTCTCTCTGTCTATGCACATGCGGACACGGGTTTTCTAAGGACACTTTAGCACTTTAAACATTTTAAAACGTGCTTTGTTCAATGCATGCATACGATTCAGAATTTTCACAAAAATCTAGAAAACGGGAACTTTTCATAGAATATTAGAAACTATTTTGTTGTTTGGTATAGTTACGATTCCTCGGAATCCCATGCCCTTAATACAGCCAACCTCCAAAAACAATGCTATGGTGCTTTGATATTCTTACTCACATAACAATAATTTTTTTATTTTTGGGGGGAGGGGTACATTTTTATCTCACAGTTGGCGTTTCATCATATTATCTCAGCATTCTTGGCCTTTAGGAAACAATCAGATATAACGGATTCTACCTTTATTCAAGCCTAGATTTATTCGCAATTCGTGGCGGTTTTCAGGATGTTTGTACAGATATTGTGACGACTTTTATCTTATAGTTTATATGTTCATTTAATAATTGACCCAAAAAAGCGGCTTTCTCGGGAGGGAGTCCGTTATTTCTGCATAAACAGCATCACGATGAAGGCAGGCCTTTCACCTGGCAAAAAGCACCGACTCCATCATGTTCTACAGCTTGTCATGCTACTATATGCTGGTATCATTGATAATATCCCTATGTCGATGCACAGCAATGATTACTAAGCGCTAACGTCGAAACCACTGCAAAATACCAAAGCCTGTCTTTCCTAATCCCAAAGTCAATCCATCGCAGAATAACATTATCAGAGTACACAGGAAGAAATAATGTCCGAAAAGTATTGTATTGTATTTGTGTCTTTTTGCCCAGAACCACTTCCTAGTAGTCAATATCCTATTCCGCAGTTCGAACTCTTTACTCTCCATAAGCTAACCTGTCCCTGTCTAACCTGTATATATATGGAATTACTATTGTCTATATTGCACACGTTCCTCTGTAAAATTTTGACATAGGCTGTATCAGCCCAAATAAATTAAAGGGTCTTCAGCGGGTAACTACTCGACATGTTTCGGAGCCTTTTACCCGTACACGTCTCTCTGAGTAGCGGCTCCTTGCCTAAGCTAAATATTCAGCAAAGACAACCCACATAATAATGAATAAATATGAACGTGGCAATTGATGAATTAGCTAAATATGTGAAGTTTTGCTTATAAATGCAGAGCTTCATATCAAAGAAGAATACCTGTCAAACCAACCATAATTACCAAATTTTCATAGTACAGGTTCAGATAAGAACAATTTGACTTACCCCTGAACCAAAATGTACCCTTTCTAGCTGGACAGCTTTTCCTAGTTAAACCATCCGCCAATGTTTAACTGAAGTGGAAACAAGCTGGGGCATTATATTCAGTCCCAGTGATTGTAAAATAAACAGTTGCAGCTTGACCACCTGTACAAACCAAGGAAAATCCTAACAAGGACTGCAACAATGTACATCCTGTACCAGAGATGTAAAACAAACTCCATGATTACACCTACTTCTCAAACAATTAAGCTCTATTTAACTGCCAACCCTGAGTCAATGTGTCAACTTAATGTGTCAGGTTTGTGACACTTGAGAAAATACTGTCAATTTTGAGTAATTTTTTAATAGTGAGTAAATGTGGATTTAGGCATGTCAGAAAAGAATGGAATTCATTAGCATTTATGCCAAAAACATGCTATCAAAACAATTTTTCTTAACAGGATTTTAAGTATAATTAGGCAAACATGCAACTGTCGTAGGCCGCTTCTTGCTACCTGTAGCCCCTGGGGGTTTACCTAACAGAAAACATGTAAGCCTAAAATGTCTGATAGTGAATATTAAAACAGAAAGATGCCAAAAGATAAAGTTAAGTAGCAAAACAGACAAGTCTAAAAACTGTAGATTATTGCAGCCAGACTTTCTAATAATCTTTGGATGTTAACAGTAGAATTATAGGGCAAGTCAGAAAAGAATGGAAGTCTTTTGTATTTATGTCAAAAGAATGCAATGAAAATATTAACCAGATATCAAGTACAATTAGGCAAGCTTGTTTTAGAATGTGACCATGCAATTGTCTTAGAGTACCTTGTTTAGAAGAACTCATTTAATTTTCATTCATATGAACCGGCATTCCGTCCACCAAATATGCTGTACATGTTGGTGTCATTTGTCTAGATTTGGATGCACTGGGTGTATATTACAATTGCGTGTTCACAAACAACAAATGGATCTGGAAATTTGGACTCACTTTGGCCTGTGAATCATGTTGTCCGTGTGGAGCGTTTGTTCTGTCACAGATGTTATTGACCTCACTGTATTGTAATATCACGTTGGTCGTTGTCCTGTTCTTGGCTTATAACTATTGTGAAAATGTGCATTGTCGTTTGTGCTTTAGCACATTGGTGAAAGAACTTTTGCATTCGCTTTACAAAATTAAAGAACTGTATTCGTCAGATCTACCTTGACGGGTGGGGGGGGGGCGTGACAACAAATGTCTACCGTTAATTGGTTATGTGAGCTTTTATGTACACCTAACCAAGGCTACTATATTGAAACTTACAGAGCCAGAAAAAATGAAAATATTTTATGATCCCCAGTAAAAGGGTGCACACACCAAATGCAGAACTACACGAATTTTCCATTTACTTATCACGAGTTACCTTCACGTCAATTTCCTTCTGATGCAAGATGGCCGGAATCACAATTGGAAAATATGTCCGCATCAAAATTGCTCTGTCATGTAACATCTACAAATCCTCCCAATGCTAACCTATTACAGGTTTTATATATCCTTCTGTGGTTGAAATTGTCCTTCCCGCGATGGCCACGCATCATTTTATACCACTTACTATTTCCGTGAGAAATCTCTGAACATATTACCATACCACGCAAAGTAATTTACAGGTGTGGTGCCAGGCTGTTTCTTGTCTTTGTTGTAAGTCTTTCACGTACCTTTCGGACATTAAAGTGGATATTCCCAATATATCATCATGTAGACACGGTCATAAGAATGACGCAAATTAAGTACAGTCTGAAATAAGTTTAAATTAAGCGGGATTGTAAGCTAGTTTGCCGTTACCAAGATGTCAAGTAGTAGCCCCGATTTCATATGCGAATATTTATATACATACATACATACATACATACATACATACATACATACATACATACATACATACATACACACACACACACACACACACACACACATACATACATACATACATACATTTTTTTTCTTCTTGCCTCGCAGGCTATCCAAGCAAGTCTTGTTACAAACATTTCAAATTACCATATGCCATATTTTATCGTAATTCTATGTTTTCTGTAGAGGGAAAAAACACAGCTTAATCCCTAGTATATCGTGAGAAAATGCGCATCATGAGAAATAATTAAGTCCTTGACTGTCGGAGCACGATCAAGGACTCTTGGGAAAAGCTGTTGACCTTTCAGTACCAAGAGTGAGACTGCTTTCAATCCTCGACTATTTGAACCAATGTGAAACGTCGTTCTCGTTTGGGCTTCAAGAGTGACTAGTCAAACGAGATTGTTCTGAAACCCTGGCTATTTGAGTCAATAAAAATGGTCTTGACCTCTGGCCATATAGAGTCACTAGCCAGAAGACATTGCTCTCAATTCCCTGTTATTTGAACGATGAAAAAAGCTCTTGACCTACATGTAACATCTTGAGTGACCAAGACTATCCAGATGAGAATGAGTTCCATCTCTGGCTATTTGACCGAAAGGGAATTGCTCTGGATCTCTAGTTATCAGCCTATATAAAATATGCAATCAGGATAACTCTCGACCCTTAGCCATGCGGCAAGGTAAAACACTTGATCTTTAGCATCAATCCTGGCAGAACACAGGAGAATACTGCCTGATCCATCTCTAGCTATCGTGCTTAACAAAACAGTTCTGAAAATTTTTCCTAATCCTTGACAGTCTGACGTAGTACAACACATCAAGGAGTAGATTAGCCTTCTTTAGCCATCTTGTATGGCCAAAGGCATCATGAGAAGAGTCTTTGGTCGCTAGCTACTTTAAGCCAAATCACAAACGAAGATCTAGCTTTTCTTTCGCCCAGATTGATTAAAACTTGTGGATGTTTGTAGAAATTTAAGTACAATACATGTCGACGTCATATTAATTCCATGCAAAGAAACCCAATTTCCGTTATGGTTCCTGCAAGAAATATTTCTTTACATATTAAATGAAATGAGCTGCATCCATACATGGTTCATTTACCTTTATTCATTCGTGCAGCAGCGTTTGTCTGAACCCTGTTATTGGACAAAGCGATGTTAACATTTGTGTCTTGAATTCTAATATTGCCCAAAGACAAGGGAATCTGGACGAGGTCTACAGTGAAGATTGACGTAACCTAACGTACTGAATTGCAGGATGTATATCTTAGATGATGTATACATTGTAAAAGAGTTCGAACTTCTGCATTTTAACGTGGGTTACTGCCAACTTGCCTTTCAATAATTACTCTGTGAAATAACTGCACCGTGCATTTGGCGTGCAACAGTAAAAACACATTGACTAATTAGCACTTTAAGAAAACTTCATGCAATAGTACAGACATTATCTAGCAAATTACGATAATGTGCGAGACAAAGACAGTTCCTGCAACTAATATGATTTTACCAGTTGCCAGTGGCGTATTGTATGGTCTAGATTACTTGCCGAGGGTACCCAGCAGACACTTCTGTGTGGGAATCCTACAGGTCTTTGACTTATATCTTACGTATTGCGTCGCATGTATCCAACTCTTTAAAGGCATATGTCTACACAAACTAAATATATAATTGACTAACCCCAAACCGCCGATCATGCCATAGAGGCTTAACCATATCCCTATGTTAGGCACAAAGGATCGCCATAATAACTGTCGACCAAACGTATTGCACCCAGATCCTGAAACTATAGACAAAATAGTTCAGGACATTTTAATATTCACAAAAAAGTGAAGTGGACAATAATTGAAAGTGCCGGGGAAAGTGTTAGCTTCAAGGGTTGTGTGACATTAACAACGGTCGCGGATACCGGTGACGAGGCTTGGCATAAGCAGGGAAAGACGAAGAGTTAACTCTCTCAAACATTTCAGATATTCACCGCACGAAAAGGCGCTATTAGTTTAATTTAACTATTTGCCACACAGAGTAGGTCGGATCAACAGCCTTCCTTGTCAGAAAGCCGCACTAACGACAACTCTTCACAGAGGCCATATCCTCATAATAGCTCTCCTGGCGAGTTTAATTAAGACTTTTGAAAATTGACTAATTAGGCCAGTAAATTGGTATGTCATAAGACAGAAACGAGCGAGAAAGTGCTATATTCAACGAAACAGCAAATCACCAGGTAAGGTGATTACAGAAGATGTAAAAATGCGTGCCAGCTTGTACAAATAAGTACTTTTACACAGCACTCTACCGTGGTAGATCTCCCGGTTCAGGGTGAGTCTCTTTTGGAGCCATCAACGGAGACAGACATTAGCGGTCACTGATCGCTTTGGTTACATAGTACGAAAGCCAGTTGGTGCCAACCAAATTTGACATTTTGGGTTTGATTGTGTGGGGAGGTTTTTTTTTTTTTTGTTTTTTTTTTTGTTTTTGTTTTTGTTTTTGTTTTTTTTTTTTTTTTTTTGTTTTTGTTTTGTTTTTTGTTTTTTGTTTTTTGGGTTTTTTTCGTTTGTTTTTTTTTTTTTTTTGTTTTGTTTCTTTTCCCTTGTTTTGTTTTTCTCTGTGGTTACATAGTGCCAAAGCCAGTTGGTGCCAACCAAGTTTGACATTTGGGGGTTCGTCTTTTGTTAGGGTGTTTGGTTTTTGTTTTGTTTTGTTTTGTTTTGTTTTGTTTTGTTTTTTGTTTTGTTTTTTTGGGGGGGAGGGAGGGAGGGGGTGTTTTTTGTTTTGTTTTGTCTTTATATTTGGGGGTTGCGTTTCGGGGGGGGGGTGTTTCTTTTTTTGTCTTTTGTTTTTTGTTTCTATGTATTTTTGGTCCGTTTTCGCTTCGGGTGTTGCGGGGTTTTTGCTTTCGTTTTGGTTTTTTGTTTTTGTTCTTGTTTTGTTTTGTTTTGTTTTTGTTTTTGTTTTTGTTTTTGTTTTTGTTTTTGTTTTTGTTTTTGTTTTGTTTTGTTTTGTTTTGTTTTGCTTTGTATTTTCGTTATAACCAGATGATATTTGTTCTTACCATTTATATTTTCTTCTCATTGCTGGTAATAACGTTATATTGTTATAACAAGGAAATATCTTGGCATGATAAGAAAACGAAATTAGGTTGGTACCGACGAGCTTCGGGAATATTCTGATAACAAGAGCCCTCCAAGTACTCTCCAGTAACAAAGTTAGTACATGATTCATTTTTGCAGATTTTATTTCATCAAAAACTAAGCTGCGACTACGTCAAAAGACTTATAAGATAGATATATAGCATAATCCCTGATGAGATGTACATTTTCTAATCGTTCAGCGTAACAGACATTAGGAATCTTCAGCAGAAAGACTCGTGAAAGACCATCTGGTATGCAAAATATTAGCACAAGATGATACTCGGTTTTATTATAAGCATGCTAATTTAATCTTAATTAGCTGGGTAATACAGAACTACTAATCTGGAGGCTCTCTAAAGATAAACTACAGAAGAAACTGAGAATTAAGCTGAAAAGAAGTATAATACTACATAAAAAATGATCAATAAAACTAGGAAAATACTAGACCAAGTGAGTCAGATACATTTTTGAACGTATACGCGCATCACCACGGTGTCTTCGGCACATGTTGGCATCACAAAGATCCCCATAACACGTCCCTGACCACACCATGGAGCTATTAAGGATGTGCTGATTACATGCACACTATTAACTGGTTTGATGAGACACAGTGTCTTATTTTATCACATAAGTGAGGCAAGATATGACTTTTGTATGACAGGATATCACCTGGGTATTACCAGATAATCATTTTGATGGTTTTGTCTTCATATAATAGAGTAACTTTTATTTTGACAAGTAATTGGCAATGCCAAGTAATACTGATGCTGGTTTTCACCTGAGTAAAGTAGGTATAACTATTATGCATTGCCGACGACATGACATTGTTTTCTGCCACCATTCCAAGGTTACAACTTATTAATTTATGCACATCATATGCGACTCAACGGAGACTTGCATTTAGGATCAAAGACAGAAAAGAAAAAACAAAAACGAAACCAACAACAAAAATAACTTTTACTTGTGGGCAATTGTTCCTGGCAGAAAGGATCTGCTTGGTAGCTCGAAGGCCCGTCTAATGAAATTAACACAGCCATAGAACTCAGTTTACTGAGTCTCACACATGCTTCTCAACTACATATGGTTTTTAGGATAAGTGCTACAAGGCGGGCCATGTATAGATACCGCAGTGTCGGGTGGTGTTATCCGGGCCTGTCATGTCATGCCAATGTATACCTGTGGAAAGCAACTGGAGTGGCTGTACTAACATATGGGTTTGTGTTGCCTTAACACACGTGAACTGGAGTAAAGCAAGCACGGGGATTGAGTAAACGGTCTCATCGTGCAAAAAGCTGTTGCAGCTCTCAGTATGCAGCCGATATCTCGAGTTAAATTGGACGATACTGTGTAGCACATCGATCATGTTCAATTGATTCATGGGCGATCAAAGATACAAAAAAGCGATGTTCTAAAAACCAGAGGCGAATATTTCAATGCCTCAAAAAAGTTCGAAAATAATACAAGCTGTGGAAGTGATTAGTTTTCCGCCGAATTTTGAATTGTTTTTCTGGGTCGAAACTGAACACGTAGCAACTGACAGTCTTAATTTTGCTGTCGAAAAGGGTCTATTATTAGTAGCTCAGAAAAAAGGAGTAATCTCTCTGATTCCTAACAAAGACAAAAACATATTTTGTTTGGGAAATTGGAGGGCGTTATCATTATCAAATGTGAATTATAAGATATTGGAAAAGGCTCTGGTAGTTACATTGGAGAAAATATCAGAGAAATTTCTGACATTTTACAGTTAATCAGTTTACGTGGTATGATTTTATCAATGGATTTTGAAAAAATCTTTTGATACATTACAATTGGGTTTCTTGGATATAGCATTACAATCTTTCAACTTTGGCGAAGGCTTGCGAAAATGGATAAAAATAATGTATTCAGATATAAGCAGTTGTTTTATTCAAAATGGATTTACATCTGCTTTCTTCTCCTTACAGAGGGGTGGGTGTTCGCACAGGATGTCCTCTGTACCCGTTTTTCTAAATTTAACAGTAAGGTTATTAGCAATAGAAATAGAAGACATCCAAATATCAAAGGTATTGAATTTGGTAGCCAAAGTGTACCAGAAGCCGGTAAATGGATGTTTAAATATCCCTGATTTTGAGCTCAAGTTCAAACCTTTACTAGTTTCATGGGTCAATCGTATTCTTTGCAGTGAACATACTAAATTGATGCATGTTACTCAAGAGTATCTCCCAGATGTAAATATTTCTGATTTGTTTCAAAATCGCCGTTATATTGGTGATACTTGGACTAAATTGCCATTATTTTGCAGGGAGGTCATGAAGGCCTGGAACGAGTTTTATTCTTTTCCACACAAAACAAAACTGTAGCTGTCCCTAAGAATTAACCTGGTTCAATGAAAACATAGTGGCACAAAATGGACCCATTTTTTATTTTTAAAATTTGTATGAAAACGGTATTATGTTTACCAATGATATAGTTGATGAAAACTCTGAACCAAATTTGTGAAATATTTGCAAATACGCGCAATGGTTTTTCAATGGAAGAGAATTTTGAAAGGTCAAAATAATGTAAATAAGCGTAACGCATCCTTACAATTTCGCATACTAGGTGAACACTGAACTTGAAACGATGTGTAGCTGTTGTTTTTAAAACACACAGGTTTGGTTGAGCCAGCTTCCATACAGAATAGACCCAAAATATTTCCTGATCTCCTGAATCTCAATCAACATCGCAAACTACAGTAGACACTAAATTACAAACATTTCAAGTTAAAATTCTACATAAAATCACCGCCAACAATGCTGGATTACATAAAATGGGAATGTCAGAGAAGGAAAATTGCAATACATGCAACACTGTAAAAGGGAGTGCTGTCCATAAGTTGTATGAGTGTCCATCTTCAAAACAATTTTGGAACAAATAAAAAAACGGAAATACAGTCTAAATGAAATTGTTATTACAGAGAAAGAAAATACGTGGCTACTATATGGAACCAAAAAATATTGCATTTCATTTTTAGGCCCTGTATAGAAAGTATTATATACATATTCAGGAAAATACATGGTCACCTTAGTTTTGTAAGCCTTTTTCACCTATTACAAAAAGAAAATTGGAATCTACGGACACATTACTGCTGTTACATGCAAGATGTAACAATATAATACAAATTGGAGAGTATTATATGATGCAGTCGGTTATAACCTGGAACAAATGGAGCATATGTAATTGTAAATTAAGTTGGATTTTTTTTACAACAGTGCTCATTCTTATACAGTTTACTGCAAAATACCAATGCAAGATACAAACTCAAGTTTGAAACTGAGGCTATATTTACTCTGAAGACCGAGATTCACATTTGAGAGAAGCATGTTATATCGGTGCAACAAGCACTATTTTAACGGTTGACAATGGAACTGAATAAAAAAACAGTTCAGTTGAATCATCAATCAGAAATAAAATTTGCGTACTAGTCTGTATGAACTATCACAATTTATTGTAAATGGAACCAGAAGAAAAGCTCGATAATTGACAGGCTGTTCAGTCATGGGCTGATATATATCTATATATATATATATATATATATATATATATATATATATATATATATATATATATATATATATATATATATATATATATATATATATATATATATTAGTGTGTGTGAATGTCTGTGTCTGTGTCTGTGTCTGTGTGTGTGTTCATCAGTATGCAGTCTTTAAATATGATGTTAGGCAGTATGATAGCCAGAATCGTCATTACGAATCCCAGAGAAACAAAATTTTTGTTGAATGTATTTTGATACGTACTCGGTGGTACACTTTCAAGAAAAAATAAAATGAAAAATGGAACAGTAAAGAGACAGACAGACAGATAGACACAGAGACAAACAGAGAGATAGAGAGAGAGAAAAAGGGAGAAAGACGGCACATTACCGTGAAATAATGTAAATATTTATGCACAAGGATTACCCCCAAAATAAGCGTCCAGTCAATTCCCAATCCATTTGCTACAGTCACTAGGGTACTTGATCCGTCCGTCTTGTAACACAACACAGGCAAAGAAAAAAATTACGATTTAAATCAATCAAATCAGCTGCTTATATGATATTGTATTTAAAGACAAACGTCAGCGCAACTTGAACAGCTTTCTGAGATTACTCTCATATGCAAGACAATATCCTGATATATATTTGAACACACGCCCGCACCTGCCGCCTTCGGTCTCTGAGTGTGCTCTGCTGTGCCGCTGCGGGAAGAATTTAGAGTGTCTCCTGGTGTTATATTGGTGTTGAAAGGGAGAGACCCTATGATCAGATGTGACGCGTTTGTTTTCATGGGTCTCATGACGGCCTATAGATTTCTCATTGTCACTGCTTGATTGTGGTGGTCAGATAAAAGCTCAGAACAAATAGCACTTTCGCCGGTTCTGGCAGTTTGTCTTGTTTCAGATTTCGAAATATCACTCTGCTGGGAAATGGGTGAAAGGAAGTGGATCACAGCATAGTGCGACCCAAAAAGTCTACATCGATACATGTACTCTGAACAGTGTTGTCAGAGATTACAATGTCCTGCCCACCATTGACAACATTAGCCCTATTAATTTCTTGATCTGGCGTAAAATCTCCATGTTTCTGTTGCTCTCATATCTTTGCTCTTGCTTGCTCTCTGGATATTTGAGACCGTGACTTACTCTTGAAATGCTGGATTGTATGCACCGAGATTTCAGAATTCATCAAACACCACTGGTTGCTGAGTTTAGCAACCTAAGAAATAAAGCCTTGTACTGATGATACAAGTTTAAACAGCGTCAAATATATTGATATTCATGGCACTGTGCAAGTCTTTGCCACCAGGTAGGATGGTTTTAGCTACCCCGCCGCAAGGGACATCAAGAATTAAGTTTGGGTGAACGCTACAATGGGAACTATAGTGTTGAGAGTTTGTTTCTAAATTGGAAGTAAAGTGGGCAAAAGAAAAAAAGGTGTTTACGAAATTTGGGAGGATAAGAACAGAAGCAAATACGATGAGGTATGATATCAACTTTGTAAAGATCAAAGTTCAACTTGGAAAAACATAGGCTAATTGTGTGTGACGTATGCTAACAGAGCCATTTTTATAAGAATAACTGTAAGGAACTTTGTCTTTTGCTAACAGGGGTTTTTTGTTTGGATTTGAATATTTGTAGAGAAATTGTCTCTGATGTTCGGCGGGAAATTATCCCATTGCTTAATGGAGTCAGGTACAAAAGTGTTTTCCATGCGTTTTGTTCTGCATTTGGTCTGGCAAACATGACAAAGTTGACGAAAGACCCGACCAAAAAATGTGGCGAGTAGAAGCTCAGAAAGGTTAGTAAAAGTTTCTTTGTAATACACTTTGTTTAAAAAAACTACTGACTGAAATACGTCTTTAAGCCAGTGTTGGCCACCCAAGTTCCTGTAAAGGATTGACGCGCAATGTGTGCCTCAGTGACTTGCAGGCATTAACAGCCTCTAATTGTACAGATTCAGAAAAATAGACCTTGGCCAGAGTTGTCCAAAAGAATACAGTCGATTTCAAGAATAGTGTGAAACACAGACAGATATAGTCTCACTTCAACTTTGCATCAGAATTTTTATCTTTCTTTTGCGGAGCAGCGCAAGCCTGTGGGTAGCTTTATTGATAATATGAGTGATATGAATATGCCAGGTCAGGTTACTACTCGGGGTAATGGCAAGGTAAATATGAGCATGAGATCCCTTTTCGGCATTGCTGATTTCTCAAAAGAGAGTAAAGATGATGATGTTCGTGTCGTTTTGCAGAAACAAAGACAGAAAGATTTAAGGGCGTTACACGCCACCACCTTCTCCGTCTTCCCCTGTTCCGTTCAGAAGCGAAATTTGTATTTAAGTGATTAGAAGACTTAGCCAATTTGTTAACAAATTCAAGGAGCTATGAGTCCCCAGTACAATGCCTGACATGATATGTAAGATTATCTACAAGGTCCTTAACATAAACTAAAGACAGCAAAGGGCCCAGAATGAATGCTTGGGGTACCTCGTTTGCCAAAAAGATTTTAGACCACGCTGGAGACATCTGGATACATAGATTTCTACCCACAATACAAGATTGTTAGATATGCCTAGTTGTTTGAGTTTAAAAAAGCTTTATCAATGTTTTTACACTCGTCTATTAAGTGAAAAATACGATGAATTGATGTCGACCTGTATGGCATTCGAACCCACTACCTTCGTCACACTCGCCTAGCCAAATGTAAAGTCCAACACGCTGACCTCTAGGCCATCGGGGCAACCCAAAAAAGGTTGACCGAGGACTCAGGGTGATGTTATAGCAGGTGTGGCTTGTACATTGACACGGTAGGGCATTTCCACAGACCGACAATTCATGAAATACACATTAAGACCATTCTGGTTACTATGGAACATTTACAGGCACTGCAGGCGTTCTGAAGAAAGTAAACAAGCTGTTTGCTAGATGGTGGAGTCATATTCTTCGAAGCCCGCATTCTTAGAGGTAAGGACATTATTACATGTCAGACATTCACACAGAGCATTAAACAACCGCCTTTCAAGCACTTTGGAGACGTTGAAAGCCAAGAGATGGAATGATAATTGTTTTCTCTTTGCCTGTTAGACTATTTGAAAAACAAGGCACATATTGCATCTCTTCCAAGAATGTGCAAAAAAGGTTTGGCTTGAATTTTGCATGGATTTGCGAAGTAAGTGCTAAATGTATCATATTTCTCGGTAAGGCAGGATATGATACTGTTACTTTTAATGATGGGAAGTAGACCTTGGTGAGATAAAACAGTTACGCCAAGATATATTCTCATTAAAAGAAAAAGTGGAATTAGGTTGGCACGAACAGGCTTCTGTAATATTGTCTTCTACTTCCACTTAGTCTCTCTTCTATGGCGATGATTATTAACATAAACTGAAGCTTCCCTTTTCCTTTAAGCCTTATAAAGGTCAATCTATAAAAATTATCTCAACCGTAAATCCTGTTAAGATTTCCGCACGGTTCAACAACTACACTGAATTAGCTATGTTTGTCTTTCATATTATACGCAAGCAAAGTGATATAAGCTTTCAATATAGTAGATTAATGGTACGATTGCGAACTGAATTGGCAACTGGTCATATCCGTGCCACCTTTTAAAGCTTGTAATACATACTATCAAACAGGAACATAGCACATTGGAATGGGGTTTTTTAAAACTACGTTAACGTTACGGTAAAGGTAGTAGGATTAACCAACAGTATACTACAATTTTTTTTCCTCAAAAGATTCTAAAATCTACACAGATACCCCCCCCCCCCACATTTATCTTTGTACAACGACAACACACAAGTTTAAGATTCTCAGTTGCATGAAAAATTCGTTTCCAATCTACCATACTGGCTCAATTTCAGTTTCAACAATGATTACCCTTTAGCCTTAGATATGTTGTCATGTTTGGCCCTAGATATCATGATTCAGTATCTTGCTTTGACACATGCCAGGTTTCGTTCACTTTAAGATATCCTCATACTGTTGCACAGAAACAAATCTATCTACAGACATTATGTCTTGAAAAATCATGTCCGGATCATCCATATGTGCTCCACATACAATAACACCTGTAAAAACAATAACCACACCGAGACTCATGAGTTGCTGCAATGCATTCTCGAACTTATGTAATCATTTCTGGAATTGTTGCATGGAAGCCGCATTTATGTTAACTCTTAATGGAAAATGCGACTTCAGTCGAATTACTTACCATAAACTGCCCTGAATTATAACAAGGGTGCTAGATTTATGTTTCTTGTAAGAAGACTTATGCATTGCGCCCACGACGCACCAAGGAAAGCTGTTGACTCAGTCAAAAATGTTGCACTGAAAGAGTTGAAAGCCAAGTGATTGTGACTCAGCGGCAGAGTCAAACATATGCAACACCTTTTGAGGTTCTGCCAAGATCCCTGAACCACTTTTATTAGGCCTCATATTTCTTATAACCCTCTTATCTTGAGTGTTCCTGGGAAACTGATGGATCCGATTGGCCCTATGAGCTCTCAATCCTCCATAATTAGGTCCGTAGCATTCGGTCAAGGTCTTCCCTCACAATGTCGGAAGATAAGAATATGGCCAAGGTATAAAACATACCAATCTGCATATAGTTTTGTCAAATCCCTTTTGTGTCATCGTGCAGAAGCTGATTTGGATTTTTTTTAAATTGTTACTCGGGAAATTAGGTCAACATCGTCCATATATCATTTTAAAAGTGCCTGATGCTGTGTGTTCGAGTCTAAGGCATGAACGTGCAAATTTTTCATTGATTGCGATGATATTTGGACATTTGCTGTTGTGGTTTCGTAATCCTGTGGGTCTTAAAATAAACTCCGATAAGAAGTAGTAACCAATGAAAATGAACATATGTAAATACCTTGCAAGAGTAGCGTGTGTCACAATGCAAAATACCCATATGGTCGTGTCAGCTGAAAAAACAGTATGTCTATCATTCCCCTGTGTCATTGAAGATCCTTTGATAAGGATGGTCTGTGGCGCAGATGGCTTAGGCATTGGCCTCTGGCGATACGCATGTGTCGGTGGTTAGTGGTTCCAGTCCAGGTAGCCACATGAAACTTCGTTTTGGTTATTTTAGTCGCCCTATGATTTTCGATTGTTAAATTTTTCCATGGCATGCCTTACCCAGACACATAAACATACTCAATTTAATTCTAATTTTAATCTAATCTGTCTTCATGTTCTGCGCTAACAAGATTTTGTCGAGGAAAAGCACGAGCAGCAACGAGTACTCGAGGAAGAAATAGAACGCATGAGGACGGCAAGAATTGCTCATCTGGTACATTTAAAGCCAGCAAGATTGAAACATAGGACACTGGTATTCCCAGTAAGTGCGATCGTTCTAAGCACTGACCCTTGGATTATTTTCTCTTGCGCGCAAAGGGTAGACATACAGTATAGCGTGATTAACAATTTTGCCTTCATTCTAGGTGATTTGAATAATTTGCTTCAATAATTTTGATGGCAGAATGTTGTGTTTAACATCAGATTGGTGCACATTTGAAGAAAATTCGAACGGAAATTCATTATTTCCGGAGGTAGAAAAAATGGATGATATTCTTACAACCAAATACCGCTTTATTAATGCGATGTTGTGGACCACTGTATTAATAAAGTAATCACTATTGCCTTTTCCAACCTGGCTTATGATATTAGTAATGGGTATAGTCTGACCATTAATTAAAAAGATGCCTGAATGAACACGAGTTTTATGTTTGGAGGGAAAAATCAGGTACCACACACATTTGAATTTGGTAAAACGTTCTTTTTTATATCAAATTTGAATACATAACCAAACAATGAAATAAATGTAATATTTGAAAAAACAATTGACATTCACAAAATACTTTTCACCTTTATTGAGTACATTTTCCATTTAAGTCACAGTTACGGTCTTTCAACCGACGTAGAATCGACGTACCTCTCGATAAGATTTTCAATTTTATGTTGGTTATCGGGTGCTCTCGCATATTAACTTGTGCGTGCTACTAAGATATGACTCCAACAAGAAGAAACTTTGGTTAATACAACCGTATTAAAGGTGATACTCAATGACTTTTGGTTTTGAATGTATATGAATGAAAATTTTCGCCGGATGAGATTCCTTTTACCAGAATTACGGTTGGCTAAACGTATTGACGCAGCTTTAATTGCAAGTTATAATGATATTGGAACGAATCTTCGGCCATGTGTGAGTGGAGTAAGAGACCTCAGATGGAAGGAATAGACACGTGCCCCCTCCTGCCTAAGTACCAGCTCCGTTGACATTTGTTCAAATTGACTTGTGATAGCTGCTAGTATAAATTGCATTTTTTTTTCATTTTTTTTTTTTTTTTTTTTTTTTTTTTTTTACATTTTTCGGGAAAATGAGAAGACGAAATCTTTTGATTCAGTGGCGCCTTTTAAAAGGGTTGTACGTTTCAAAGCACATGTAAGATTAAAAAGATTTCGAAGGAACCCACACACATTTGAAGCTGATACAGGGCATACGGACCAACAGGAAGACATGAAAAGATGAGGTTTTATGATTCAAGATTTACCTCTATTTGATATCTAGGTAAACGAGGCAACTGTGAGTCACTTTGTGTAATCTGTGATCTTCAATCGTTTAATATTTTGTTTTTGTATCTTATTTCGCACGTGCTTCTCCTCCGTTGCTGTACTTACAGTTTTAAAAAAGGTTCCATGTGCTTTTCAAAACTAAAACTGTGACACTTTGTTTGTGGTTGACATCATAAAAATAGAGTTAAATATGAAAACATGAAAAACTCCATAAATACGTATAGAAACGGATACTCGGTTTCCATCCTGAAGGTGCCTGATTGTTAGTCAGGTTCTATTTTGCAGACCTTGGACGTTGGTCGTTGTTCCGACAAGTGCAGTAATCAGGCTCATTTCCTTCATACGTGTCCTGTTTAAATGGTGCAGAGGAAGCGCCAATGGAAAGAAAATCTGTTGGTTGCAAAGAGAGATTTATTGCATCATTTACGGATCCGCTTGCAACTAAACGTTTGTACTATTTGCTGCTGGACTATGATATCATCTTCGTGGTTGTGAGAAGACCAGGTATATATTTGACCAGGTATGTATTGATAGAAGAACATGAGCAGCGGAAAACGAAGTATTTGCCGGCTGAATCTCCCATGGCAATAGTCCGCTACCGGTTCTTATCACTCCATTTCCCAACCAACGCCCACCTTGCCATGTACTTCTCGGCTGAGTATCTGAGTCTCTGTCTCACTATCTGGTATTGTACAAATAAAACAAGCCAGAATCTCAGCTGAAAGTGTTCGGTGTAATATTTTTTTTATGTCAAAGGTCATCAGATACACAACATGGAAATTTACAGTTGTCAAACTTTTAACTTAATCAACGGACAAAAAAATTGCCAGGACCAAAGCTTGGCGCATGGAGATTTTTCCTACTGTTTGTTTTGAATATAACAAATTTATATTATTTATCATATAACAATATTTCATTTTTATGAGACTGGCCCAGGAACAGGACATGCACAGGAGACTCGGTTTACCAGGGTGAGTCAAATGAGTTAAACTGGCTTCTTGAGGTGCGTGATCGTTGACGTAAATCCGTCGGCAGCCAGCTGTGCTCAGACGGCGACCAGGCTTATTACACCTGGAAAGAAACAGTTGTCACTATCGTGTTTCCTTGAATTGTTCGATTTTAGAAATGCTACAGAAAATGGTAAAGAGTGCTCATAAGTATATATTCCTGAGTCAATTTCTTGTGCCTGTCCATTCTGTGTTGTCTGTGCTGTCAGTTATAGCTCCACAAAAAAAACGAAAGTTCATATTTAAAGTCGTTGAAAGTGTGTCAAAGAAATCAATCAGCAATGGTAATCAATGGTAATCAATGGGCCACAATGTTATCACAATAGCTGCATCAGTCTAATGACGTTGTGGTCAAACACCACATTTGGAAGTCTCAGCGTATTCTCAAATAAGTACTTGTCCGACTGGCGGTTCCAGCAATCTCAATCTGCAGGGTCGATCTCCGATATTGGTTATAATATTGTATAAATTCACCTCATGAATTTCACAAACAAGACTACGTAATTTATCACATAAATAATTATATATATACAGAAGATTTTACTTGACTTTCAAGCGATTCTCTACATGTTTGCATTACGCGATACACTGTTGCATACATGGGCACATAGTTATCCAGTGGAAGGGCTCCAAATCTGCCATCCCATTAGCAAATGTCTGAACTGACATGGGGAAAGGAGCCAATTTCTCTACGGTCTTTTTTTTAATTTAGGTGTTAACATGACTGTACGCAACCCCGCCCCCCCCCCCCCAACCCCAGAACGAACCGTATACATTAGGGTATTTTCTTAGGTTTTGCCTCTTGCCTCGGTCAACACGGGTAATACTGGTAATTTCCATGTAACATATGTTTTATTACAAGGCGCTATTGAAAAACAGCTGTGATACTGTATGAATGTTCAATGTCTTTGAAGTGTCAATGTCTTTCCTTCGTCCCGAGCGTGTGCATTCTCGTTGAATGATAACGCAGGCAACCAGCCGGCCTACCCGATCATGCACTGTGTGTGCACTTGTCATATTCTCGTATATAGGCTAAACACATGATGTAACTCTCCGTTCCAGTGGCCACCAACTTAATATATTAGTTAATCTATGGGCGTTTAAAAATATAGATGTACTCAGATCAATTATTATGATTAAGACCCCATTTGCATTACATCAGCTCCAGTGACATTGTCATTACCGTGTCAGTCGGTGGGGTTATTATTATTATTATTATTATTATTATCATCATCATCATCATCATCATCATCATCATTAACATTATTATATGTAACCCTGTGATTGTAATCACAAAGCACCACACGGAATGTCGAGTTAATCCAGTCCACTAATATCATTAAAAATGGCTGAAAAAGTCAAAGTGGCGTGCAGATTGACGCGATTTCTCGCGTGACTGTCTGCATGACTCAACGAGAAAAATGATAACTACTCTACCGTGACAATGTGAAGTGGCTGAGCGCCCAATGTGAAGCGGCATGTCTCGCGTGTTACAATTGTGATATGGCGCGGACATGCTGCTGCAGCGAAGATAGTTGCTGACTCCACGGCTGTTGTTGTGTTATCAGGATGACAGCACAGTAATTATTAACCCTATACCCAGTTATGCACGATAGCACCCCTTCACGACACCAGGGTTCATTTTCAATACACTCGAAATGACTGATCTTGATTAATTTGACCTCGTGTTGCTGGTAATTGAGATTAAATTGTTTGATTAAATGTTTAAGACGTATAGGAGCCGGGAAGGTCGGCGGATATGTCAATTTGAGACAGAATGTTGTGCATGGGGAGAATACCCTGGAACAGGAATCTGACGGTCTCTGCCTGTATCTATACCCTCTGACGGTCTCTGCCTGTATTTATAGATCAATAAAAGTACTCTACACTCTTTAATTGTCCTGTCATCATGACAGAAATGTACTGCCATATATCCTGCCAGCAATAACTTTCCAGAGAATTATTGTTCTGTTGTAAGCCATGCACATTGACAAATCACATGTCAAAAGTTATTTATGCCCTAGAACGCCAAGTTTTGGCGATACATGACCATTTTATTTTGACCAATTACCAGGCCAAGTAAAATATCTGATCGGGTTGCTCCACAGAAATATTAAAGTTGTGCATTTTCGGTGTTAGTGCGTGCTTTAAACATCTTTTGATGAGTCCAGTTTCACATGTTAATCTTTCGTTTACGTGGATTCTTGTAACAGTACTTTGTCTTATACGACCATGGATATAGAGTAAAGGTGTCCCCCCCCTTCATTCTGCAGAAACTCTTTGCAGCGTAGAGAGCACAAGTTTCTGTTTTGTAGTGGAAGGTTGCTCCACCCAAACGGCAATAAATATCGATACCCCAGGTTAATGAAATCGATGTTTCCTGTGGCACATTTTGATCTCCCACATGGATGATCGTTTCCCTGGCCTGTTTCTTCCGGTAATTGCGACGGCATTGATATACCACTGTGACAAAAGACCTGTCCCTTGGCCATTTACCTTTCGGACCTGTATGCCTTAGCTGATGAGTTAACTAGGAGTTATTAACCATCGGCTAATTGGTAATTAATCGTGTGGAAGTACAACAGTACTCTCCCATGCCGCTATAAATTTCCCATCGTACCGTGGCAACTGATCAAGACCCACAATTTTGCGTTAGCACGAAACAGGTCATCGATGTACCGTTTGCCACTTCACAAAATCTGTAGCAGACAGCTTCTTTCCTGAGGACAGTCTAACGATAGCCTCAGGCGGACACGTCTTACAGAGAAGGGATATGGGTCAGACACTGTCATCAGGGGAACATTTACTGATTGCGCAGCTTCGATAAAGCATGACCGCACATCTTAACACTTGAATGGCGTCAAACAATGTGACTTAATATACTTGAATATATTTTCCTGCCGAGCAATTTGGGGGTTTTTTTTGGGGGGGGGTCGGGTTTGGTGGTTTGTTATAGAAGTCTCAAATTTCGAAGTTTGTGCAAAACCCACATAATATTAACGAAGAAACGAATTAACGAGCCGATGTGATATGAAAACACGTGCATTGGATTGTGGATGGTACAATTTGCACATCTTTATATCACTATTAATAGATGTTCAAATACACTTTGATCGCGCCCTGATCTGTACACGTTCGAACAGGCCCGGATAACTTCTTATTGCACTCCATACAATGACGTATATTTTCTTAAATCCAAGCCTGTTTTGGTTAAATTACATGTCTAAAATTGCTTTGTTTCGAATATATGGTACCCTAAAATACCTGTAATAATATAATTAAATGTTTGTACATGAAAACAGATCCGGTATATTTAATGTATTTACTCGAAGATAAACCCCGATTAACACTGTATGAGTCGGTACCCTGGAATCCGACTGAGCATGAATGATAAGTCAATCAATGTGCTTGCTGTGTTGACAGCCCCGCTCATGAAAAACAAGAGATTGACTCCTGGCTAACTGCGGTTTTGAAGTCTTGCTGGAAATACGATCACCAGCCTTGCTTGCTGATACTACCATCAATCCAGATTCCGCACACCTTAAAAAGGGGAGTGCAAACCCAATGTCGTACCACTTAACGCCTGGAAAGAACTGAAACGGATTTCACGACTTGGGAGCCAGAATGATCGATATTTGGCTTCCCAGATGTTCTTCTGCTTCTGGTTTCAGGCATGTCCTAATTGAGTGCTACTTAGATTTGTTTGACATGAAACTGTCGATTTTCTTAAATTCCGTCCGCTTTACAGGCAACCATTCTTGTTCTTATAAAACGTTTCGCACCAAAATTTGGTCAGGATCGGTATCACTTACAGAGACCAAAGAAGCACAAATCGATAGGTTGTTACAATCATTTATCCATTTGGATTTGCTCACATAATCATCAGTAATTGGGAAAGCCAATGGTAGAACTGCAGATATACTAAAAATGGCAATTATGTTTTACGAATATTTTTACAAATTGAGTCACGCAATATGTACTTGAGGTACAGATAGTTGGCAATCAATCATGCTCACAAATACATAATGGACCGCAGTGCTCTGTATTATATTATTGTTTTATTAGTATTTCTCTGGAAGGGGGAATCCCTGGTACATTTCAAGAAATGTATGCTGTTCTGTTAACTGTTGTAGAAAAAAAAAATAACCCCTGGAGTTTTGCTTTGCTTTTCTGTTACTTTGATCCGGCAGATGGCATCCCTGTACGTTCAGCCCTTTCTCGCCTGTCTTGCATCAAAAATGCCGTGATGAACCTTGCTCTGCTGCCTCGTGTACTGGAAGTAGAATTGCTTTCCGACCACTGTGTCCTGTAAACCGCACCAGGTATGTGGGATATGCCGCCAGTACTTAAGAGGTCTTTTTCTTTTATTTCAAATATATTATTTCACTTGTACTCGATCGCATTAGTTATGAAGATTTACACTGAAAGTGATTTATTTGATTAGATTCAGTAATGTCATAAAAAACGTATAAATGAATCAGAATGTATGATAATACAGACTAAATTGAGAAACCATTTATATTTATAGTAGATTAGCAATTGCCACGAATACATAATATAACAATTATCACAGACTGTTAAAATACAAATATCACAGTAATTGTGAGTAGTAAAGGGAGGTGACCAAAACACCTTTCAGAAACATCGTCCACTTAATGTTTGAACTTTTGTTCTTAGTAGCACTATTCGCAGCTGGTTACGGTAGTGTGAACAGGGCTAGGATACTCTGTATGAACAGGGCTAGGATACTGTTATGAATAGGGCTAGGATACTGTGTATGGACAAGGGCAAGGATACTGTGTATGGACAGAGCTAGGATACTGTGTATGAACAGGGCTAGGATACTGTGTATGAACAGGGCTAGGATACTGTGTATGGACAGGACCAGGATACTGTGTATGAATAGTGCTAGGATACTGTGTATGAACAGGGCTAGGATACTGTGTATGCACAGGGCCAGGATATTGTGTATGGATGGCAAATGCAATACTGACGGGGATACGATATCGTGCACAGCTGATAAGTGTAGTACCAACGGGGTTAGGATATTATGTACAACTGGTATATGTGGTACTAACAGGGTTAAGATATTGTGTACAGCTGATAAGTGTAGTACTTACAAGGTTAAGATATTGTGTGCAGCTGATAAGTGTAGTACTAACCGGGTAAGGATATTGTGAACCGCTGATAAGTGCAGTCAAACCCAAAATGTTACAGTGCACTGCATCAGTTCCATCAGGGAAGTTTGCCACAAAATCACAGCCTTTTCGCGATATGCGATATATGCCTGATGGCATCACTGGCTCTCCCGCCAGTCTACTAAAATATACATTTGAATATACTATTTCACAGTCAGCACTGCCCTGCTATTCGGCTCATAGTCTACAAAGAAACACCATACATCCCTCGTCAAGAGCATGGCTTCCTCTCTGATATTGCAACCTGACGACAACAGAGGCTGTCCTCGACTGCCACACGGGGCAGTGCATCAATCATTTGGACCACTCAGCTGCACCTTCAGCCAGTCATTCCGGGGACTTTGGTTTCTATTTCCAGCGATCGGAAATGTTATTGGACATACAAAGCTTGTCCGGGCCGTAATTTTATAAAGTACCACCGTAACACCTACACCTACCAAATTTGGCGTGTGGACACTTCATAGGATAGGGTGCGCACCAAAATTGCGTCACTGTGACCTTTGACGTTGACCTTTGACCCTCCAACAAGTTTTAGCTTGTCCGGGCCATGTTTCGCATAACATAACACCTACAACGACCACATTTGGTGTGTGAACACTTCATAGGATGCAGGTGTGCCGCAAACTAAAATCGGTCACTGTGACCTTGACCTTGACCTTTGACCCCCATAAAGATTAAGCTTGTTCGGACTATATTTCCTATACAGTCGAAATGCTGAGACATGAATGAGATTGATTAGCTACCAGCACGCCTCGGTTCCAAGCTAAGCTTTGGGCTGTGACGTCACCAAGATACACAAAATCCAACATGGCGGCCATGATATTAACTGGTATCACATACAAATAAGAAATTTTTAAAAAGTGGTAAAAGATGTGTTATGATCTCTTTTCTTTATATGTCCTCTCTCCACAGATATAAATCCACATTATGGTATTATTCTAGTCTAATAACAGGGCCATGGTAATCCAATATGTCCATTTCATTTCTGATCTGTCAGCCATTGCTGAGCCAAATATCCAGAAGTCATTTACATGTAATTTGATCAAATTTTATACAAGCAATGTGATGATAAAATAATTTGCCATCTACTGCAAAAAATACTTTCCTGATGCAGGCAGTAAGATGTAGGTCCAAATTAGAAAGCAATAATCTTGTGACCTGACTTTGAATTTCAACCTCTAAAATCCGCCATTTTGCAAAAAAAAATCCACGTTTTCTACAAAGCTCCATTTTTGTAACATGGGGTCTATTCCCGGCAATTTGCACCAAGAATGCACTGCCAAAGCATACAGATCCATGATCCAATTGGTGGGATAGTGACAACCCTGTGCCCACCTTTCAGCCAAAAATGAAGGAACCCCAAAATGATATATTTAGGGGGTATGGCCCTTTGAATTTTGATCAAATCTGTACGTTTTGCCCTAGAATGCTCAAATATTTTTTTTTATAACTTAACATATCAGTAAGTATGAAACTTAGCCTAATCTATGTTATTACAGAAAAGGTTTTATTTTATCAGTTGTTCTAAACCCCCATTACTTCTCATTAAATGGACTGTTCAGTTATTCAAATTGGGCCACTTGTATCTTGAAATTTTAACCCAACCCAGCCCAAATTTATACCCTCTTGAAAAGCATGAACACTTGTTGGTCAAGTTACAGCGTGAAAGGGTCATGGATCTGTTTCAAATTAAAATGCCAGAGCAGTAACTGGTTGGTGGGTGTTCCAAACAGGCATCTCTTGTATCTTCAGTGGGGTTTCGGGTGACAGGATGCTCGCAAAAAGACCATGAATCGCAACCCAATAAATGCACTGACTGTTAAATGCAGTAAAACCTCTCTAACCGAACACCTCCATATACCGAACACCTCTCTATACTGAACACCATTTCTCGGTCCCGAATGTATACTTCCAATGTTAGCAAACCTCCCTATACTGAACACCTCCCCATACTGAACACTTTTTTCAGGTCCCAAGGGTGTTCGGTATAGGAAAGTTTTACTGTAAGTGGTAAATCACTTATCACACCCCTTTCATGTGATCCGTAAACACCTCAACACTTCCAAAAAGCAGGTACTAAGATGTGTCAATGCGTCTTTGTTTACATAAGCACTGCCCAGAAATGCAACTGAGAACGAGGCTGCTAATTTGACCCCTAATCTCGCATCTCATTAAACCCAGGTCAGCATCTCGACTGATACCATAACACCTACAGCTACAAAATTTGGCCACACTTCATAGGATAAGAGTGTGTCGCGCACCTAAATTGGGTCATTGTGAACTTTGACCTTTGATCCCCTTAAAATGTTAGCTCGTCCGGGCCATAATTCGTGTACCCTTACACCCACAGCTACCAAATGTGGTGGGTGGATATTTTTATGGGTAGGGGCGTGTTGTGCACAAAAATTGGGTCACTGTGACCTTAACCTTGACCCTACTAGTACAGTCAACCCTGCTATCTATTTTCTGGTGGGGGACTATGCATTGCTATGCAATACTTGATCTGTTTTAGCTATCGACTTCCAGCTGCTTTACAAATATTGATAGCCCATGTAGATTAGTTTCCATAATATTTAACATCATTTGTGTGTATAACAAGTGCTAAAATGGCGAGGCATTTGCAGTGACTCTGGTACCGCTCTCGAACTGTCATTTACACATAGTCCGCATAGCCGATAGAAAGCGCTTGTGTCGTAATAAATAAATAAGTCCGGTTCTATTAGAAGAAGCGGCTCCGCCGTGATAAACAAATGAGTATTTTGATTCTAGGGTAAGCAGCTTTGGTATGATATCCACATTAACTTTTTAACATGGAAGTCAAATTATATCCTAGCCACATTGCTATTAATATTGTACCTTTTCTGGCCCTACAGTTTCGGGTAGACACTGCGAATTCAAAACGGATTATTTTTTGTAAATACTCTCGTTTTTTTGTACAATTATCTGGATTTCTTGCCACATACAGTAGTGTCCATTAAACTTAATAATCTTATAGATCACTCCTACGCTTGAAGTGGCTGTCTGGGTACTCAGAACGTCTTTTATTTGACTTTTTGAAAAGCAAACTTAACAATGATCATATGTGTAGAACAACATGTGACAAATAGAGTGGTTAGCTATTAATAAATGATATAGGCATATACAGAGATTCAGTCAGGATGACCCCAACTAAGGGTATGAAAACCCGCAATCGCAGGGGCCACCTAGGAGTAACTAATTAGCAACATCTTTAAACAACATAAAAGAGACAGGTATTGTTGGCAATATTATAAAATTATCAGGTTTGTAACCACACAATAGAGACACTTTGCTCTTACACACAAAACAATTGGGTATGGTACATACATCCTTGTAGTTGTTTATAAAATGCAACTTTGTGTAGTTTGAAAAGCCGAGAAACCAGAATTGCTTTATGTACGAGTATTGCCTTTTAAACAAGGAGGAGTATTTTGCAGTATATCAGGAATGTAATATCTGGTGCAGGGTTTTCTTCTTTTTTTTTTTTTTTTTTTTTTTTTTTGTTTGTTTATTTTTGTTTTGTGTGTGTGTGTGTGTGTGTGTGTGTGTGTGTGTGTGTGTGTGTGTTTTAATGTGGTATTGGAATTCTTGTCATTCGACTTAACCAGGGATAATAAGAATAGGCAGCTGTAGGTGGTTCAAACATATTGATTACAAATGTGGGAACTTCATTTTTAGAATATCTGTAATGAAATGTTAATGGTTTAAAACGTAGAATGACATTAAGTTTCAATATCTTAAGGTGTTAAAACAGGGGATCCGTATGTGTATTGTATGAAGCATTAGACATGAGACGAACAGCCTTCGTCTGTATTTAAAGATACGACCTTGTCAGTGTCCCCAAGCAAAAATGCCAAGTTCAAATGTGACAAGAACAGAGAATTGTATATAATTAGTAGGATTTTTGTTGGAACATATTGGCGAATTCTTTTTAAAAACCCCAATTACTTGAGAGAGATTATTATCTTTTATGCAGATGGGCATTTCAATTCAAATTCTCGTGTACAAGCAAACCAAGAAACCCAAATTGTTCTGTTCTTGAAATTGAAATACCATCAATTTTTTAATCCAGTGTAGAATGTACTTAATTTTGTGGGAAATGGAATATTAGTATTTAGTTTTTGTTATGTTCAATGAAAGCTCATTTGCTGTAAACCAACTATATACTTTACTTTATTCAATATTTATCAATTCAGAAAGGTCATCAGAAACAGAGTCAAAAGTACATGGAGAAGTTATCAAAGTCATTTCATCGGAATATAAAATGGACTCAAATCTTAATGTGGGTACGTGCATATCATTTGGGTAAATTATAAACAACAAAGGCCCCAAGATAGATTCCTGAAGGACCCCTTTTGTTATGGGTAGAACATTAGAGCAAGTTTGATCATATTAAAACATATTGTTTTCTATTTATAAGATAATCTTTGAACCAATTCAAAGCAATTCCTTTAATTCCACAATACTGCAGTTTGTACAAGAGAGTTTGGTGATCTAACGTATCAAAGGCCTTTGATAAGTCTAAATATATGGTCAAAGGTAACTTTCCATTTTCAAAAAAAATCCATGATACGATCAATAAACTCTAAGGCTGTAGTTATCGTGGAGTGGAGTTTTTTTAATCCAGCGAAATATCAATAAATGGCCTTCCCAGATCTGATCACATAATTATGCAAACGTTTCTATGTCTACACTTCAGACGATTGCGTACATATATAAGTAAACCACCATGGGAGCTACAGGTAGCTTCCAGAGGTATCATGACATGGTAGAGAAAGCTTCTATCCAGTTTTCCTGGAGGCAAATCACATCAAATTCAAAATCATTTTAGCCAGATCATTAATGAATAAACATAACTGGTCAAATTTTGCATTTAAACTTTGAGTATCAGCATAGAGAAAGTATGCTTCAATGGTTTTAGCTAATTTGCCAGGTGCTCCGTGTCCACATATGGTAGTCTGATGCTATAGAAATAGCATTCTCTAGATTTTCAACATCATTTAGTAGATCATTCAGTCAATTGGGTGATGTGCGAAAAAAAATGTTTTTGTACATTCTCATTTATGATATTAGATGCCATAACTGGACAAAACTGTCCCACATTAATTGGCAAGCTATTTGTATGTACAAAAAAAGAGAGATAACAAAATAATTGTCTTTAATAAAATGACAGTGATGAGGTGGATAATTTACCATAACATCATTATCTTGTGTGCAAATTAAGGCATCATACAACATACCCTGAGACAAGTACAATAACAGTCCTGACAGAAAACAGAAATATCGACAAAGCAATATCGTATACTTGAACACATTGAGCACCACAAACATAGTTGCATACATAAGACAATGAAATGCCAGGTTAATTGCACACATATATATATATATATATATATATATATATATATATATATATATATATATATATAAGTATATGTACAAGTGGGATGCCATAAAAAGAATTATGACAAACATGAGGAGATTAACTGGCGCCGTTGGCACGTTGCTTCGTCGACGTGACTGGCAATTCCAAAACACAAAAGGGACCAAACAACTTTAACAAATGCAGGAATACTATTCATCGGGTGGTATTAGAACGTGATATCTCAACATTTAAAATGATTCACTGATGATTATGTAATTTGGGCGAATAAAATTTTCAAACCAACGCTTCCATTGTGCTTAGTGTTTTGTAGACGGGAACTGACTGTAACAAAGGTCTCAATTGTTTTCATATAAAACATTAGCACTCCCGTGCATATCAAATTATGCATCACAATACCTTTGTTTGTGAAGGAGAAAAATAATAGTAACTGACTGTGAGAAATACTTTTTGACAGCCTTCAGTCACTGTCACAAAATCTACAAATTGCCACGACCCGGCCAGTGCTGCACTCTAGTGGCAAACTTATGTCACACTAACAGCACAGCTGCTGAAGGAACTCATGATTACTTTCAGAATGGATTAGCAACTTCCTCCCCACTTGCCAGGCGTTGCGTGCTAGAGACTTTACCATGAAGATTGCTGCACAGAAGCTGGTATCTCACTGTGCATTATCTGACACTTTCATTCCAAATATTGAAAAACGCAAAAATTATCTTAAGATGGTGCAGATATTTCAAACTACAGCTCTACGAGTGCAAAGGTTTTGACCCAGAAAGAGTTTCAGGCCAAAGTGAGGAAGAAAATATCGTTTTCTATCCTTTCATCTGTTTTCGTAAAAGATAATATTCTTAACCTTCGTCTGAATAGGACAGTGGTTCTGGTTTTTATAAAACGTCTCTTTTTGGGGTTCTAAACCAAATTGTTGGCAAGTTACCGTAGCAAATCACGAGAAATTCCCCACAAATATGCTTTAAACGCATGCAGAGAGGACTTGAGAAAAATACATAATTTAAGCCTCCCCTTACCGTAATCTTTGGACACGAGAACAAATACAAACCGTTTTGGACTGTATGGAAAACGCCTTTAGCAAAAAATGTATACTGTACAAAAAAGTTAAGCCTTCCCCCTTTAGGGGCGGGGGCTTCATTTTTTGTACAGTATAATTTTATTTAGGGCACCTAGAGTTACACAATTTAAAAGGCAAAACAAAAGACAAGATCAGTCAAAATATAAACGAGGACAATCTGAAAAGATCTAAAATACCTGTAAATCATGTGCCGATGCATCAATGCAATAATTTCAATCTCTGCCACTTGCGACCAATTCTAATTTTAGGACTCAAATTCAACTAAAACCGATAGATATTTGATTCTGGTTTCTGTGTACATGTTTGTCATGATAGTGCATCTGATGAATATGTGGCCGATTGCCCGATTTTGAAAATTATGATACGAAGTGTTGTAACGTAGAGAAATATGCGTTTGAATTATGATATGTTTCTGGAGATACAAATCTGCAGGAGCAGCTTTACATAATTGTCAAGCGTGTGTAGTTTTGGGGTTGTTGTTTTTTTTTTTTGTTTTTTTTTTTTGTTTTGTTTTTGTTTTTTTTTTTTTTTTTGTTTTTTTTTTTTTTTGGTTTTTGTTTTTGTTTTTTTTATTGGAAAAGAGTTGCTGATAACTGCTGGTGTCACTTTTCTTCCAGTTTCAGAGATGGGAGACGAGGATTGTGCTCCCAAACGACTACATAACATAGTTTAGTCGATTATAACAGGATATGCTATCCGATTGAAGGGTGATTTGTAAATAATGACAAAAATATCGTCATGTGCACTTTTATCTGCTCAGAAATGCTTGCATGCATAGCCAAAGTCTTTTGAATTTTCTTAATATTGAATTGTATTCAGTGGATTGAAAAAAAAACTTAATAGAGAGTTGATTTGTGTCATCATCTTAAACAATGGCTGCATGCAACAAAATTGTATTGTGCTCTACACCCATTTATGCAAAGAACACGTAAGTACGTATTACGTTTCCACAAAAGAAACCGATCGCGACCTCATATGTCATAGCTGTTGATGGCTATTTGCGTAAGGGCTATTAATACTTGTGTGCTTGTGCCCAACCTTTCACTGATGTTTCAGGCAATGCCACCATTAAAAGCCATAAAACTTGAGTCTGTTTCGTGACTTCTTAGATTTCGTGGCCATGGTCACGTGGACGTCATTTCGGCAATAGTCATTGGTAAAAAGTGTTTCTTTGGATAGCACATTTCATGTTTGAATATATTCAAAGCAATTGAAAACAGTACCAAAATACTGATTCCTAATTCTAAGTACCTTTTGTGGAAAATGTATAAAAATGGACAAATGCAAACTGTGAGAGAGCGCGGAGACAATAACCCATTTTCTTCAAATGTGTGGATAGCACACTCCATTTTTCGGGCGACGATAACTAGATCTTGTTGTTGACATGTTACTTGTTCATTTTCTTTACCCCACCTCACCTTTACAATGCAACCATCCATTGCATCAGACAGAGTGGCTTAAATGTTCAGACTTTCATATCTGCACTGGAAAATATTAACATATACACTGAAGCCGGAGTCAAGGCAGAACGCTGATTTGCAATGACATTCGCAGCCTTGGAAAATGTCTGTTTATATGGCCATGTAAGCTGCAAGCCCAGTTCATCAGGGTATTGAGCTCCCAACATTATAGCTTTAGCTATCAGAATGTACACCATTTAGTGAGCTTAGCCCAGCTTTTCGCTGAGCTGTGTCGATATATTGTCCTGTGTTGCATGCATGGACAAGATAGTGCCAAGATAACGTACAGACCCGGCCTGCTGAAGGAAGAACAAAGTAAGCATACAGAAACAGTACAGGCCACAGCATTGCTGACAGCGACACAACTCAGCATATTTGATCCCTATGTTACATAACATACCTTCACCACAAGAAGTGATTTTAGGGAACTTAATCTCCTCGTCAAAAGTGAATAGCACAAATCATCCGAGTCAAAAGTCAACAAAAGTACCACTTTTATATGAATGATATGTAATAAGCCCATGGCATATATTCTGTGCGATAAGGGGGATTAAGAATTATTTGCACAATGCAGGAGGGTCACGTACATCATTGGAAGCGTAACTCTCGGATTGTGCATATGTAACTATTTTACAACAGTTACAAGTGTTTTGTAGTGCACGACCCTGCTAAAATCTAATAACTTCAACCAACTCAATAATTCCTCTAAAACCGTTGTCTTCAAATGCCTGGCGCTGAAAGTTCTTTTTTCTACTTGAAACGCCCCAAAATGGTCTGCTTATGCCGAATGTCAAGTCCTTCAATTCGCTTTGGTTACCAGTTCTTAATGTGATGCAGGAAACAGTAGTCTTCAACTTAACGTATCTGGCGTATGTATAGATGAAATTATGGATGGGAGGACGGACGGACGAACATAGAGACAAGATGACGGAGAAAGAGAGAGAGGGACGGATAGATCGACAATACAAACAAGTAGACAATCTGGGTATCCATTCTATTCATTTATCTTTGTTTGCTTTTATATATTCATACATACATACATACATACATATGTACGCACATACGTGCATGCATGCATGTATGCATGCATACACACATACATATGAAATCAAGGCATCGGTATTGTCAGTTACTTTCTATGTTGCATTTGGACCGGTCAAACATTAGCCCTGAATCAGTTTATAAAGTGTGTTTCAAACATGTATGCTGTTAGTGTAAACTCAAACGTTCCATACAGTTCCATTGTCAGTCAATGAGTGAATTTCTTCAGTGAATTGGTTATTTTAGTTCTACAACCAGCTGCTCTGCTCTATACACTAGTCATCACATATTAAGCAGAATTATCAAATCTTGCATCAGAGGCCTCAGTGGTAACCACCCCACTTCCTAACACGAAGCTTTGAACTGGTTAACACTTTACCGCCAGGTTAACTCTTGGTCAACAACTTTCCTTGACCCTGTTTGGGTTCTGTATCCAAGTCGAGCCAAAGAGAACTCTTCAGTACAGTATATAGCCAAAAGGTCCAATCCACAACAACCACTCAAAGATACGGAAGCGCGAGAAAATGAAAATCTGAGCGGTGTCAGCTGCTTTGAGGGGGAAAGGGTTTAGAGCTTTACACTTTGAAGTACGTTTTCTGGTGCAAAATGTACAATGAAAAGTCTATTTATACAATGGCCACAATACAGTGACATAACCAAATGTGCTGCCCTTGTACCTGTTATCAAGCGAAGCAAGTCACCATAATTATTTCCTTGTCTCACAAAAGGGTGCATAGAAATAGAAGAAAAGTAGAATTATGGATATGTAATCTTGATCTGAAAACAAATGCACGGACTTTTGACTGCGTGGATATTGTAATTGTATCGATCATTATACGTTGTACAACTGGCATCAGTATCAGTGCCATGAGCCTTCTTTCGTGATAATGGTAAAGCCAGCAGAC
The DNA here is from genome assembly GCA_964020975.1 of Hermodice carunculata. Classification (NCBI taxonomy): domain Eukaryota; kingdom Metazoa; phylum Annelida; class Polychaeta; order Eunicida; family Amphinomidae; genus Hermodice; species Hermodice carunculata. Next base: position 8,914,929 of record OZ026617.1, read on the forward strand.
CAGGAGGTCCATACTAGATGACGTCAAACAGGACTGGCACTTGATTTGGTCATAAACTGGCACACTAGCATTTCATTGAGTAATTTTCAAACTATTCGTAAAACGTTTCTGGTAGAAATTATAAAATTTTATCGAAAACAGAGCTGCCAATCAGCTATAATTCACCGTTAAATTGTGTTTTTACGTCAGCAAATATCCTTAAAAACCACGATACTATTTGAATACTGTAATATACTTGTAACTCATAGACTTTACGCAATAGTTATCATTCCAGTAAATTTTACAACTATAGAATAAAGCATATTTACTACGAAGTTTCGCAACAGTAAATGGTATCATTTTAGAGACAATTTTCACATTCTTGCGAATTTCGCTAACAGTAAATTATCTAATTTTAGAGACAATTTTCACATTCTTGCGAAGTTCGCTGACAATAAATTATATAATTTTAGAGGCAATTTTCACATTCTTGCGAAACAACTAGGCTACTTAATAGAAAAGACAGGATTAAAAAATGTACAACACAATGAAAAAATCAGACTAAATATTCAACATCCCAGTCATTATGACAGATATAACAATGAAAATAATCCATTGTTGCTCATTCAACAGTCTCTGGCCAGTAGCTTCTGAACAGCCATTAAATACGTTGAAAGAAAAAACCTCATGTTGCTATTTTGAGCAGGACACCTGGAACGACATTAAGCGAAATATCCTGCAAATGAATACACAAATAGGTATACAGACTATTAAATATAACAGCAATGTTGTTGCAAATAAATTCGCTTTGATGATAATGGGAAATGTGATTTTATTCAATGTTCCACTTTTTGTCCTGACTGCTGTTGGAACCACGTCGGGAAGAAGAACAGAAGCTGAAGCTTTCTGGACGGGCATTTAGCCAAATCTATGAATCTAAGGACCAATATCTGCTACATTTTGATATCCAAAAGTATCTAAAGACTCCTCCTGTTTGTGGGAATTTTCCTAGTACTTCAATAATGTGTTACTCAACGTAAATCAGGTGAGTTTGTGTGGTTCCCATCCACCCCAGGGTACTAAAGTGACTGTCAAAATTGACGTAATGTCTGCTGAGGAACTGACATTCATAGTCGAGTTAAAGGTGTGGCATAATTTTTGTGAAAAACATTTGATACTGCAAAATATTAATTACTTTTAACTACATGCACTTGGACCACGCCCGTGCTCATGGGTGTGTGGGTGAGTGTGGGTGTGGGTGTTTATATATCGGGGTGTTTTAGGCCAGCTTGGTTGGCTCCCAATTGAGCTTATTCTGGACCGCTTCCGGATCAAATATTTTCACAGAATGAAGTACAACTTACCAGACGCGCGCTTATGTAAGCAGGTATTTCTGGTCCTTCTGGGCAAGTACTGTGAGGGTTCACAGTCAATTTGGCCTTATTTTTCAGAAATAATTAGTCTTCAAGAATGTTGGTCTAGACAGTGCAATCAAAAGCGAGAGGCATACATGGCTAGATCCTTTCATGAAACTAAATTTACAAAGCTACGCTCTTTTATTTTTTCAGGAATATTGATGAAAAGTCGTCTCTGTACTGGTACCGTACAATGAAAAGATCCACTTTCGGTAAAAAATATATGTCACATTTAAACAATTTCCAAGGCACAAGACTCAAGTAAAAAGCCCGTCTTGGTTTGCTTGGGACTAAAAGAAGACCTCAAGAGATGGAATGGATCAGATACAAGATGTGACTTGTGTAATGAGGCCGCTGAGGATCTCGTCCATTTCTTGTTCCTGTGCCACTATCTTAATTCCATCAGACTGAAATACTACAACCAATCAGAACAAATTTTAAGGTCTAAAGGTGCTGACGGGGTGTGGTTTAAATTCCCAAGTGCATCCTCTGTAACAAAACTATGTCTATTTTTAGGCGAACATGCTTATGACCTTGGCGATATTCCAGGGAATATTTTTTGACAAAATTTCGAAACAGTATTTGGTTGAAGCATGGGTATATATTCGTGAGCCTCGTGAAGATCACCCGGAACTGACCTGAGCATCTTTTTATTACACCCTGTTTTACATTTTGTACATTTAATATGGATCTGCTAATCTTCATACTTAATCGATGATAGATACTACCGGGGTTCCTTATAAGGCGGGGGGGGGGGGGGTAACTCGAGGGCTCGATGGTTCGGAGCTCTCGGGTCGGCCTAGCCCGCCGGGAGAGACCCAGCCTCATACTATGCTGGGTTATTCGCATTACAGCTATACATGTAAAAGGTGTCTGATGCATACATATGCGACAAAAGACCTGTCCTTTCACTGTGCTGTGGGGCGGTGGTCTCATAGTAAAATCTTTTCTTTTAAGTGTCACATGCGCTTAGTAAGATTGTTTTATGTAGGTGAATGTGCACATATATATATATATATATATATATATATATGTTTCTAAAATTACTCACATGTCTGACGCACCGCAAGTTCTATCCCGCCTGCGGTAGCCCCCCATTGTAAAGGGGTAGATTCAGTGAATAAATTATTACTATTAATGATTATACACTCTAAATACATACATACATACATACATACATACATACATACATACATATACGAATATATATAATTTTGAGCATCGAAATGATTTGTACATTGTGTAAAATATATAACGAAAAAAATGTGGAAAATGCAAAATGCATCATGTAATATCTTACATGATTATGGCAACACCTTCAAGGACAAATATCCGGCTGTGCCACCCTTTCCTTAATCAAGCATATCAAATTGCCGCCCACCCACCCTCATTCCAAACATGGTTTGTGTTTGTAAAAAGCAAACTGAATTTTGTTTTTTAAAACAGCACCGTCTGACAGGGAAATAAAGTGTATGTGAAAGGGCCGTATTGTATATAAAAAAGTTGAAAGATTAAAAAAAAGCTTCTGTCTGGTCTTTAGACATGCTTGTACTTGAAAGAAAGTTGTTCAATGAGAATTTTGAGTTTCGAAAAATAAATCTGTTATTTGGAGCTATTGCCTGCAAAGCAGACCAAAAATACGCAACTTGGGTCTTCTTTGGAGGCAAACCATAGTATTCACTGGACACAAATTTAATCATTGTATGGTGTCCAAATTATGCCGGACGTGCCAGTAAGACATCCGCAAAAACGCACGGGCAAACCCTTCTGGTTGTCAATTTTAATCTAACACTGTTCAAACCCTTCACAAGGACAAGAAACATTTTTACGCGTAATAATTCCATTGGTTTTCAGAGTGAGAGAGAGGTTTTGTTATGCACTTCCTGACAAAAAACAAAGCAAAACAAAAAAAAGCAAGACTCCTGCATTAATGTGTGTGGTGAGTACCGCGATGCCAAGGGAGTACTCTAAGTAGAGCATTGACCGGGATCCCGGGTACCCGCCTGTAAGCTCCCCAGAATCGGGTACCCATAAAATTTCAGACTCAAAACAGCTTTTGATATTTCACAGAGCTCGGATTGCTGCTGATATAAGGGTGGGTTTTTTTTTTTGTTTTTTTTTTGGGGGGGGGGGGGTTTGGTTTTTTTTGGGGGGTTTTTTTTTTTCATACCGTTTTGCGGCAGCTTTTTAAATAATTTCCCCGGGAAAAGGCCAAGCCATGTCAGTTGACCGGTGTCATCGCATTCCCATTAGTCAGGTACCCGTTCTGGTAGCCGGGTACGAGCTTGTACCGAAGGCGGGTACCCGGGTATAAAAATTGATGCCAAGTCAATGCACTAAATCTAAGTGAAATCCTGCATAAAGGAAAGTGTGTGGTGAGTACCGTGATGCCAAGGCAGTACTATAAGTGGAACCCTGCATAAATAAAAGGGTGGTCAGTAACATGATGCCAAGGGAGGACTCCGAGTGAAAATATCGTACGCATGTCGTTACACTGTAAAACAGTAGGACAGGCATATTACAGTAACATGTTGCAAAATAACAATGTCTTGCCAGTAAATTATAGTTACTTCTGACAACTTACACAAACAATCGACCAGTTACATTGACTCGCATTAAAATAAGTTACAAATTTCAAGAACATATTATATTACGGATATTGAGCAGCATGTTACAGGAACAAATACTGGCATTTAACACCGGTAGAATTGGCTTTCTACGACCGGAGTTTATATGGAATAGAGCCTTCTTTTGAATATATTCAAACATGACCAAACTAGAATTTTATTCACATTTTACAGTGTATGTTAGATTCTTACCAGTGTACGCACTCTTTACATAATTTGTACTTCAATTAATGTTTGGGGAAAATTGTGAATGGTTTTACATGGAGAAACACACAAAAATGGCTGCCATTAGGACAGCTTAAATGAACAATGGTCATTCATAAAAGTCAGATCATGGCGTAACAATTGGAGTTTCCTTATATAATTCTTACGCAAAAAGACGTAGACTTATAGATGCACTATCTAATTTATCCGGTCTTTAATCATTCATTACAACTTAAACGAGGATTGACTTGCTCTCAATGGATCCACCTGAAAAAGATTCCATGGGGACTTTGCTTTCCAAATAAAGCCAGTTACGATGGCAGAGAAAAGGTCTCGGCCACGTCTTGGAATCATCACAGAAACTTGTTTCCAGGGTCCAGCTTGGCATAGTGACAAGAAAACCTTCATTCGGCTGACAACTAAATAGCATTCAACCTCTTCGATCTGTGTTCGTCTTACTGACAAGTAAGGGCACATTGTGTGTTCAGCAAAACTGAGGGAAATATACCAAAGCTATATAACAGACTTCACTTATTACAGTGCCGACATCATTTATTTTCTCGGGTTTTTTAATGGTGTTTTGGACAAGTTTGTTCTGAAAAAGAAAAACCAATGTTGATCGTTATTTGTTATCTTTCGCTGAACTGAAAAGTCACAAAATGAAAAACTAAAAAATTATCCCCTGGTCAAAATTGTCACACACGCACGTCGAGAAATGGGATAAGAAAAAAATCAAATATATATATGTATGTATATAATTATATATATATATATATATATATATATATATATATATATATATATATATATATATATATATATATATATATATATATATATATATATATATATATATATATATATATATATATATATATATATATATATATATACTTCAGAGATACACCTGCCGAACTTTTAGCTCATTCAGGAGGCACAATGGTGGGAACGGAGAATATCAAGGGTAAATGTCGCTCTGAGGGAGAATACGTAATCCTTGCTCAAAATGCTGCTCTTCTTGTGTGGTTCAAATAAAAAAGTATGGAGGCCGAATCATCTACCTGTACGGTGATGGCAAAAATTTTCTGCTTGTCAGATAAAAGACGTATGCACAATTGAAAGCCATATGATGGTATTTGTGCGTTCAACTTATCTTTTTATTTGTATTGCAAGTTTCATCTGAGCTGCTTTATATTGGGTTATATACTCGTCTGTGCCTATAAATACCCGGTATTTATTCTGGCTGGACAAAAACGCACCATGGCATGAAAAAATGAGACCACTTGATTCTTTAACCCCTCATCGCACAGGACACGACTCAGTCAACAATACTTCTGGGCGTTGAGTGGCGCTAAAATGGCGCAATAAAAAGATGTTAACCAAGGTACACTCTTCTGACATATGCCTCGAGATACCAAACAAAGTTTGAAAACTCAGACAATCAATGAACCGTACCACACCTGAAAGCAGATTTATTTCATTTATTTCAAAGAGAGGGTGATCGGGGGGCAGCCTGACCTTTATTTTAACCCATTTAGGTGTGGGCCCCAAAGTACTTGTACGGGGAGTCGATTTGAAAACAGCAGAGATCAACAGGTACATGATACATTTATCGATGCATTTAGCCCACTGTTTGTAAGTTCTGTACTCTCGTATGACTGCTAATTCACAGCGGAGTCACCAAGAAGTAAAGGTGGAGACACCTTTGGACTAAATGAGAACAATAACAATGTCAAAACCCATGTTTGATAATGATTGCCGATAACATGGTATTTTATAATATTTGTATATACCCTAATTACCTGAAGTCGGGGGTACACTGTCAGCCCTCACAAATGCATATATATATATATATATATATATATATATATATATATATATATATATATATATATATATATATATATATATATATATATATATATATATATATATATATATATATCCAATGTGCATTTATGTATGAAAGTTAACTCAGTGATAGCTTTTTTCAGCCAAACTGCTCCAGTAAACATCGCATTTTATACTGCATTATGTGAGAATGGAGATATGTGTTATTTTGGGTTACATCAGAGGAGTTAGTTGCAGTCCTGGAGATACGCGGTGGCTGGAACAGCCTGACGACGCGCATTGTCGAACGCGTACCCGTACTCACCACCTGGAATGTCTTGGGAAAGGGTCTCGGAAAAGGGCGCAATAGCACTGTTACAACAGAGAGGTGAGCAGAGTGACTGACAGTAATCTTCGAGCTTCTTTTAGAAAACTTGTCATGCATCATAATGACAAGCTACCTTCTTCCTGTCTCTCTGTCCGCAGTGTCACAAATAGTGATGCACCAACAAAATGTCTTCTTTCGTGGTAGGTCAAGCTGTCCACGCTTTTTCTCTGACAAGGTCTTCCTCCCTCCCCCCCCCCCCCCCCCCCATGCTGCCAGCTCTCCTGTGTACAGTGCAGCCAACTCACTTCGAAGCTTTTTATCCATTTCCTGAACCTTATTATTATCACATGACAATTGCCAATTATGCCACAGCTGACACAGGTGACAACATTGCTTTGATGTTCTGCCTGGTGTGCAACAACCCAGCAGCACTGTTTAAAGCAAGATTCGGCGGTCATATTGGCCTGGCGGATTTTTGTCAAGTTACAGTCAGGAAGGCATGTCCAATGAAGTATATTGTCAGAAATTAACATATAAAGGACAACTGTTTAATACACATATACAGAGAGATTATTTACCCGGGGTTTGTAATAAAAAAACAAACCAAACACTTAACCGCCACTTACTAAGTTAGGCTAACATATGCAATGCGGCTTTTGTTAATCATAAATGAGGTCTGCCAATACCATGACAACATTCTCAGCTCCTATCACATGTGCCTGTATATTCTACAAAATACCACTTGCTTTTGGTTCGTGAAAAATGTCCCCAGACATATATATGGTGCCAGTAATTAATCACATATGTTTTACGAAGGTCATTTTTAGACAGAGGATCCCATCGATAAGCTAAAGTTTCCTAAGAGCATGGACCTTTTAATCTCGTTAATAGGTCCACGTTAAGACTCTCCGTACACTCCATAAAATATCTTCCTGAAATTCTAAATAAAATTTCATCGTGTGCCTCGAAAAAGTTGCAAACAGAGTGAAAGAAATTTCATGCTTACGTGTGCACTGGAAGAGACTGTTTAAGGTTTTGTCAGGACTGAATTCATATCATAGGCTTCAGTAACACATCGTTCGTGTCAAACCAAGTTATTTATTCGGAACGAATGGGTAGCGAATGATGTGGTTACGAATGAAAAAAGTATAGACCACTCCGTTTCAGATGGATTGCAAAGCAGACCAAGCCTTTATTAATCACTCTCTATGGCACACATGTTGGCGTGTACTTTTCTACCTGATTGTGGTTCTGAAGTAATTCATCGATACAAAAATCCATTGTTTAAATTTACAGCACATTATACATGTAATGACATTTGGATCAAAACTGATTTTAACAATGCCACAAAAACATAGAACATCTTGTGCAGTGTATCATTGGTAGAAAATAATGAGTTCAAACAGTACAGTGACGTCGACAACGGATTTTAATTAAACGATGGCCATGATTGGACACACCTTCAGTAATGATAATGATTTTTGAGGATGTGGCAAGTGGAACCATTTTTGCCAACTTCTCTTACACCCTATTTTTCAACACGGTTGTTTGAGTCCTTGGTAGATATTGTCATGATTATAATTTATCTTGACGCATTGTTTATACATCCCCCAGTAATGGGGTTTTCAATAAATAACTTTAATGTATTTGTGAGAAAAAATTTTCAGCTTTCTTCCCCTTTCTGTACTATTTAGAAGAGATCTGTCCCCTTACCCACCAACAATTAAGGCTGAGGCGCTAATTTTCTAAGAGCCTTGGGTATAATAGTTACATTTCCTCAATTTTACCACTCCCTATAGCATAATTCTCTTTTGATTACATAAGTCAACTAACAACTGCTAGAAGGGAAACACCACATGCAACATTTCAGCAGGATATATGTTTTCCTGAACTTGTCTTAACACACGATTCTCCCGTTTTATTTGTCATTATTGTCGTCAAAATGCTTCAAGGATTTCCTCCAAAGCATCTCCCATTTAAAGGTATTATAGGTGTGCCACAGGCGTTTATTGCTACAGCACAAGGCGGCGCTTCCCTAGGACAGGACAGGGGACTTTACCTCCCCGGCATATCTCCTTTGCACCCATCCGTGTAGCACTTATGTCGATTTGACCTCGCACTACCCCAAAACAACACTGTTTCTGTAACTGAAATATAGTCAATATAAAGCAGACGGACAAGATATGACCGGGATTTAGATGTGATCTGGGTGTTCTGTTTTGATCTGCTCTATAATCTCCAGGTAGCGGAACGAACAAAGACTAGCCTTTCCTTTAACCCTTTGTGCTGCTTCGGTCCCTTTCAATACTGACCCGAAACTGATAGGATCTGGTTCATGGAGTGACAAACATAATACAACTGCGCACGCTATGGGGAAATATGCTGCATATAAAAAGTAAAATCCCACGTTTTCAGCACTTCTCCATTGTAGCTCAGATCTCTTCCTAGCGCACACATAAACACAGCATGCAGGATTCTCCAGTTCATTACAAAAGACGGATGACAATTATCTGCAGATACCAGACTGGAAGGGTGCTGTATAAGGAAGCATCCTTCACGTAGCTGGTTGCTCACATGAAATTAACAACTGGAAGGTGAACAAGCGGGTCATTGATTCTAAACAAAGAGGAACTAGCAATGAAAGGAGAGCAGGGGTTAATGGTACCAGCTTTTGGTAAAGAACAATTTCACCATTTTGTATAAGCAGGCTCAGCAAAATTTAGGTGCAAAAAAAGTCAAATGTTTCCAGTTGAGAAGAAATAATAAAGTGTGGGTGAAAATGGGTTGCTACTTGTAGGGAAGACAGGATCGCTAACTCTGGGTAAGAATGGGTCACCAATTTTGGGTGAAGAAGACTTCAATAATATTTCTCGAGAGAGATGATGCCATTTACAGGGAATACTGCGTTGCTGGGCGTGGGTAACTTTCGAGGAGTTACTTAAAATATGGAGGGGTTGTTAGGTCTGGATAAGGAGGGTTACTAACTAAGAGAAAGGGTTTTTGGGCCTGGATACGGAGGGTTTACTAATGATGTGTAATTTTAACTACTACACAGAAGTCTGGCACTTTTGTGGTGCTACGGATTCTCAAAAACTTGAAGAAAAAAATCAGTTGCGAACCCTAAGATTAGTCTACAACGACTATGCTCTGGACTATGACTCCTCTTCAAAGGACCAATTTACCAACCCTGGGACTTGGCAGACTTAGACATATTGCCATTGAGTCCTTTGAAGTATTTTTACCGGCTCAACTCAAGCTTACATGGATAATCTTTTCAAACTACACAGGTATGGTTACTCTGAGAAGCCACAAGAAGCTGCTGCCGAGCCATCAAGGAAGCATTAACGGAGGCCTTCGCTTAGTCAGCCTGATTGGTACTGACGTATGGAACAGTCTGCAGAACCACGATTACACCTTAGGATTTTTGAGAGACAGATCGAAAACCGGGATAGTCTTAAGTGCAAATGCTCGTATTGTAAGCTAAAAACTTTGTAAAGCAGTTTGATTTGTGCCCTATGTACTTTCTGCTTGTGACCTTTAACATTACCATCCATCATCTTTTATCTCATTCTCATTAATTAGGATCTTTCGCCAAAGCCATTTCATTTTACATAATTATGTCATTTATGTGTTGCCTATATAATCACAAATCAGTAAAAAGAAGCTCAGACTGTGGTCTGTGCTATTGCAAATTTAGACACACTATGGAGGAAAGAAATAGCCATGGTCACACTAAGTATAAATAAAAATTTGTATTCTGTAGGGGTTGTGGAAAAGAAGGGGTTAATAATTATAGGCTGGTCTTCTGTTTTATCGACTGCCTACAACCAGTTAATGATTCTGCCGATGTAATGGAGAATTGCGCAATGTTAAAATAATGAGAAAAAATAGTGTCTGGTGAGAAGATGTAGTGGTTATTAACAGGGGAAAGAAAGATAAAATATCTAATTTAGTTCAATTTAACCTGGACAGCTGAACCTTGATGGACTTGAGGACACTGCCGGTAGGAATGTCGGTTGTGAGTTCCAATCTCTGATAGTTCTCGGGAAGAAGAGAAATTTCCAGAAGTCATCACGGCTTTGGGGGATTTGGCAATTGAGACCGCAGGAGTGATGGGTGTAACGGGTTGACGGAATACGGAGTTGGGGATTGCCACACGGTCATTTTCTAATTTGTATAACATCGAAAGTGTGCTGTCCTTTCGACGAAACACGGAAGAGTCAGTTTAGTGATGACAGCATATCACTTACGCCTGGATGAATGAATTAATGAATGAACTTTATTGACTACATCACAATACACACGTGACAATCTGTCAGGAATAACACTTTACAACGATGTACACAAACAATACATTTCAATATAATCAGAGCATATCATAGCAAATAAATTTTTAAAAAATACACAGTTTGAAAAAGGACCTCTTTCTCGTATCAATTCAGTATAAAATACTGCAACTGTCACAATTTGTCCACGTCATCAAGTTTCATGAAAAAAAATTGGGGGGGGTTGATTGTCGAGATTTTTAATAAGTTAGGGGAAAATATCGGCTAATTTGTTAAACATTGTACTCCTTTCCTTATATTTTTTACAGTTTATAATTAAATGAAATTTGTTAAACATTGTACTCCTTTCCTTATCATATTTTTTACAGTTTATAATTAAATGAAATTCATCTTCTATTTCTTTACAATTTTCACATTTTCGTTCATCGACCGGAGTTTTGTGGAGACGTCTGTGTCTACCTGTTTCTATTTTAAGGTTATGGGCACTTATTCTAAAACGAGTTCTATTCTTTTTCACCTGGATATCAAACATTACAATAAGATATTTTTCCAAATTGAAGTCGTCCTTAAATTTTGTATAAGTTCTTAATTTCTTATCGCCTTCCGCATTATTGGACATATCCGATTTCAATTCGTTGATAAAGTTTTTCTTTGAATCTTTTTAATATTAGAACGTAAATGAGGTGTGTTGTAACCGATAATTTCCAACATATTTTTGAATCTTTTCTGTTAATGTCATATTGTTTATTGACAAATATTTCAATTTCATTTTTACACAAGGTTTTTGAGAATATTAACAAATTTGGTTCCACTTGCAGAATCTCACATGAACTGCTCTGGTAAATCGATGAATGACTGTCGTTTTGCTTGTAACCACTGTCCATTGTATTGATGTCTAAATTTGTGACTGATTAGATCGTATGACAGGGCACAATGGTAAAAAAAAACAATGAAAATTAAGCACTTCCATAGGTATAAGGGTCAAAAGTGTTTCGTCAACTGGTGACAAAATCAATGCATGTTGGTATGTTTGCATTCAGGCCATAACATGTGAATTTACCCATCAGATTTCCTAGTTTTCGACCATTCAGTATTCGTTGACCTGTAGCAATACAAAGATTTAGTAAGTTCAAGTAAGAGCGTCAATATTCCTTTTATCTAAATTTTGTCTGATTAGAACCAGATCATCTGTATTATTGTTAGGCAAAGGGATATAAAGAGTTTCAACCTTATCAAGCGTAACATAATCTCTGAAGTTACTTGTTGATGCGTTAAAATCTCCCATAAGACTGCATTTTCCATCCATTTCTTTAAATTTTCATATATCATTAAACAAAATCTCAAACATATCCATGTTACTTGAACATACCGAGTCATTAGGGGATACATATACTGTTCCTATGTTCGTGTCGTTTTCCGGGCCAAAGTGGGATTTATATCGCTTAATCCACACTATTTCAGGATGCTTTATTGGGAGAAACTCACAGCCGTCAATCAATTTTATATAAACACTTATTCCCCCAAAGTATTTATTTGCATTTTTATGTTTAGTTCTAAAGCCTTATTCTAGTTTTTGCTACCAGAGGTCAGTAGCGTTCCAAATATGGCAGGAGCTTTTGAATAGGGTGTATTGTGCAACTTGAATCCGTGGATATCCATTTGAGCATCAGGAGATGCGTGTGTCTCAGTTAGTCCACATATATCGTATTTATTAAGTATGTCTGAAAATGTTTGCTTGAACAGTCATGATATCCATCGACTCGTGCAGCTTTTCTTTGGGTCATTTCCTACTTGCAAATGTGTGTTGTGGTGTACGGGTCCCAAACTCTAGAAGTGTAAAAGGTTGATTGCAATGAAATCAAGTATTCGGGAGAAGGTTCTTTAATGTCTCGGTTGGCCTAGTCTAGTCTGCAGGGTATATCAAATTGTTAACCTATTTTAAGTTAACCAATAGACCATGTCCACAGCACATTTCCGATCTGCTTCCGATCCAAAATAGTGAGACATAATTACACCATGCGTAATGTGACTTGACCGTTTGATCACCTTGGCGCGAACGAATGTATTCTTCAAAAGTTTTTTATCCCTTCCACAACTAGGTTTTGGAACTCTCTGCCTGCAGATATTCCTCGCTCACCTTCTGCTAACAGTTTCAAACAAAAGTTGAAACACTATTTTGCCAGACTACATTTGATTTCCTTAAGCATGGACCCAGGAGGTTAAACATATTACTAAACAGATTAAGGTTAGATTTCATTGAGCTTAATTCACACCTTTACGCTCGTCCTTTGGTAGAAAGCCAAACCTGTGCTTGCGGCTACCACTCTGAAACATTTCTTAACTATTTTTTGCAGTGCCCATGGTATCTAGGCTCAAGGCAAACATTTTCGGCAAGGGTTAAAAATATAATTGAGTCTTCAAATGTCCATATTGACTTTGACACTTTTCAATCATGCTAAGTTACATTTGTATTTAATTGGTGACAACTAACTATCATATGATTGTAACTGCAGTATATTGATGCACTTATCTCTTTTATTTAACATTCCAAAAGGTTCTCCAGGTTCTTTGAACTTGAAATGGATTAAGATCCTTTTCAATACATAACTGGTGATTGTTAGTACCTGTTGTATTTGCATGTTGTATACATATTTGCATGTGTTTTATAATGTCTATTGTATAGCCGATGAAGCGTTACGTAGCAGTAATATACTTTATTTATTCAAAGAGGATATGTAGTAAATAAATAAAGTTTGTTATTATTTTGAAAGGTTGAGTCTGACCACTGAGAAGTAGGAGTTTCTTTGAACTGACTGAATTAATGTTAAAGATGCGGCGAGGAATCTAAGACTTCTGTTTGCTTTAGGTTAATGTGGGTGGGATTATTCCAGCGTAGGTCTGTTTGGATGGTAATACCAAAATGTTTTCCACTATCAATGAGGTTGGGGGAGCCTCCAACTTCTCCAACCTCCTGTGCACTATCAACCGGCTGTCGCTCAGGAATCTTATTGAAAAGATGGTTACAATTGTGGATGAGAATGGGTCGCAAAATCTCTGTGAAAGGAATTAACAATCTTGGATATGAAATATTTAGTCGGTGGTGAGTGCAGAATTAGCAATTTTGATCTGGATTTCCACACTTTTGTCGGGTGCTCCATTCATTGCATATGTGTTGTAACCAGCAAAAGTGTAGTACATAAGGTCGATAGATACATCGTTGTGGAACACACACATATACATACACAAACTTATATATATATATATATATATATATATGTATAGTGGAAAATACCTTTTCGTTTAATAGAAAAATAATTACAGCTCACTGATCCAGCGGTTGAACGCTGGCCGATCCCCACCGATCGGCACGTAGTTTTGTCTCCTGAAGCTATCTTCGGTCTCGCGGAGTCCGATTCCTCCGAAGGTTGGGATTTCGTGTCCGGTCTTTGACAGAAGGCGCAAACCAGTATAAAGACATGATTATAATTATTGTAATTGCTGCTGCTGCTGCTGCTGCTGCTGCTGCTGCTGCTGCTGCTGCTGCTGCTGCTGCTGTTATTGTTGACTGTTGTACCAGAAGAAGCACAGAAGGGAAGATTGGATATTTCTATTTCAGAATGCTTCAATGCGTACATAGTCCCAGGATCCCATTGATAGCCTTTTTACTTTCTTTTTAATTGAAAATAGAAAAGAATGCAATAGATTAAGCTCTACTTGTCATTGGTACTACATTCAACATACAAACATGGACGTCTGAGGCTCTTTCCGGACCCAGTGTATACTAGTACGAGCTCACATCACTGTTACATAAACCAAGAATTAAAAGTAAACAAACTTAAACACATACGACTGGCCCCATGTACATTACAGGGCCCTCTAGACAATATTTATTTTTGACAGACACAATTCGAAATGATTTGAATTCATTTGCCCCTTTGCCCCTATATATAAATATATATAAATATATATATATATATATATATATATATATATATATATATATATATATATATATATATATATATATATATATACAAGCTTTCCACTAAGTGTACATATATGTTGTTTTACAGTGAAAAAGATTAGGTAAGTAACTTTGTTCTACTTTTTGCTCAATCCTCATATGTCACAGCAGAGACGCTTTTTTCCACTGACGTCATTTCTGTGCAACCGCTAAAAATTAACCGGACAAAATGTTTGTAAACATTAATTAAAAGGCATTATGTACTAAATTTAAACACGAACCTCCTTTGTCTCCACTTTCGGTTTGGGGGTCTGAAACCAAAAAGCACTATCAAAAATCGATATGTTTGCAAAAGTTAAATGACGCAGGATATATATTGGGCCAGTCGAAAGGCACAAGGCCATTTTCCGCCCCTTCTATGCTCTTTGATTACCTTAACTAGGATGTCACGTGTGTTGTAGTTTCTTCACATCACGGATCCTCCCTAAACTTTGGCGTGGTCCGTCCTCGTTGAAATAAAATTATCGTATTGGTAGATCTAGATCAATTGAAAATGTCAGGATTCCGAATTTAGTTATTAAATTTGAACATTGTATTTGTATTATAGGGGATGGCTGCACTCAGGCCAATGGAGGGAACTTAGTTGGTTCCTGCTCGCATCACCTCTAGTGGTATGCATAACACAACAAATGCTAAATTTTATGAAGAAATTGGTTTCACGTCACTGACTAAGCGTTGATTTAATGTGTTAGGTAATACAAGTGTATAAATAAAAAACAATTTAGTTCCACGTTACCCTAGTAATGTTATTCCCAACGATCCACATTATGATGAGAAGTGTAATACAAGACCACCCCCGGACCTTAGTTTAGTTTAAACGTATTTATTTCGTCTGGATAGCCCTATAGTACATCGAGATGACTAATACATGGGTTCTCCAGAACATGGAGACAAACAGTAAGTATATACAAGACACACATGACAAAACAAATGTTACCAATGTATTATATGTATGTAAACTCTGTACGAATATCAAAGTTTGATTACTTGTAAGATCTACCGAATTTCAGAGCAGAAACGAGTCTATTTAATAACTTGGGGTTTTTTCTGCTATGACAAGACTTTGGAAGCAACTTCCATTTTGAACAAGAAATTCCAAGTCCCTTTGATCATTGAAAAGCAAAATTACCATTAATGTTCCTCGATCAGTCAAACAGACGGAATTGTGCTATGCGGACAAAAGATTCCCTGCAGTTATTCACGCAAAATTCCGTAAGGGACACAGCCAATTAAACAGTCCCTTTTTTGACATCGGTGTTTCCGATTCCCCAATGTTTCGATGTGGACAAAGCCACGAAGATGTTGGGCATTACTTTTTTGTCTCTCCCTTTTATATTATCCCGAGGGATGGTCTCCACAGAATCGTAACAAACTATGCTCTAGCCAGCCTCAAGACAATTTATTTGCCAGTACATCCTCCTCCACCACGTGTCACTGGTACCATTCCCTGGCGCAAGAGGCATGATGTGGTTTACCACGCATTGCCTTTGTGTGTGATCAGAATATTGTGCATCCTCAAAGCCATTGCTCATTTTGCCAGATTAAAAGGCGGTTTAGACTAACCTTGCTTGCTTGGGATGTTTTTGCCGCACGTCTTACGTTTTCTTTTAATATACAGTCAACACAGAGACAAACTCACATTAGCACAGTGGGTATTTTTCAAAGGGGAGAAAATGAAAAATAATGACAATAAACTCACTGATGACACAATATACACACCCTCACATGAGAGGAAATATATCATAAGTTGGTTGTAGATCTTGCTAGAGTAGCATGAGTGGTCCCGCCACGTTCGTATTACAATTTTGAATTTCGAAAGTGTGTCCAGAATGGGTTAAAATTAAAATTTTTCTTTACAAGGTGAGCGGAAATTTTGCGGTAATAAAATTATGTTTTAATATGTCAGAAATTTTAAGCTATACATACAGGTCCGGTTTAATTACACACAAAAAAAGAAAGAAAAACAAAGAAAAACGTGGTGATATCTGGACATGATACGAGCACACGCCCTGCTTCAGTGGGGTTTAAGTACATGTACACAGGCAGTGGCCAGTCTTTGTAGTCAGAAAGCCGTATGGCATGCTAATGCTAATTCTTGGTTTTAAATGGAGCTTGTATACACGGCAAACACAGCTGACACTTCAGCAGTGAGGCTTACTGTAAATATTATGTTAGTTTCTACCATTGATTTCCCAAACTGTGACTGTTGCTTTTTGTCTACTCCACTTGGACTGTCGGACTGCAAGTCGTTCTTTCCTTTCTTCCACCGCTCCTTTTTGTCCGTTTGTTTGTTTGTCTATTTGTTTGTTTGTTTGTTGTTTGGTTTTTTGTCTTTGCTTGTTTGTTTTTGTTTGTTTGACTGCTTGATTTTGGGTGCACGGTTGGCGGAATTGCAACATCCTCGCCTTTCACCTCCACCAACACAAGGAGGTAGGAAAGCATACGCCACCATCTGTGCCATGGAGAGTGATTAATATAGGCTTGGACTGTTTCGGAATCCATGTAAAAGAAATGGATCTATACTTTGATTTCGGTTGTTGTTGTTGTTGTTGTGTGTGTGTCATTTAGTCAGGACTAAATGTTAGAAATGGATATAATACCAATCAGGGGAACATTCATCGAAACGTGCAGAATTCAGGAAAATTCCAACAGACACCTACCACGGACATAAACTAGTCAGCTAAATGTTCGCAATGGGAAACAAATTTCAAGTCCGAGTTAACAATGTATTATGTTTCTTACATCTTTTTTCATGTAAATCATCATAACATATTGTGTAGGGGAGGGGAAGGGTCTGCCCAATGAGCCCTGCCCGTAAAATTGTTCATCTTCTCAAATTATACAAATAGATGTAAAAGTGTCGCATCTTCAGTGTAGTTCTGACTCAAAAATGATAACACAATCCGATCTTCTTGCGCTACACATCCAATCCAGTAACTGTTCTGTACTATATTTCTATTATAACGTTTGATGCAATAAATTAAGAAAATTCAAGATTTCATCGTCCAAATGATTTTACAAGGGAGTCAAGAGCAAAAAAAAACGTCAAGCAGCCTGGAAATCACAGACGCGCTTTGGGGTTTGGGTGGTGATGGTGTGTGTGTGTGTGTGTGTGTGTGTGTGTGTGTGTGTGTGTGTGTGTGTGTGTGTGTGTGTGTGTGTGTGTGTGTGTGTGTGTGTGTGTGTTGTCTTAGCTTTTTTTGTGGAGGGAGGGGGGCTTTGTGCGGATGTTGTGATCGCGCCTTTACCTTATATCTGGTAAAGACAGCCCACCTGAATTCAAAGTAAAAGCAAGTCAATCAGCAAAAGCAACACAAAAGTGTGCCAAAAATATTACGCCAAAACAAATTTCTTTTGACGATCGCCTGCCCAAGGTGTAAGAGAGATAACCAGGTAAGTCTGCTAAATAGATATGTGGGCAGGTAGGCAAACAGGTCGGCCAGTGCTACATCGGCAAACCAACGGATGGGTTGGTGGCTGGTACTTATCAAGGTAGCTCAGCAAGCACGCGGACGTGCAGGCAATGAACAGTGCAGAGGTATGTAACATAGCAGAGGGATGGCAGGTACTCATTGCCTACCTGTGCTTTTTTCTGCCATATGATTTAAGTCTGGTATGCTTTGTCTTAAGTGTATGAACAGTTAGGCAGGTTTACTTATCATGATTATTTTATGAATGGGCAGAAAAAAGGGGTGGAGTAATGGGGCGGTTCCAGTACACTGGCACAGGTAATAATTTTGTCCTAATACAAGGTACGAAAAATAAAGAAATGTAGGGAAAATGGCTGCTATGAAGTACAGATAATGGAGGGGTCCAATGCGCAAGTACAATGAATCATAGAGCTATAAACTGATGATAGGTCCATAAATGAATCAAAATACACGGTACGCCAGTATAGAAAACCCCTTAACCCCCTCCCCTTCCCCGCCCTATCAGGTAGGTGAATAGGCCACCATGCAAACGGGCTTATTAGTGCAAGGTTGTGTGTGTGTGTGTTTGTGTGTGTGTGTGTGTGTGTGTGTGTTTAATTTCTAATGTATTTTATTGAATTGTCACGAAGTTGATGCTTATCAAAAATGAACTCAAAGGTGGAAATAAAAGCATACGATTTTAAAGTGAGTCACACCTAGAAACCTGGGTATTATTCACCATGTGTAACAGCCCATAATACACGCTACGTTTATCCGGGAATGCGGGTTCCTTGGTTGATCTAATATCTCAGGGGAATTTCTTATCTCAACTAATTTGAACACATCAATGTGGAACCAGTTGCCTGGATATCTGATATCATACTTGAATACGTTACCATTCTTTTCACATACCTGATGCCAAATATGATAAAGCTTTGTCCTTATTAACATATACTAAACAAATTTTACTTTGATATGGAGATGATTTACGTTCCAATAACGTGGTAACGTAAATCACACATGTTTTCATGCTCAAGAAAGTTGTTTGCAAGCCATATTTTTTTCCTTCGTGGGGCATGTATCTGCTTTTCATACATCTGTGTGATCGGTACAACAACATCCTCTTTCCTGTGACAAGAGCTTCCTTCAGCGGGTCATAGGCAGTCAACAACAGTTGTAAAGTATACCTGTGTTCTCGTGGCGCTTGGCTCCTGGTGCCATAATTCACCCACAATGACCAGCCAGAGGACGTAAAATTACATTGGTGCATTAACACGGATCGCCCACACAAAGCTAACCAGATCTGGGGCTGTTAAGATCATTTCCAGGTTATCAGCAAAATCTTATGGGGAGAGAAACCGTAAAGAAGTACTTTATTGTCTTTCCTCAGTTCCAAATCATGCAAACATAAGGTAATGCTGTTTGCAACCTTTTCTCGGTATGACGGCTCTAAATCAATGAAGAATATAAACCTCCAAAGTAAATTTCTAACCGGAAGCATAAACTTTTGTCGTGCATTAAAGAAAAGTTTGGATCACAGCACTGTCACCATCTGCAATTTGGGGGCAGACTTCATGACGCAGTGTAATGAGTTAGCAAGCTTAACGATACAAATGTGGAGATACTGCATGATACAGTGTAAAGGGGTTGAGTGTCCAAATGACTTAGAGACGCCCAGCAACCATAAAGCTGTACTTAAGAGCTGGTCCACTAAGGGATGGTTCGAGATTATCATCATTTTTTAATTAGTATTTAGGGTGCTAAATTTTATAAACTCCCCCCTCCCCCAACTCAGTACTTAAAAATGATGATCTTCTAAGAAATAATACCAAAATACCACAAAGGTTGGGTTACAAATAATCATCATTTTCCATTATATGTAGAAGTGTAGAGATCCATTTACCCTGCCCCCCCCCCCTACTGAAAGTACTAATTCAAAAATGATTAAAATGTTGAACTATCCCTAAACTTTCTGCCCGTTAAACATTAAGCAAACGATTTGAAATTGATAACGAGCAAATTTTTCTTCACTTAAATTGACAAGATGTTTCCAGATTGAGATTTGTTATATTTTGTTCAAGCATGCGCATTCGTGGTCTATAATCAACAGTCCACAGTAGTGCGATCGCTCGATCAACAGCCTTCCTTGTTGCTATTCAACCCGAAGACCACCGACTAATGCTGTTGACTCAATCCACAAAGCATCACTGAAACATTCAAGTACAAAATTGTGACAAAACTGTGAAAACATCAGGCAGAATGGAACGACAGGAAACATTTAATAAAACCTAACATTGGGTACCCGAACTTTTTTGTTCAAATCAAGATTAAAAAGATTGGAGAATGCAAACTGCTTAATGCCTTAGCTGGTGACCTGATGACCTGATGACGATATGAACAGACCAATATTTTTGTTTTGTTTCGTTCCTTTCGTTTGGTGTGTGTGTGTGTGTGTGTGTGTGTGTGTGTGTGTGTGTGTGTGTGTGTGTGTGTGTGCGTGTGTGTGTGTGTGTGCGTGTGTGTTTTGATTCTCAATTTTGAAATAATTCAGGGAAGGTAGGTCAGCTGTCATGATGTATAATTCTACTAGTCCCCATTTCAAAATGTTCTTTTAATTGTGTGGTTTCGTGCATTGTGTATTTCTTTATTTTGGGATAAGCTCTGGTTTGAACCTGCAGCACCCAGTCCCGATCACCAAAGCATTAGAAATACATTGGCAAAAGCTGCTATGACTGACCAGCCAAAAATAATATAACTGCCATCAGGAGCACACAGGGATTTGAACTCAATGCTTCATTACGAGGCATACAATCATATTAATGTCCCGCCACAACTCCACAACCCGGTAGTGACCATTGTCTCACCTGCAAGATACAGGCCACTGCATGTGCTGGGAAGCGGGAAATTACTATTATTTTGGAAATAAAGAATACTTAGTATAAGCAGATGGAAATGTATTCTTATAACCAATTAAGGAAGCACACAATGAATATGATTTGGTATTTGTGCACTTAAATTTCCCTAAAAGACATTAGTTTTGTGAGAGAGGGGTATCTAGACCTGTCTGTGACAGTGATATGCCCGTGTGTACTTTGTGTTTGACAGGCGTAAACACCATGCTTTGTGGAGAAAATTAATATGCATGTCTCTATTTACGGTGTCAGCATTGCAAAAAGTATTTAGTATCTTTCGGATCCAACATAATGTAACGTTGTCTGTGATGTCAACACTTCCATTCGTGGGATACAATGTGTACTCAGCCATGCCAAATATACCTGAGTTGTGTGAATTTAGATCATACTCACGATCATCAGACAAAGTAACATAAATAAACATCAGGAAATAATCAAAGCTGAATCTCGACTTGGCCTTTGACATGCTCCAAGCAAGAGCTGGTTTTATTCTTATGGAGAGTCACAATCATGCGATTGCCTATCTTGTCATTTGTGTTTGACCTACACAAATGGTACCCCTACTATTTGTCTGATGTCATCTTTTCTATGACGAGGTATTCACAGGTATTTGATATTCTTTTTTAATCGCATTGTGCAGTTTAGACAGAATTTTCCTCAGCTGAATCGGCCTTAAAAATTTATTTGAATGTTTCAAACATAGAGCCCTCGCAATTCCCAACTTTTTATGTCGACTGTGTCGACTATATTTATAAGAAAAAAAAAGCTCTGCTTCACGTTTGGTCACAGCTGAACTACGCGAAAATTCAGAAGAAAAAGTCCCCTCAGAGAAGAGTGGGGGCAATGCTGTGACAACGTTCTGCTGTACCCACACCAGGTCACCCCGAAACCACAGTTGGTCCATAAACGACAAAATCGACCCACGTGGCAGAATTGAACACATGTACCAATGCAATGATAACATGACAGGGTAATAATCATCCTATCCATATCAAGCTCACTGTAACTGATGGTCCGTATTGCTAAATCCGTTACATTTAATGACATTCTGCAAGTTAAAACAGACAAAACAGGCTACCAGGTTCATCGTCACGGCAGGCGTCGCCTGTTTTGCTTCAAGTATTTGTTTTTAATGTATGATAGTCCGAATTAAAGTTGTACTACAAAAGACATTGTTTATAAGGCTTGTACAATTTGATGGAATTTATTGACAATCATAAGTTTTACATAAGTTACCACAACGACTGCTCTTCACCAGTAAGTCACTGAACTGTTATCATAATAGAGCAAAATACAGCAGTTTTACTTACAGAAGAGTTGACAATGGCATACTGTTTCTTAATGATGACAGAGTTGATAGTGAGATGCTGCAGGGTTATACTATAAGTGTCCTGGCTGTCAGTTGAGGTACAGCATGTTGCTTTTTGAGGCTGATACTTTGCTGCCATGGCTACGGTGCCGGTCACCTCCGCTCATCACCTGTTCACAATTTTAGCTCCACCACTCTCATCGTTGTCAATTTTACATCGACATATTTCTGTGGTTTTTGCCGTGAAATTATATTTTGCGTGTTGCTGATTGTGGCATTAACATCAAATAATTCAAACGCTGCTGCAGATCAGATCACTGACTACACCGCGGCCTACCATCACGCCTGTTATCCAGGTGGCTCGGTTGTCCTACCGTCGAGGCTCACTTCAATTAGGAACCGTTCTACTGAAACTGAGATACTATCGCCAGCCTGGCGTTTAAAAAAGCATTTGTCAGATGCTAAGGACAGTCAGTCTTGATACAGGAGTCACGGTCACCTCACAAGGCCTTTTGCATCATAATATAAAAGTTTGCGGGAAAAAATGCCAAGAACTCAACATATGTAAAACTGGCTGAAATGATTACAGTTGTGTAAATAGTGAATGTTGGGAAGTTGCTACACGTAAAGGCCTTGCCTGTTGGTGCTCGGAGAAGCATGGAAACATCAAAGTCCTCTTTACGTGTTGGACCATGAATGCAGCCGGATGTGCTCAGGTGGTCACGACACGGTCACCTTGTGCGGTCACCTCGATTTCGGTGTCCACCTACCATGAAAGTCCCGGATGTCATAATGCATCAATCATTTGCCTTGTATGAGGCCATGTCTCTGTCCACACTTCTGTCACTGACGCGGGAAAGACTCCCATTGCTTGGACTGGTAATTATTTGTCACCCTAAATATCCCTTTTTTACATAGTTCTGACAGAGCTCTAACAGTTAGCTAAAAATACATTTTGCCTTATACTGACGGAAATCCGTTGTCTCTTCCAATTTTCGGGCAGATTTTTTTTTTCTGTCAGAAACACAAGCTTTACATTGGATGAGGATGTAATAGAACAAGGACCCCAGAAGTTCTGACATATTTCTGACATACGTCACAAAAATGCAACGTATTGTGTTTTTTGTGCTAAAAAGTAATTTTTAATTTTAACTGCTGGTGTCTTTACGACCAATATATTCGTATTGAGATCAATACATTCGTCCAAGTGAGCACCATGATACTCACAGGTAAGATGTTTTGGCCATCCTGTGGGTTGAGGGCATGGGAACATGGAAGAATGACACACCCAGTGAATGGTTTATTATTGTGTGGACCTAATACCATAACAGCACCATATTTAACTTGCCAATACTAAGTACTCACAAGTATTCATTCATCCGTGCGATCTGAACATAATATTTTTTTTTATAAGGCGGACTATTTGTATTTTTAATGTTTATATTACGTGTCAACATCTGCGCGGAAAGGTTGGCATGTCAACCATTTGAACCCATTCGCTCTCAGAGCCATGATGCAAGAAACTGCTACTTTATTTAACAGAAAAAGAGCACAATCTCTTTGTTTCAGATATAGAAAATCCGCATTGTACAAAACTTAAATACATTAGTTGAATAAATAAAATTCACCTTTAAAAGTGGTAGCACACTTCTGAGAACACAGAGCATTTTCATAGTTATGAGAGCTGTTTATATACAGAGTAGTCTGCCTTTTTGCGTAGATATTGAATGTTGCCTATCACTGTCTCTAAGTTTACAGAGCTGCCCATTCCTGCCTCACTGGATCACTGTCTGTAAGTTTACAGAGCTGCCCATTCCTGCCTCACTGGATCACTGTCTCTAAGTTTACAGAGCTGCCCATTCCTGCCTCACTGGATCACTGTCTCTAAGTTTACAGAGCAGCACATTCCTGCCTCACTGGATCACTGTCTCTAAGTTTACAGAGATGCCCATTCCTGCCTCACTGGGTCCTTCAGAGAAAACTGTGCGATTTTACGAGAGAGTTCGTGGAAGGACAGCACGGCATTGTGCACTAAACACGTTGCTTGCTTGAGTATAACGAGGTATAATAAGAGTTTCAAAGGCAAATTTTGACCCCAGCACTGCATTAACTAAACCTACGTTTGGACACAATAAGCCCTGGAGCACAGGGAACAATATTGACGACCGATGTCATCATCGTCATCAGATTGAGGAGATTACCACATGACTCAGATACACAAATTCGTTGAACAAAGTTAAGATTCACGCCATTAAGTTTGACTACAGGGTTAATATTATAATGGATGTTTGAGACAAAGAGCACAGATACATCCTTTTTAGTATAATACGCAATATTATTTTCAGCTGGTGACTTCTCACAAATCGAGATACGTTCCCTCAACCCTCTGACGGAGAGGCATAAAAGTACCGAGTTGTCTGCATAACTTTGTTGTTTGAGAACGGCTTGCTAATATGACAACACATTCCACACACAACTAGACCACAAGTAAGATCGTCGACATAAATATTGAACAGTGAAGGCAAGATAGTCCCACCCTGACGTACGCCATTTGCTTCACTGAGACAGTTAGATAGACAAGAGCTTCACTGTACGCAAAATAGTTGAGACTGACACCAAGATATGAGATGAATGTGTCGTAACTTTTACTTAAAAAAAATATTCCAGTGGTTTACATGGTCAAACGCCTTTCTTGCATTGAAAAAGTGAGCAGGGGCTACCGTGTGATTTGTAGTAACGAATAGTTTCGTATTTTATTTGAATTCACATTTAATGAAAACTAATCAATTATCTTTATAGATAAAAGGCATGGTTCCCAAAGATAAAAGCCAGTTGAGGAACAATTTCTACATGTGGTTTTAGCACAAAAGCAGGGCAAAGTGAAGCCATGTTCTCGCTTATGTTATTCAGTTCGGCGAGCCTAATGCCAAAAGGGTAGAGTTCCAAGTTACACAAGATAAGACAAGATGAACAGCTTTATTTCAGACCATCAGGTCCATATATAAAATACAGTGCATGTTAATGCGACAATGATTAACATAAAGCTCCGTAGAACAATTTCTTCTTTTGTTTTGCTCTTTTTCTGGGCAAGGCACTGGCAGTTGCCTCTTAGGAAGACGAAACCCCGTGCTTCCCCATGAAGCAGACAAACAGACAGCAATAGCAAAACGATAGCTGTATTACAATGATACATACGAACATCTGAGTGTTTTCAATTTTAAAGTAAGCTTGGTTGATCTGTACACTGCAGTTAACATTTCACGAATAACTTCAAACTATTCAGATGTAAAATGAGAGGTTGGTACAAGCGATTCATTCCTCAGATTTGTTCTTGTATTCTTCAATCAGAACACTGGTGGCGCAACCTTTTTTAAATGTACATCAAAGTTTACATTGACTTTGCTGGCAAAATTTAGCATCACTAAAGCCACACTTCTCAGATATATTTAAATTAATTCTCTCTCTCTCCTCTCTCTCTGCCTCTGTCTTTCTCTCCCTCTCTCTTCCACTACAATGTTTTTAATGTCTTGACTAAGACACGTATATCATACTTATCTGCATAAATTGTATACATGAGCTCGTCTGAAATAAACAATATTCATATACATTTAAAAATGGCATGTAGGCAAATGTACATTATGGTCAAACTAGTGCACCTGATCGCATCATATAGACACCAATTTTTTAAAGACTAAGCATGTGTCAACCTTACAACAACATGGCAAAAGAATGTATAAAATGAAACATTCTAGAGGAAGTAAAGATAAAATCTTGATAGCGGAACGTATATACTAGATTGCAATCGTTCGCGTGACCTTCAAATCACAAAAAACAACTCAGTTTATGATATCCGATGCAAAATGTTGCAGAATTTAGAGTACGTTGTTTTACTCTCTCGTGTCAGAATCTTACTGTTATTTGACCATAAATTTTATAGTACCTTGTGTGATTTGTCAGTAACTGTATTTTATAGCAACACATTAAAATGCGATAAACACTGACATCGTGATTGTGAGATACAAGACTGTTTGACGGTGCAGGTGTGCCCTAATGGACAAAAATTTGCCTGTATCTAAAATTTGTTTCGCATATTTTCTTTTCTTTCTTCTTTTTTATGCTCTCCAGAAAAATACTCAAGTAATGAAATTTGGTTCTCTCGGAATACAAACTTATTTTTGCACTGCTAAAGTGGCTTGAAACATTCAACATTAACCGCAATCGAGTTTATTGATATCAGCAATACAGTGCAAGGCATTTTTCTAATGGTTCTGCGACCATGTTTCCTCGGGGCGCTTCAATATTCAACGCACTCAAGAAAACCTTTCTTAACAAAAAAGAGACTGAGGAAAAAAGTGTAAGGTAAAAGGAAACGTTTCACATTTTATTCGCGGCATTCATTCTTCTCATAAACATCATGATCGGATCAATTCTGGGAAGTACAACGGGCAACCTGATTCATTGGGAGGCGTTGCAACCTGGAGCTCCAGAACCTGTCAGACGAGTAGCGGATAAATATGACTGACCTAATGTGCTCTGTGCCGTGTTAGTTGATTATTGTCGTTATGTATGTACCGCGGGCATTATTATCTAATATCTGCTACATATGTCCACATTAGGTTCCATGCAGCAAGCAGGAGCTGGTTCCAGGCACCATCGTGTGGTTTACCGACAGCACCGACCCGCGCCATTATGCCGAGACAAGATGTAGGTCTATTTAATCTTTCTGCTCTGTCTCTGGATTGCTCCGCACAATAGACTTTCCTCCATGCTAAACTATAGATTACACTTTTTGTACTATAATTATTAAGATTTTAGGATCAAAATGTCGGTCAGAAGTAATTATTAGTGAGGCTTGTTCGCCTTGCTATTCTTCCTACCCATTGACCTTATATCCTTCTCCTCGCGTGCAATTGATGGGTTACAAAAGAATTTCTTTTCAGAATAAATCGCATTAGTTGCGCTACAAGAGATCAGGGTCAAGTTAGGCAAAGCATTCAGACCAGCATTACTTCAACAAACTGTATGTTCTCATCAATTACTGCATTAGTGATTATGTTCGGACCACGTGAACATAAGCGCCAATTGTCGTCTTGATCAACGATAGGATTGTGATTGGTCATTGATCCATGAGGTATGACAAATCTGCGAGCCTCGATTGGGAAGTGACCTTGCACTGAGACCAGTTGAAACATACCATGTTCATATTTTGAGTAATTTGCTTTCATATTAAGACCTGTGTCTTGTAGCATGAGCTCTTTCCTTGAAACAGCTTGACCTTCGACGGGATGTCAAGAATACAAAGTCACTTTCGGACGACAATGCTTACTCTGTAATAAAAGAATGTTGCAGAGATTACAGTATTAAATTGGAAAAAAAATACTGCTATACATGCTGTCAGTGACACGTAACTGCAATCATACAGCGCTATGAACTCATAAATCACAGCAGCCTATCAGCAGATTATAATAACTGACCAGTTGTAGAACAACAAATAACCCTTTACCACAATGTTTTCAGACTAATGTCCCATCAACAACCAACAAAGAGTGCATTTCATACAAGAAACTCCACCCATTATTGTAAATAATAGAGATAGGAACTGACAGTGATTTATCCAGTCAGATCGATGTAATTTATGAACCTGTTCGATCCGCATTGAACAGCCGGCCCAGTTGACTTAAATGTACTACAAAGCAAAGCAAATGAATATGGATTAAGAGAGAGCTGTTAATTTACAATCATGTGATATGTTAAATCGACACTAAGAAGAAAAATGTCACGATATTAACAGAACGGACAATCAGTATTAATCAATTTTTGTGTATACAAATGAGCATCTCAGAAGCGTCTGTGTTAGGTGCTAACGTTTTTATATGGTAGTATTCTCTATACTTAAGGTGTCGTCGATAAAGCTAGGTGTATAAACTGCCGTGATTTTGGCGCGCCGTTTTGTCTACAATATCACCTTTATACCCGTAAAACTATATATATATATATATATATATATATATATATATATATATATATATATATATATATATATATATATATATATATACATATTTTACTTTGTGAAGATATGTATATCATCATCGATAAGATTTTAGGCTCAAGAGAATTAGACATAGCCTTTATTTGATAAAAACCGGATCATCAATGCCAGGTACATATTCTATGTAAACATATTTATATATTCTGGATCACCTGATAGTGTACCATAAGGAACTGTACTACAATAGTTACGTAAAATGTGCATACAAGATACACACTTCGACGTAAACAACATGCACATAACAACTGTCAGCTTTCATAGAGGACAATTTGGAATATAATCTTACTCGTGTACACACACACACACACACACACACACACACACATATATATATATATATATATATATATATATATATATATATATATATATATATATATATATACATGCATGCATATTCGAAATGCATAAGACGAATAAGAATGTCCCCAAATTTGATAAATAAGTTACGAATTTAAAATTGATTCAGAATTAGGGAATTTAGGACCTCAGGTGGCAGCACTTGGCTATGTTCATTTGCATATATTTGGCTATACGCTTAACAACACTTCAAATGGATTTGTGGTATTGCAAATAAGTTAAATAATTTAAATGATCACTCCCAAAGCACTTTCCTGCTGGATCCTAATAGGATCCTTTCGAATTCGCGAGTTTTGTTTAAAATATTGCTTCAAAAATCTTTTCATTGTATATTACTTTGAACAAACATCAAGAATTTTTATCTTTATTTGGCCTGGAATTTTCTGACGTACTTGCCCGTTTATCCAACATTTAATCACTTCCAAAACTGCATAAAAATCCGTATAAGTTCCGATTTATAGCAGGTTCCAAATTTAATTTTGTTTCACTAAATAATTGTCGGTTTTGTTGTATATAGGCTTGAAGATGGTACAGGAATTTTGGTTTAATTAATGTGGTCAGATAGAGGCATTTTCCGGTATTACCAGGTTTTGGATTTTATGTAATTCGAAGATCCTGTTTGAGCAGTTGATTAGTACTGATAATCATTCGCCTTTTTTAAACAGATTTATTCTGTGGAGTTCTCCTCTTTAGATACAACCATTCCTCATTCAGATTTGAAAAAAATGTATCCAGCCTCTCATTTATAAAACACAGGCCAAAAAAAAAAACTTTCAGAGAATTATCATGTCTTATAAAGGTGCATATTTTGGTATTGATATGAAGGATGACCAGTCTGCATTTGAATACGATCAGTTTGTTGAGTTGTTGAACTCTTTGATTGATAGCATTTATGTCAATTTTGGAGATTCCATCTTTAGACAAACAATTGGTATTACAATGGGTACCAATTATGCACCTCTTTTGGTAAATTTACATATACTTTACTATAACTATAAGTTTCTTGAAAAGCTGTCAAAAGAAAAGAAATTTAACGCTAAATGTTTTAAGTTGACACATTTATATATTGATGACCTATTATGCTTTAATAATAAACACTTTCGAGAATATATTTCACAACTATACCCCGGTGATTTGGAATTAAAAGAAACTACAGAAAATGACATGGAATTTAATTTTTAGACATAGCGATGTATAACGATAATAGTGAATCGAAGATGATATTATATGACACAAGTCATGGTTTTGAATTTAACGTAGTAAATTACCCCCACATGGATAGTAATATTCTACTCGGGTCAGTTTATGGGGTTTTTTTTAAATGTTAATTGCCTTTCCTGGAGTATGCACTGATTTTGACAACTTTGACCCCCGTCATTTACTACTTTTTCAAAGACTTGTGAAACATGGATATTCAAAAATAAAAAATTAAAACCATCGTTTCCGAAGTTTCCGGGTAAAAACAAAAATGTATTATATAGATATCCAGCTTTTCTAACATTGTTGACAACTGTTGCCCACTTCTATTTTTATGACAGTCATTATTTCTACTTCGTCAGTATTACATCCTATTCTCTTTAGATGTGCAATGAATAATGAATTGGTTGATGGCTATTCAAGTCTTGCTGTTGTGTCTGGTGATGTTCGTGTTTGTAGACTTGTCAAGATTTGGCCGGTTTTAGACTTGGGCTGATTTTCAACTACGATATTGATAGGTAATCGTCTCACTACTATTTGGTAAGTCTGAGTTGCCTGTGATGAACATACAAGTAAAATATGGTTGCCAAATGGAAAAAAAAATAAGGATGGCTTGGCCCCGATGAACAATATAGGTGTGAAATATAGGGAAAATTATGGCCTCAAATCGAGGGATAAGTCATTTCACAGTTTATTGCTCGGCAGCAAAACAGAAACACCAACCCGTTTTGTTTTGAATCGTTATTGTCTAATATTTTGGCAATTTTAGGGATGCGTGTGGTGTTGTCAGACGTAGGATGCAGAAGATGCTAAGGAGTCCTTCTATGTGAGATTTTACGAGAAAGAACTAGTTTATGCTCCAAAGGTAGATTTTTGCAGCTTGATATTGAGCAGTTTCACGTAAGTGTGACAGACCAGCAATGTGATTATCAAATATATACAGTCAAACCCAAATATTGATTGCACAAGAGTCGCATACAATCTTAACAGTCTTATAAAACAGTTTGCATTTAAGTACGGAAGAAGAGCAACTCGTATATTACATTTGTTGATGAAATGGGTGACATACTAGTGCCAAGAAATTCCTATGTATGTTGGTGTGCCTCTGGTATTGATGCTATCAAGGAGGTGTGTTGGGTGGTCTTGTCTGCATATCTTTGCGTATTTACAGTGCAATGGATTTAAAAGCATTGAAGGTGACTTGCCATAATTTACGCCCAGACATGCATGCAACCAAGGCCAAAATTTAACCTATGTGCCGCAGTAACGGGTTGTCTACAAGGTCAAATATACTAAGAGTATATTTAAGAATTGCAAGTTAAACACATTTACAAGTACATGTATGATTTCATCGTTTAGCTTGTATTTATGTATGTGTGTGTGTGTGTGTGTGTGTGTGTGTGTGTGTGTGTGTCTTGTGTTTTATTTGGTGTTATGTCCAGGTACAAGGGAGGGGCTACAGTCGACGTGGCATGTGGCATCTGCTGATCTGTGCTTTGCTTCTGTGGGTTCATTGTGTTGTGGCATATCCTTTTCCGTGGGGCAACAGCATTATGATATTGTATTTTTTACACGCATCTGTTTGCATTTGTATGCATATTTGCCTGACAACGGAGCTTCAATTAAATGTTGTTATTGAATTTACAGAAATTCGGGACTCCGTTTAGCTCACCATAACAACTCTCATGGTTCATAGGTCACCATGATCCATGGTTTAGCATTTTACAGGTTCTAGCAGTTTTCTTTCATTATTGCTCCCATTTTTGACCAACCACGAGTAAAAAAGTTGACATATGACAGAGAATTTATCTTTCAAGCAAAATGAGATGAAATATCAACAACTTTTTCATTTATTTTGGGTTTTATATTACCTCAAACACAAGGGCTCTTTCACTACAACAGATCTGCCGTGCTGTAGGAACAGACAGATTGATGATACAGTCCTGTCATCTCATAATAGGACGCAATTAGCAGGCAACTTGCCAAGTATAAATGTCGACGAGGGCAGTATTACCTTCACTGGTGTCCCGGATGTCATGTTCCTTCGAATTCGGTAATCAAATTTTGCTCTGTAGTTATATCGAGCTACAAGCAGACAAAATCTGAAAACGCAAGCATGAAAACTGTACATGGATTCTAACAATGAGAAAAACCACTGCTTCTCGCAAATAATGGGGGGAGGAGGACACAGTGAAGGTGAGGTCGATGGTCGCTATGTACAGACAACTCTACACAGAAGTATAGTACCAGTAAACAATCAACCCCAGGTAGACTAATAGTACCTGTACACAAAACTCTACACTGGCTTACAGTACTGGTACACAAAACTCTACACAGAGTAACAGTACCAGTTCATTCAACTCCACACAGACAAATAGTACCAGTACACACAACTTTATACCGAGTTATAATACCAATATACACTTCATAGATTAATAGTACCGGTACACACAACTGTACACATACTAATTGTGCCAGTTCACGCAGCTCCACACAGACCGACGGTAACAGTACAGACAACTCTACACACACCAACACAAACAAGTTTACACAGACTGATAGTGCCAATACTCACAAGTTTATACAGACTGATAGTACCAATACTCACAAGTTTACACAGACTGATAGTACCAATTCACACGTTTACACACAAGTTTGCATGGACTAATAGTACCAATACACATAAGTTTACACGGACTAAATGTACCAATGCACAAGTTTACACAGACTATTAACATCAAATTGCGGTGCGTAGTGTAGACAAAATATCCATGTTTCCCTCCGTCAGTGGTTTATCGCCCACTTTACAATACAAATGATCATGATTCATTAATATTGTTGAACATGATCGACAAATTTGGTACCAAATTTGCATTTATTAAAATATGAGCGTATCCCCTGTTAAAGCCAATTCTTCTGTCATACCGGGACAACTGTTAAGATAAGTGTTAGCGTGAATCTCATTGGCTGATAATTTCAATTCTTATACTGCATACGACCCTTGGCTCACCTGGCACAAATACTCAACCACGATAGTCTGGAACGCTGGACAGTTTTGGCATTTTTACTAAATGTAAAATTGATATTTGGGGCAGCATATACCACTCATTAACTCTTTAGAAAAGCTTATATTTGTTTTTGGAGTACATTTATTCATTGTTATGCTTGTATAGTCTAACACTGTTCTTTCGTGTGTTGAAATACACTTTGTTGCCACCGTTAGATTTTAAATTCAATGTAATTTCCTCATCGGAAACCTTGTTTAAAAAACACTAATGGAGATATCTACAATCTAGAGAAGTATCCTTAAACGTAAACATAGATCGAATAGAGAAGGAGATGGGGTTTCATTATTCGTGGACACACAGATCTAGTACCACAAGAGATTACCTATCATTTTTTTAAACGAAAAAATGGAATCTCTTTTCGTTGAAGTAAATGATATTTAGGATAACGAGGACATGATAGTTTGTGTAATGCACAGACCTCCTGGTACAAACCTAATTAACTGAAAACGATTGCTAACGTTATTAACAAACAGAAAATACAACGAATTACCAGTAAGTTTAAATGTGGCTACAAATACATAACAGACCTAGCCAACATAGCAAATAAATTTAACTCATACTTTGTGAAAGTTGGTCAACTTTGCACAGCGATATATCACAAACTCCCGTTCAAGCAAGCTTTTACCTCCATGGATACTACCTTAATTGATTTTATTTCTCCCGTATTGTGAAAAGGAAGATATTAAAATCATTATTATTCGTTAAAAAAACTCCAGCCCAGGTTGGGATAAAATACATTCCAAAATATGTAAATCTGCCTGTGACGTCATAACTCCACAACTTGTACGTTTTATAAACCTATCACTTATAACTGCTGTCTTTCTTAGGGCCTCACACCTGGCTAAAAGTATTCCTGTAGAAAAGAAGGACGACTCTGATGCTTTTAATAACTATAGACCTAGTTCTGTGCTTCCTGTTCTTCCAAAAATTTTCAAGAAGGTAGTTCATAATCCACTTATTGGCTATCTGGAGAATTTTGACGTCTTATATGACTCCCCATTGGGCCTTCGGAACAAATATTATACGGAATATGCCGTCAGTTATTTATCTTTCAAAATATCCGAGGGTTTGGAAAGGAAAGAATTTGGTCTCAATGTGTTTCTAGACCTTTCCAACGTCTTCGATCCACTTGATCATGCCAATTTATGTCTTAAGTTAGCTTTCGATAGCTATTTGACAGGCAGAACTTAGTATGTTAACTTTGCACACCAACATTCAAATTCTTTATCTAATACATGTAGTGATCTGGAGGGATCAGGTTCTCTCTCTCTCTCTTTCTCTCTCTCTCTCTCTCTCTCTCTCTCTCTCTCTCTCTCTCTCTCTCTCTCTCTCATATTAATGACCTAAATTACGTATCCAAACATGTTTTCCGTACTTTATTTGCTGATGATACAAGTTTTCTTTTATTGACAAAAGTATTCATACGTGTAAGCTCAAAGTTAACAAGGTCATAAAGGAGTTTATCAACTGGTTTTACATCTACCAATTATCTGTAAATATTGACAAGACAAACTATATGGTATTTCGGTCACACAACAAGAGATTTTTTACTACTTTTTCGCTTGACATTGACGGAAAGGAGTTACAAGAAATTGAGACTGTACAATTTTTAGGAGCACGGTTCTACAAAGCTTTGAATGGCAAACAACAGATTTTATAGGTTTCTACAAAGATAAGTAAGATCATCGCCAGCAGGAAGATAAACATTTAGGGAAAATGTATTAATTCGACTACGTAATGCTGGGTGTATCCCTACGTTCCTTATTCTTATACGACATGGGCTATTACTTACTCAGACGCATTGGAAAAAAGTGTTAAATTCCAAAAAAAAATTACATCTTATGGGTCATTACCATTTTGAAATTTTTTATTGGGATAAATATCTCACAAGATTGCTCATGTATAACATGTATATGGTCAAGAAATATCTTATTGTTCCTATAATTCCAAATTTGTTTACCCAAATAGCAAATATTCATGATAATAATACAAGGAAAATCAAGATTTCTGTATGTGCTAGGTTCGGGATACTTTAGGCCAATTTTTCCATTGTATCTCACGGAACCAATATTTTTGAATTGCCCACTCATATTCAGACGGGCGCTGCATTACATATATCAAAAAAACACAATCTGTATGTTTTGGATAACCAAAAAGATACTTTAACACGTCTATCGTTTTATATGACTTTTCTTTCATTTTGTATCCATTGACCCTGTGTCTCCAGTACTGTCTAGCGCTCTCTCAGCTGGCAGGCAATTCCTCCCTCACGCTGAAAATCTTGTATATGCTTGTTTTGGACATAGCTTATGTTTTATTTATGTTTACCAATTTATCTATTGCTTCATATCTTATGTTTGTTTGTTTGTTTGTTTGTTTGTTTGTTTGTTTGTTTGTTTGTTTGTTTGTTTGTTTGTTTGTTTGGTGAGTTCGGCTAATAAATACAAAGTACTTTCCTCGCGATCCTATGGCAACTTAGAAAGTACGTGTATGGTGGCAATGACTCACAAATTGGGACTTCGGCTTTTTCCTTTTTTTTTTTTTCTTTTTTTTTTTCTTTTTTTTTTTTTTTTTTTTTTCATATTCATTTTGCATCGTTTCAGTGTAATCAATTTGTTTGATTTTGTGTCTTGTGTATCATTTGATAAATAGCAGCATACTTAAGAGGCAAGTGTACTTTATCGTCTCTCAGATTATTCGTTAATTCATTTAACTGCACATTTTTTCTCGATTATATAAACATTTGTTACTTAACATGCATGCAAACTATCTTTTTACCAATCACTTCTATAACTTGGGAGTTCGTCAACACTTAAAAAAATGCTTATTCAAGGAATTGTATACAGCTTTTGTAACGATAGATGGTGTATTAGCAGAGTTGTACTCTACTCTACGCTACATAGGATTTAATGCTATATTTAAAAAGTTAGATGTCCAACTAAAGCCTTTCCAAGGTAATATATTGTGTACAAAATAAAAGCCAGTTTCCTTTCAATTTAAAGTGACTGTATTTGTAGACGTCGTTGTATCACAAGAGATATAATAAGACTCAACCATGCCTATCACCGGCATTTCATTGATATTTGCAATCCAACACCTTGGCACAGTCTGGGCTGTATTTCATTGCCTAATATATGTCTGGGTGACAATAGTGGGGTTAAGCATTGTAATTGCTGTCGTCATCCCCTACAGACATTGTCAATGTGTCAAATGAAGTTTCTTTCTGATCTCTGAACTTTTCCTAGGACAGAAGCACCTAAGCGCAATAACTGTTCTCCACATGGTTTTGCCAATTCACACTCTTAGTGCCCCAAGTGACTGGGTTGTCCGAAGCGCGCCAAATCAATGTAAGCCAACAAGAGGTATTGCCCAATGTGCATCAAGGAAAGGCGTTGCTCAATATGCATCAAAGGAAAATATTGCCCGATGCATGCTGAGGAAAGACATTGTCACAAGTGTGCATCGAAGAAGGGTGTTGCCCAAGAAGAGGTTTTTCCCAGTGTATATCGAGTGAACGTATAGCCCGATATGCGTCAAGAAAAAGCATTGCCTTATATGCGTCTCGGTAAAGTACAACCCAAAACGCGCCCAGAATAGGTTATGCCCAATGTTGTAAAGCCGCAAAATGGAGATATTTTAATTTTGCGTTAATGCAAAATATAGATACTGACTTAGAATCAGAGTTAAACCCCATACTGTAAACTGAATGCAAAATGTAAACCTCCATTTTTGCGTCAACTCAAAAAGTAGCCATCGAAAAAAATATGCAAAACAGGTTTTTTTGGTGATACAAAACGTAGACTGACGCAAGATATAAACAACAGACCAGTTTCAAAATTGTCCACATATGGACCAAATGATAAATGCACGCTTGTTGCGCAAGTGCTTCCCAGAAATAAATAAACTGTATCGTGAAATCTGAAACGATGAGGGTATCATTTTTATGTAAGATTGATCTCATGAAGTTGCACAGTGGCATACCTTATTATATACACACACACACACACACACACACACACACACACACACACATATATATATATATGCATTCACCTTAGAGTTTTTCTATTACAAAACACACACTTTCATGCTTCTTATTAGATATTGTCGCTAAATTTGTTGTCATTAAAAGTGAATAAGCAACCCTGTCAGCATGGATGCAAGGCCTGTACTAAAAAAACAGGAAAATCTTCTCAAATGGCCTAAAACACAGGATTGCTGCCCTCACACAACATCCTTTCCACTTTGATGAGAATCTTCTTTTTATATTTTGCGGCTCT
The DNA here is from genome assembly GCA_964020975.1 of Hermodice carunculata. Lineage (NCBI taxonomy): Eukaryota > Metazoa > Annelida > Polychaeta > Eunicida > Amphinomidae > Hermodice > Hermodice carunculata. The sequence continues at coordinate 8,952,210 of OZ026617.1, forward strand.
ACAGGGGGAAACATATAATGGTTAGGTAACGACGAGTATAATAATTATTTTGTCGTTTGTCATCCCTACCCACTTTATTCAGGGGCATTTCAAAGAATTAGAAGTGTCATGCTGGTCAAAAATTCGAAAAAAAGAGAGATTTTCCATCAATTTAAACTGTAACCGATTCTCATAAAAAAACATGTAAAATGACTTGCAAACACAATCGTGAATGCTTCGTCAATAACATTGGATTCCTCAAACCCTAGCCAATAGAACTACTTCCAACATCATAATCAACATGTGGGCACTTGGGATGTTACGAAATATTTCTTCCTAAAACCTTAACGATAAAATAATATGGGTAGTAGACTTAGCTCTACGTTCTTCGGGTGTATGAAGTAAGTGTGATGATTTTGGCACCAATACTAATTATGTATATGTACTACAATTAGCGAGAGTTTTTAGTATAATCAACTTCATCAAAGTTTTCGGGACAATAGGATCATCATTATATTCTAATTGAAATACATTATTAATAATAATGTGATTTGGACAGCAATTCTATAACTTTTAGCCTTTAGTAGAGACACGATGCTTGTAGCAAGATCAAATTAAATTCTTTTCTTGTTTCCTATGCATGAAGTGGTAGAGATTTTTAAAGAAATATTACAGGTATATCTCTTCACCAATCGAGTAAGAAAAGGCAAAATTAACTGAAGGGGCAATTTTCAGCCTTCACCCCACTCACCCTGTATCATCTGGTCTGGTGTTTCCATTTGACGTCACCAAAAAAAAAAGTGTGTTGCAGAATATTTCCGACAACTACCTCTTGAGTTGACGCAAAATGTAGAGGCTTGCCTTTTGCGCTCAGCATATATTATGTGATTTCAACTCCCATTTTGAGTCAGTACCTACCTTTTGTTTGTCTACATTTTGCGTTATTTATGTTTTGGGCTGTTCTGGTGTATCTGCAAGAATAAATGTATGTAAGGGAAAGGTACTGTCCGATCAACGTCGATCAATGACGGTGCACATTGTTGGAAATGTGTAGTGAAAAAAAGTGAGTTGAAAGACATTGCTCAATGTGTGTGAGGACAAGAACGTACAGTATCCCACCAGATCCGAGCAAAGAACGACAGGTATTGTCCGATCTGTATCCAAAAAAGGCATTGGCGACGGTTCATAGCGGAAAGGCATTGCTTGATGAACGTCGATGAAAGACGCTGCCAAAAGTGCATCAAGGAAAGGTATTGCCCAAAGTTCGCGAGCATATGACGCAGCCCCAGTGCGTCAAGATAATGGTGTTGCCCAAAAGACCATTTAGAATACCTAACTGGGTTTTCCACACCCCTCCGAGAAAGCATCCCACAGTTAGCTAAACCTTACAATGACTACTTAACCTTTATTGTATTCCTCTACGGGCCGGCAGAAATAGTTTTCCGTTGAAAAGGGTTAAACTAATAATACAGGAAAGCTTTGTTCTTATGTGGACTTGTTTTAATTCGTAAGATAAAACTACGATATTGAAAGCATTATACTGACATTAATAAGAACCAAGTACACAAACGAATGCTCATGGGTACCGGCACATAGGAATATAGGTTTAATCCTAGAGAATAAAAAAATAATAGTATTCACATCTAACGGTGCGAGTAAAACCTATATATAAGGGGAATAGGGTCCATAATTAACATTTAGACTGAAAAGTAACCATAAAATGGTATTTGTGTGCATCTTTATGACGAGTGCCTGAAGGCTCTTATGACGTAGGTACTTGTGACCACTGAGCCCCCTTTATATTACATTGGTTATGTCAACAAATAATCTTAATTTTTTCATCTACACGTTAAGATTTGAATCCCGATATTTCCGAAAGACCGCAACTTTCAAAGCACTTTGATCTTCTGTTCAAAGACCCAAGTTAAATCTTTCGACACTCGGTCACACTGAGGGCTGTCTATGTTCCGTGTTGACCTAGATGTTATGGTTCAGTAAGAGACATTACACATGACGAACACAATGTATCATTGTTAAGAGGACACCGCAAGCGAGTATGAGAAGAGAGACTATGATTAGAAGAAGACGAACAATGACAATGATACTAATGACACCAATTAGGCTCCCACCTTTGGGATAATTAACAGTACACCCAAGTAAAATAATCAACACAAACATCGCATCGTAATTGACAATATACATAATGGCATCAGAGATTCATAACACAGTAGACGACAAATGCACCAGGTCAGGGAGACATCAGAATTGACATGACAACATGAGTTACTAACATGTATCAAAACATCCGTATCAGGCACGACAAGATAAAGATAAATCAGGCAGAATAATAGCAATAATAATAAAAAAGATAAGATCAAGAACAACAGTTGTGACACGTACGATAAAATAAGCGATGACCTAACAAAAATAATTATTACAACTAGGAAAGATGATTTGCTGCATAGCAAATCAGTGCGTGTGTCTTCAAAGCATATTGGTATGGCAATGTACAACTATTTCATAAAAAACTATTTTTTTTTAAATTTCAAATGCTGCTAATTAGCATAATTTAAATTGCTACAACTTTTGCTTTAGATTCATTAGATGCGAAATGATCAATAACCCCCTAGTAAAAGTTAAAATGACATCTCTATCTATAATAGTTTTGAAGATATTCAAGTTTTAAAATTTCAAATGCCCCTAATTTGCATAATTTTAAACATCTTCATTTCTGTGTATAAAAAGGTCAAACGCCTTGTATGGAGGTACAATCATGTCACGTTTGGAGTTTCTGTGTATAATAGTGTCTGAGAAAAGTGTCAGACAAGTTTGCTGGTAAAGAAGAAAGACGAAAGAAAGAAAGAAACTGGAAAAGATTTGCTTCAAAGCAAATCTGTCTGTGTGCCTTCAAAAGTTGTAAATGTTAAATGCTACAACTTTTATCCTTTGGTACTTCACATTCCATTAAGCATATGGCTGCATGCAAATTTCAAAGTCCAAATGACCTTGGCCTTTGACCTTTACAGGTCAAATGTAAATTGCACAGGGTTACAATACCCACAATTTAAGCCAAACATGAACCAAATCGAAGTAAAATTGACCAAGTTATGGCAAAATGAAGCTTTTAAGGGGCCAAATGACCTTGACCTTTGCCCTTTTGAGGTTACATGTTCTTATAAAAATGTGCAGTGTGGCAATACCTACAATTTGAGTGCAACATAATTAGAATTGGATGGAGATTGGCCAAGTTATAACTGGATGAAACTTTCAAATAGCTACAATTTGAGCCCAACATGATCAAAATTGGATAAAAATTCACCAAGGAATGGCTAGAAGAAAGCCACTATCGAAAGTGGCCTTTGACTTTGAAATGATCTTTGACCTTGAGATGACCTCTAGTTGAAGTGAACCTTGACCTCAAAAATGACATTTTGGCTTAAAATTGATCTTTGACCTTGAGATGACTTTTGACCTTGACATGACCTTGACGTTTGAGATGACCTTTACCTTGCTATTAGCGAACTCCTGCACACTCGGAACCACATCTACTACAGTATATAAGATATTGAGGATTTAAAACTTCAATTAACCCTCATTTGCATAATTTTGAAAAGCATGACCTCTCATTATAAAAAGGCCAGACTTTATCTATAGAAGTATAATTGTGCCAAGTTTGGAGTTTCTACATGTAACAGTTTTCAAATGAAATGTCGGACAAATTTGCCCGTAAAGAAAGAAAGAAAGAAAGAAAGAAAGAAAGAAAGAAAGAAAGAAAACTAGAAAAGATGATTTGCTGCATAGCAAATCAGTGTGTGTGTCTTCAAAGCATATTGGTGTGGCAAAGTTGGAATGGCATCTCTATCTTTTATAGCTTTGAAGTTATTCAAGATTTAAAATTTCTAATGGTGCTATTTAGCATAATTTAAATTGCTACAACTTTTACTTTTAATTCATTAGCTGTGCAATGGTCAACAATCCCAGAGTAGAAGTTGATCACATGTAAATTGCGCAGTGTTACAATACCCAAAATTTAAACCCAACGTGAACCAAATCGGATGAAAATTGACCAAGTTATGGCAAGATGAAACTTTCAAAGGCCCAAATGACCTTGACCTTTGCCCTTTCGAGGTTACAGGTTCTCATAAAAATGTGCAGTGTTGCAATACCTACAATTTGAGTCCAACTTGATTAGAATTGGATGGAAATTGGCCAAGTTATGACTGGATGAAACTTTCAAAGGTCCAAATGACCTTGACCTTTGACCTTGTGAGGTCACATGTAAATTCAAAATGTGTAGTGTTACCACAGCTACCATTTGAGCCCAACATGATCAAAATTGGATAAAAATTTACCAAGTTATGGCTAGAAGAAAGTTACCATGCAAAGTGGCCTTTGACCTTTAAATGACCTTTGACCTTGAGATGACCTCTACCTGAAATGAACCTTGACCTCAAAAATGACACTTTGGCTTAAAATTGAACTTTGACCTTGACATGACCTTGACATTTGTGATGACCTTTACCTTGTTATGATCAAACTCCTATACACTTGGAACCAGATTTACTATAGTCTATAAGATATTGAAGATTTAAACCTTCAATTAGCCCTCATTTGCATAATTTTGAAAAGCATGACCTCTCATTATAAAAAGGCCAGACTTTATCTATAGAAGTATAATTGTGCCAAGTTTGCAGTTTCTACATGTAATACTTTTCAAATGAAATGTCGGACAAATTTGCCTGTAAAGAAAGAAAAAAAGAAAGAAAGAAAGAAAGAAAGAAAGAAAGAAAGAAAGAAAGAAAGAAAGAAAGAAAGAAAGAAAGAAAGAATTCCTAGAAAAACAGAAAAGTGTGTGTCGACACACACACTTTAAAAAACAGAAAAGTGTGTGTTGGCACACACACTTTAATAACAAAAACACCAACATAAAATAATGATAAGTGTAACAACAGTAATAGTGGCCTTTATGATTATTATCATTATCATTTTTGAAACCACTTCAACGAAACACACCTGGGTGTCCATTAACATGGACACAGTCACGATATGGCTGTCAGGTACATATAGTTTAAAACAGCCATGCTACTTAAGACAGTCTTTGCTTGTTATGTCACAAATTTAAGATATATGGAATTTCCAGTTCAGTTTAATCATCGATCCAGACTCCAAGGAATTTGGTCTGAAACAGATATGGTTCATTTTGCAGAACCTTTTGCACCAGGAAAAACGCCACCATTGCTTGTAAAACTGACATCCTACAGAAGTAAACGCACGCCGACCAAGCATACTTATCGTCCAAACAACACACGTTCTGCTATACTCACTTAATTGTGTACATGAAACACTTGCCCAAACAAGCATACAGGCTATCGTTATGAGACTTAGCACGATAGCACAGGCATCTCATTGATACTCAATAAAAGACAGTAACCCCATTTGCCCTTATGAAAGAAACTCCCAATCGGGAATCTTAACTGTAAGAACAAATACATATATCCTTGGACGTAAAATCTGTGGTAAAATTTCAGCAACTTAGACTTAAAGTCTCAAACATATATTGCATGGTTTGCTATCCTTATTTACTTCCCATGGGTTCCCTAAAATGTCCGATTGAGCTTTGTTAAGCCGCACATGCTGTCAATAATGATATCCACGTAAAAATGACAATAAAAAGTCGTACTTTGTCCATTAGATTACAATTCTTCTATACGCGAGTCAACATGATTGTAGGCAGTGACTAATTCATTGTGTTTTGTAATTTTACGATACATTACGATATATGTACGGCAATATTACCAGTAAATGCATTTCAACAGATTTTTTTAATAAGGTAGAGGTTTATATTCAGGGGATCCTTGGTCTTCAGAGATGGACAACAATCCTGAGCAGTGATGGTTCCTCGGGCAAGTGTCATAGTTGCGGGAAAAAATGGCTGATCAAAAGATGGCACTTGTGGAGAGTGGTTAACATTTAGTCAGCAGGCAAGAGGGACCCAGTGCCCTGTGACAGAGTAGCTACCCAGCCCCCTCAAGGCGATCAGCATATACACACTAAATGCTGGACTGGATACTTAACAAACCCGAGGGATCTAAAGGAAAACGGGGTGACAATTGATAAATGAGAGACATGTCACTTAGTACAGCTTCCGCGTAGCTTTCAACCGGACAGCTTTATGGACATTTGCCCTGATTTATCTGGGTAAGCTAGTATCACTGATGCACTCAATAGCGCCTTATAACTGTGATTGATACCTAAGCAGTTCAGTGCACGACAACGTCTTCATTGGTGGTCAAGGTGTAGTGTTTTGGTCAGGAATGTCAGTGACGGAACGACGCTCAATGTGCGTCAACATCCTGAATGGTGGTCAACGTCTAAATGACGTGACGACGCTCAATGTACGTCACCGTCCTCTGGTGATCGATGTGCCGTCTTCTGGTCTGCGATGCCGGAACTACACTCATGTGCGTCAGCCTTCTCAAGGTCTTGGACCAGTAACCTAGGCCTAGTGCACTTACATGTTAAAATAGCGACATTTGCTGGCTTATTTCTCCTATTTGAAATGTAAAGCCACAAATTCCTTTGCATTCTACTTCAAGTTTATACCGGTAGCAGCAAGTTAAAACCAAGAAAATGGGGAGGGGGGGGGTCTTGTGATTAGATTTTTTTTTTACAGGTGCATTTGTGTACCTTACCTCCACGATTGACCGTTCCACGCCAAATGTGTCGCCAAAAATACACAAAGTTATCAAATGATTTAAAATATTTCTAGAGTAGCAGTGCCTTTCCAAAACTCACAGTTGATTAGTATTTTCCTATCCAAAATTATGATGGGACTTAATTTGGGATGCGCTGCTCCTGTGATATTAACATCCAATAGACACAACAACAGTATTCAGTACTGGATCAAAAGTTGTGGATCAGTTGACCCGACCTTGAGATGTTACTGGTCCAAGACCTCAATGGTGGTCAATGTGTAGTATTTTGGGTAGCCATGACACAACAACTCTAACATGGTGTGTGTAACCGGCTTCCATGCTTGTAAAGGTGTCGTCTTGGGTCAGCAGTTACATGTACATAACGACACTCAGATTTGCTCCTTCTAAATTCGGTATTGTTTAAAGCACGTTAATATACAGCCCTACCACACACAAATCTTTACACAAATCCTTACTTTGTAATATAGACGGCTTATTGTAATATACTTGGACGCATCATGGAATAAACCCCGTTCCATTGATGCCCCCGCTGTAAAGGGGTAGTTTTCCGAATAAATTATTATTATTATTAGTATTATTATTATTATTATTATTATTATTATTATTATTATTATTATTATTATTATTATTATTATTATTACTGCTACTACTACTACTACTACTACTACTATTATTATTATTATTATTATTATTATTATTATTATTATATATATATATATATATATATATATATAGGTTTACAAGAAAAATGTCCTCAGAACCACAGTGAACTCCAAACAAATATAAGTGTTATATATATATATATATATATATATATATATATATATATTTATATACATATATATGGACTTCAAATACGTTACTTTGATCTGAAGTGCTACAGATATGATAGTATAAAACATCATGCAACTGCCACCTTGCCAGGGAGATATCCGAAAACGCAACTTAGTGTCATCCTCAAACTTGTTTCCGTAATCTTCAACAAAGCTTACCTTTGTGTTGCTAAAATACCAACTCATGGGGATAGATATAAGTAATAAAGGAAAATAAATACAATGAAAAGCACGATTTGTATTGGCATTTTCAATGACTATCAAATCAAGACATTTTGGTCTGGAGGAGAGTATGTATCTTAAATGAAAGATACAACTAATCGTTTGACAAGGTGTCTATGTAAAAAATATTTTACACACTAGGGTCATAATTTCCTTAATTTAATTGCGCCTTTGAGATCTGAATCATGTTTGCATTATATTTGTCTACTCTGAATATATAGCAGGTTTCCGGCAACTTTGTGTTTTTTCTACGGTCCAATTTTATTTGAAAATAACCTGTGCACAACATGTCCACAAGCCAAGAACCTAAAGACTCATTCTCGCAAAATACTTGCAATGAAAAAAGTATCAATTGAGATGTGAAGTAACTAAAGGTTCTGAAAATGTGGCTGAGAGAGATGCTCTCGTAGCCACCCCCGGTGCACGCAGGCGCTTTCCTTAGCATTTTTCATGAGACAATGTCCCGCTTCCTGCTGTTTTGCTGAACATTTTATAATAAAATGTATAAAGGAGCACACATGTGAAACGACCTACAAGTTGGTTTTAAAGTTTCATTTAAAAGGGACTGAGGTGTGACTTGTAGAAAAAGTAATTGGAAGAATAATTGGGGCTTCCTGGTCAAGAAATCTGACATATTTGGGAAATCTATCATAGAAATTGTTGTCAACTGTCAATTTGTTTTTTAATGTGATTTTGATTTATAACGGAGCTTGTGTTGGTGTCCAGGTATGGTAAGCTAGCCTAGTACTAGAAATATTATCGCTATAGCCAGTTTGGCTAAAGTAGAATTAAATTCTTTAGCCAAATTCAGCTTGCCTCAGCCAAAATTATAACAAAAGTTTATATCATACTTCTTATATATTGTTGACTTGTCGAATAAATTCTGAAATCTGATAAGCCAATTTGACTCAGATTTATAGAATTTTCTTAGCCAAATCACAGCTTTTTAGCCACTGGACATCGCGGCCAATTCATAGTGCAAGCATATTGATAAGTTTGCTTTCAAGGGTAAATTACCTGATGTTCGAGTTCCGTTTAGCCTTCTTAAGCACTATAGAGTCCATTGGTTTCCATGCTTACACGTAAATGATGGCGCTTGTGCTTATTCGTGGGGGGACCCTATTGAGCATATCTGACCATAAACACACATCAGCGTAAACGCTGTTGTGATTGCATCTGAATAATATCTAACATTAGCGATAGATGAGCTGCTTGAAGATTATAACACAGATAAATATTACCCGATGCGAAAGAAACAAGCTTTCTATGTACTTCAACCCGCATTGTAACGTGATCATTTTCATTTGACGTGGGTGGTAAACAACAGAGTTGTGCTTTGTGCTCAGCATTGCAGATCACCTTTGCCCATTACCGTAGCCCAAACTGTAGCAAATATTAGGCGCCGAAGGGTCTAACATACAATAAATAAATAAAAATAAAAAACAGCAACATGTATTGTTTTCTGGTATGTTGAGAGATCTGCGTGGTGTGATAAAGTACAGTGGGTGGTTTATCAAAAACAGCTGACCACTGATTCAAAGAGACCGGGGGCATAACAGCACAATAGAGTCTATTGGTTTCCGGCACACCCAGAGCGACTAAAGAAACTCTGCTACCTGGGAGAATTCCAAGCTGGCAGATGTTCGCTTTTAGTTTTGAGTCAGATTGTGTCAAGAAATCCCTCTACAGAAACACTAGCAGAGCAGACTGCATCTATCTGAAGCCAACGAACCGGCTTGAAGCAGAAAACTTTACTTTTTCCCGCACTTAATGAAACTGAATCACACAAGTTGAGTGCACCGTAGCGCAATAGAAGAGAGGAAAGAAACACACACATACACAAGCAGGGCAGGTACAAAAAGACATTTGGAGCTACATGTGTTCCACATATCTCCAGCACATGCCTAAACCAAAATATTCCTGCTCACAGACTCGGACAAAGAATTCTTTAGTTTATTTTTGAACCTTTTAATACATTTATGTGAAAAAATGGAAGTCGAAACAAGCTAGTTTTGGTCAATTAGTAATGGGCGAAGGGTTAAATGACATCATGACTGTGAAGTCGCATTACGACAATGAAGCCAGCAATGTCGAAAAAGGATGAGTTGTGAAAATATGATATATGGCCGCCACATGTGTTGATGTATAAGCCACATGTCTCATCATAACTATAGAGTCCATGGAGGAAAGGTGGTCTTTACCAGATATAGCAATAATTGTTGCCTAAATAGATAATTTGAAATATGTAGCGACATATAATGAAACCCTGGAAATCATGTGGTTTTTAAGCACCCAAATCGCTGTAATTTACAGCAAGTCCAGAAATTTCAGAATTGAGAATTCAAATTGCTAAATCAGATGCACCAAGTTTGATTACATAGATGTTCACAGTTTTTTCTCCACGGAAACAATTTCTTGTTTTGATCTGTACAGTCCAAAATTCTTTGTCTGGGATGGGCAGCTATTTCTCCCATTGCGGTTGCCAAAACATCTCTCATCATAGGTTAAATATTTTGGGCAAAGCTGTATTGCTTGTGGAGAGGAAAAATTTGGAGACAAACATAAACCATACGATGCAAGTATTAGCTTTTGATTCATTTGTCATTGCATTGCTCACCAAAGTGAACAGTCGAGTCGGTTAATCAGCTCGAAACCAAATGATTTGTGTAATGACCTTTTGACCTTGGATCTTAGTGTCATTATTTGACATGCATGATGCATGCGTCGATAATTAAACTGTATTTGCATGCAGTTACAGTGAATAGTGGATCCATCGTTCGGTCCAAACACAGCCGCTGTCTACCGGACTATGTGCAGTACTAGGCTTGCAGTGAAACATGACAACAACAATTTCTTTTTTAAATATTTAAAAAAAAAAAAGGCGTCCAAAGCACATCTATTCCGAGAACCATCTGGACTGTAACTTTTGAATAACCATGTCCGAGCGGGGATTCCATGCTGGCTTGACTGAGAAGCGGATTACAAGCGTGTCACAGGCATGGGCTTGACTCTTTGGTACAAAAGCCAAACATCCACCATTCTATGTCGTTTTATCTTCAAATGCAAAACACACATCTTATTAACTTGGTTCAGGTTCCTTTATTGTACCTTTATTTTCGTATGCTATGGCATGTCATATCTTTGTATAGGTCTTAGTTGTATATAAATGACCAATTCTAAAGACCAAATGGAAATACTTGTTTATTTATTGCCCAAAAATACATTCACAACAACTTTTTGATGACCTTGGAAATCGCGTTCCCAGATAAGCGTCTGTGTCTTTTGGAAGCAGTTAGCTGACACATTTCAAAACGAAGATGTTGGAATGTCGCCCATTAAAACAGAATGACTTTCAGAGTCGTAACTTACGAAAACACACCAAAAATAAATAAAAACGCACAAATATATCACAGCACTACCTCTTTTATTAATAAAAGTTTCAGGCCTTCCACAATTGTCCATCTGTAATTTCGAAGCAAATGGCCACGCGGTTTAAGATGACTTTTTAAGGATTTTGAAAATGAAGAATTACAAAAAAATCGTTATAATTTTTTTTTAATCAGTAAAACATGATCTATTTAAGAGGCTTGATAAGGACCCCTCTCAGCGACCTGGCCCTAGAAGGTTGAACAGGTTCCGGCAACCGTTTATAAATCATAGCTCAATATAAGGTTTTGACACGATTATGAACAGTTTTAGTTTATTATGATAAGGTGAAGTTAGACAAGTTTATTTTACATGCAGCAAAAACTAGGTTCACATTTGTTATACACACCATATATTAAAAAGGTTTAAAGCAGTTAAAAGAAGTAAGATCAGTCATTTTCTTGTTAAACGAGTGAGTTAAAGGTTCAATCAGTTGCTTGTTATATTGTACATATAAAGGTTCAGACCATGTGTTCCACATGCTTTAGCACCATCTTGTGTCACAATTTAAAAAAGTAATTATCACAGCGTTCAGTGAAGAATTCAACCTGCTCAAACAGTTGTGGACAACGTATTGTGTTATCTCTTGAAACCATTTGAACCAGTTTGGGGCAGACAAACTTTCATTTTACCATATAAGTAATTGTCTCGTCAGCATTAGCTGTTCTTCAGACAATAAGCACTAATTTTCCGGAGGTCCTTGCGTCCGTCCGTCCGCCAACCAAAAACACTGGAGTGGCATTATTTCACTCACTAGACCTGGTAGGGCTTTCACACTCGGGTAGGTGATTTATGGTGAACATTACTAGAAATATGTGATGTCAATGTCGTTCTTCATTGATCATGCTATGCTTGAATGAGCAGTGAAGAAAACTTTCATGTTACATTTCTCATATTTTACAAAACTCCCTTTTTAAAAGCTGTACGTGTGTGTGTGTGTGTGTGTGTGTGTGTGTGTGTGTGTATGTGTGTGTGTGTGTGTGTGTTTATCTGACTGCTGAGCTTGAAACCGGTTAGTCACATTGTTATTCGTATGATCATGTTAGATACTTTATACTTTATTGGCCACGTTTGTGAAAAAGTGGTACATTCTCAGTAAATACATCGAAATTCATTTCATTCATTCAACATCTATACTAAATGCAGTGGAACCTGTCCTAAAGGACTACCCACAGGACCTGTGAACAATGGTCCTTTCTGACAGGTGGTCCCTTCAGTCAAGTAAAATTAAACTAAAATATGTTTGGCCTTGCAATTACATTGCCCCTGGAGATGCTGGCGACAGATTCACCCCCAGATTCACCCCCATATATATATATATATATATATATATATACACACATATCATTTCACTTGTTTATTTTGTTCTATTCTATTTTATTCTATTCTATTCTATTCTATTCCATTTTTCTTGCATGTTTGGCAGTGCTCCATTGCGAACTTGTATGATATGACATAAACATGATGGCGTCTGCGTTCATAGGGAGGCCTTGGTCTGTGTATCTATTTAGAGCGTCTGGTCAAATGGTATCTCATAACGTACCAACGTGAAAGCCCGTCAGAGGAAGCCATTGTACCCGGAAAAACAGAAAGAAGGTATAAGCTACTCATTCACGCAATTTACCAACTTGTCGAACAGAATACTTCCTCTGGATACCCTGTGCAATATGTTCCAAAATACCAAAAAGGTTCAGCCTTCATTTTAAGAATTTGTTCACCACGGAAAACTGAAATTGACAACTTTGTCACCATAACCAGGTTAATGCTAATTTCTTCCTGCGCCTAGACGGCCATGTTTTGAATACTCCACAGTGCGACGCTGTCACCAAATCGAAATATTTAATGTGCCTGTGATTGGTCGATCATTCCCGACCCGTCACCTATGACAGACAGACCGATGAATAACAGGTCATGACCCCTGCTCTGGCTCACTATGATTTCGAACGCAGGTATAGTGTCATATATGTATATTTATTCCAGATGAGTGCACGTTAATTATGACAATTTAGGTTTTCAGCGGCCTCATTTATACTGCCAACGGAGGCGCAAATGCCCCCAGATTTATTTGCTGTGCGTGAGACAAACATGGGTTAGCTCCTGCTTGCATTGTTTAAGTAAGGCTGGTCTAAAATCCATGACGTTTCCGTATCACGACACAATAAAGAGGGGTTTAAAGTGACTTTCCATACTGGCGTTCTGAGATTTTTTTTATTACCGTACTTGCTTATTGGAAAATCCTTTATTTCTGTAGTTCGCTCCACCATTATTTCTTAATCTTCTTATTGTCTGCGTGTTGTACAAAAGGGCAAAATTATTACCTGTATCGGCGTACTCGGACTCCCTCGCCTGCCCTTTAGCCCCATCAAAAGCCTCCTTCACATCATGAAATACATATTGAAAATACTAAGTAGTTTATCCTATATACTTCAGCTGGCTTTCATGCACTTTTTTGTACTTGGGTACCAAAGTAAACCTCACGCCTAAACATTTCCAAACAGTTCTCCAAACTGGCAAGCACTGTTCTTTTATAAATGTGGTAACAACGATTTCAAAACTAAGAATACGATTCTGTATGTGCCGTGGTGATCTTACTTGTGATGCCCTTGCGGGTCAGTAACAGGTCAATGCGCACTGCAAGTAAGAGATATTTGAGTTATGGAAATTGAACGATACCATGTAGCTATTATAGAAGACGTGGCCCGTGCCGAGAAAGTGCTCCATCCGGGCTGCCTTTGTTGGGTCCACTGGTGGGGCTTACTGCACACAGCACATAATAGAGGATTCACTAAGTATCACTGGATGGCTGTATTGGTATGGCATATTAAAGGGGTACCCCGAATTTTTTTACCCCGGAAAAAAGGGGTGTGTGAAATATTTAAAGCTTATAGGGGAACCGCTGAATGTTTTTAGTTGAAAAAAAAACTTCAGGGCGCGAGACACCAATCCATCTTAATCAAGCACATTATCAGCAAAAAGACTGACTTGTGTAGCTCAATGTTAGCCCATGCAATTCCTTAACTGGTGGTGTTGTTATGTCTTCACTCCAACACAGACACAATAAAATCATCAGTTAGGGAATGTGACAGTTTTGAAAATTATGCAAATTAGGGACATTTCATAATAAAAACTTGAAAATCTTCAACACTATTATAGGTAGAGATGCCAATTCAACTTCAATTCACAGGTTTGTGCTTTAAGCACATCCGATGAACCACAAACAAAAGTTGTATAACTTTATGTTAATTAGGGGCGCTTAAAAAGTTTAATTGTTAAATGTCGTCAATTTACATACTATTTTTGACAACCCACTGTGAGCAGAGACATAGTTATTTTACGAAACTCAAATTGAAGCAATCATTATTCGATTCAGCATTCTGAATGTAGCCCATGGCTAGAATTCTTCCACATATTTTAACATTTACTTCTGAACTGTGATGTACCGATACAAGCCTCGGATACAGGCATTATCAAGGCATCGTATCGGCACGCTTCTACCGCGCCTAACCTTATTGTAGGTTCTACTACGATTTTTTTTCCGTTAATATTTAGTGAAAAGGAAGGGGGGCTGAAAATTATTTGCCCTCATGTGGAGGGGAGCGCTGAAACGTTTTACCTGTTTATGGTGAATTACTCCATACCTCCCGGCGACACATCCTGACCGTCCCTCAGCATAGCTGCAAAGAGCCAAGTCTAAGTATTTTGCCCCTACAATAATGTAAACTTGTGCACGTAAAAGTACAATTTAACACCCCAACTGTCGCTTGAACATTTCAGCTGATCAGATTTCTACACTCGTGCAACATTTGGTTTAAACGTATTTTATTTCCAAGAAATTGGACCGGAAACAAGCTAAAAGAGCTTATGTAGATTCTTCTCCAAGCATAAAGCATAAAGCATAAAGATTAGGCGTATAAATCACAAATCCGGGTATATAAACAATGGAATAATCAGGTATCAAGTGGTAAAGATGATGATGATGATGATGATGATGATGATGATGATGATGATGATGATGATGATGATGATGATGATGATGATGATGATGATGATGATGATGATGATGATAAATACCAATTACTTAAAAATCCGCCTGTACTTTCGGACCTGTATCCACTATCGGGACATCCTCATCCACTAAGCCCCATTTTGACCCAGCAGGAGCGCGTGGCACGTCCACGCAGTGCTGCTATTTAATTCATAGCCTGGGGACAACTTCAGTGTCGGATACAATATTCCTATTCTTGGCCCACCACCGCCTGCTACTGGGTAACTGCAAGGCCTTGTATTCTAGGATCCGCGCATCTGCGAATCTTAGTTTTGCACGCCGGCATTACTTGGTGAATTTACCAGTTAGCGTCTGTGGATACCCATTGAATGTACGCTGAACACTAGCCGAAAACCAGCACTAAAACCCCCGAATTATGACCGTCAAAATCCATCTTAATGTTATTCAGTGGTAGAATTCGGCATAGTGATGCTGAGTTATTTGTTGATTTGTGATCAACTACATCGATACAATTGAAGGAAAAATGTTCAATTAAACATAGGAATATATGCCATGTGGAATGTGTTTTCATACAGCCGCCTCATTTGCATAACAACACTAGGCAGCTGATAAGCAGCTTATGACGTGTTGGTGGATGCGAGAATTTACATTTTCAGATAATCCTCAGCATGGAAAAGCCCCATTATACATTGTACATTACATTCACTCGACAAATTAGCCTTTCCTTGACACTAATTACGCATATATTTAGGTCACTACCTGTCCAAAATATCTAATTGGGACTAACCCACCTGTACTTGGCTGCCATTTTGAAAATTGTGGATTCCTCACCCAATGGTTTGTTAATGAGGATAGTGATGGGACGATCTTGGGGTGGGGGGGTTATAATAAATTAAACCAAAAGTACATATTTTGCAAAAAAATCAGTGCATCAATAATGATATGATATATGCTGTGGCCACGATTCACTTTGATATCCAAATAAAACGTATTCTTGCGCCACTGTCCTGCAATGCATTGCGCCATGTTCAAAATGGCGCTCACCAACGTGCATTATTTGCCAGGGTATCGTGTCGCATTGGATTTGTAACTAACGATGACAACTGCTTCAGACACAACCGAGCAGGCAGATTTAAGTTAAGACTTTCTCTCTCGATAAAATCTTTCAGCCAAGGTTGATCAATTTTTATTAGTGAAGAGCGGTTTAAAACTTTTTTATGTTTCATACAATTTATTTACTTTTCAGTAGGGTCGGTCGGGTTACCGGAGCCACACATATATTTTTGTTATGCCTTAGGTAAGTTGAACATTTGTTGAAATATGCTTAAAATCGATGTTCTTTCCCCTTTCACACATTATCTCCTTTGACGTCAGTTTAATTTGTTGCCTGGTCACAGCCGGGGACACGTGATGATGATGATGATGATGATGATGATGATGATGATGATGATGATGATGATGATGTTGTTGTTGTTGTTGTTGATGATTATGATGATCATAATAATGAATGAATGAAAGAAAGAAAGAAAGAAAGAAAGAAAGAAAGAAAGAAAGAAAGAAAGAAAGAAAGAAGAAATGAATTTGGGCCCCAAAGACTGAACATTTCGTTAAACCGGTAAAGGGTTGGTATTCATGCTCTCATTGCCCATCTATATTTCCGTAATCTTTGCGAGTCCGCAGCTGCTGATTGTAGCTTTCGGTCTGAAAGAGTGATTCATTTGTGCTGAATGCTGAATGCATTTTAACAAAAAATAAACACATTCTCTTAGCAAGCGGTAGTGAAATTCTTAGAATAAATGATACAGGTGTTTTGCTCTTTAATTTACATCAGTCCGAGAAAATCAACTTACTACGTATGCTACCACTTGTTCTATAATAGTCACAACAGCAAAAATATACACTGCCCGTACATTGAGGTTTTAATGGTTTCAAAAGAGAGACAATATTGACGACAATAGTCAGCCATTTATGCAGTTTGAATGTTTTGGAATTATAATGTTAGAAGTTTGCCTATATCTCGTGTGGTTTTGGCGTGCTTATGTCTGTGTATTTCAGCCTCTAAGTGCCATGCTGATACAAATATATATTCCTATAATCAGATTGACTCCTTTTTTACCACTGGAAATGTGCTTTTTATCTTTTTTTTTTCCTTTGCCCTACTATGTGTGGTTCACAAATATGTGGGCTTTTTCTGTGCTATTGGCATACGAGGTGATATGTTATGGATTTTGCATAAATTCAGAAGGTACATTCATTTATTTTTTCATTGGAACTATCTTAATCATTGGATGATAACACATTAATCAAACTTATATTTCATACAGATTTAGAGAAAGAGACTAAAAACTGGTGTTCAGATGTGAAAACAATATTTGAAATGATTGATTTACCATATATTTTATGAAAGAAGAGAACCAGGTGATATTAGTGTTGTGTCAGCCAAACTGGAAAGTGCGTGTAGCTACCAAACAAAAGCTTAGAATATATATTAAGTTTAAAAGAGTTTTTTAAGGTAAAGAAGTACATGAAAATTTGCATTCGAAGAACCCATATATCTCTACTGGCACAATGCAGGTAGGGTATCTTACCTTTGTACATAGAAAATGCTAGATTTCGAGCAATACAGGGGTGTACCTTTGAATGATCGAGTTTGCAATATGTGCTCAAGTGAAGACGAATTTCACTTTTTTAGCATCTGTGACTTTATTAATAATTTAAAATTATATATAATAGGGAAGTTTGTGAATCACATGCATTATTTCTAGACCAGACCGACGAAAACTGGTTTTTGTATTTATCATCGACAGAGAGTAAATTAGTTGCCATGATCTACATCTGTGGTGCAGGATGTACATTGTTGCAGTCCTTGTTAGGATTTCCCTTGGTTTATACAGGTGATCTAGCTGCAACTGTTTATTTTACAATCACTGGGACTGAATATAAGGCCCCAGCTTGTTTCCACTTCAGTTAAACATTGGGGGCTGGTTTAACTAGGATTAGCTGTCCAGCTAGAAAGGGTACATATTGGTTCAGGGGTAAGTCAGATCGTTCTTATGTGAACCTGTACTATGAAAATTTGGTAATTATGGTTTGTTTGACAGGTATTCTTCTTTGATATGAAGCTCTGCATTTATAAGCAAAACTTCACATATTTAGCTAATTCATCAATTGCCACGTCCATATTTATTCATTATTATGTGGGATGTCTTTGCTGAATATTTAGCTTAGACAAGGAGCCGCACCTCAGAGAGACATGTACGGGTGAAAGGCTCCGAAACATGTTGAGTAGTTACCCGCTGAAGACCCTTTAATTTATTTGGGCTAATACAGCCTATGTCAAAATTTTACAGAGGAACGTGTGCAATATGGACAATAGAACTTCTATGTATATAAGTTAGACAGAGACAGGTTAACTTATGGAGAGTAAAGAGTTCGGACTGCGGAATAGGGTAATGACTACTAGGAAGTGGTTTTGGACAAAAAGACACAAATACAAATCTTAATGTGAGGCGTGGTGTAGGGGATTATTTGTATAGCGGTGCTCCATAAGTTTTTTATTTTAATTTGCATGACATATTATTTGATTTATAGATATGTTTGTATATTAGAGGGACATTTAAGTCAAGAAGGCTGCGTGCATTTGAGCTTCTTACTATTTTGTACAACAGCTTATGTTTTGCACATGTCACTATAATAAACACATATCTACTTACTTGTATCTGTACGAGAAGAGGAAAATGTTAGCTACATGCTATTTTTTCAATCAAATAAGAAATAAAAGTATATTAACAATGAATTGGATGAAAAATATATCAGTAGCAATTCAATGGAGTGACTTAATCCTGGAATCTGTTTTCAAATCATATTATTTCTAATAAATCATGTTTGTATATTTTTAGTTAACCTGTCACGCCAATTTCATTTGGGAATATTCTTACATTTTTTCTTTGCATTGACCTGGTAATGCCTCCAATAAAGTATATTCACACACAGGTTGGCTGGATGTGTCATCCATATGGAACTTTCAACTGAAGATGGTTGCTGTCACTTTTTCCCGCCAAAATTGTCTAGCCGTCTTAAAAGGTAATGGTCACTTTTGGCGCGCATTCCAACGCGCAAAGACTAAATCTCATCTTCATTTCTTCCACTTATCCCCCAAGTATTCATTGAAAAATTAGACCTCCGGTAAGCTACAAATATATATAGTATGTACATAAGCTTTTGTACCAAGGAGCATAATGGTATTGTGTTGATCGGTTACCAAACATGTAACAAATCAAGGACGTTAAGTGTTGTTTTTCTGCTTTAAACGACACGCAATTTCTATTCAAAGGCCATAAAAACAGAGGTAATGACCACGAAAACACAGTCCACCCACATGATGCCGCTGGTTACGACCTATGCTGAATGGGTTTGTGGCTTTATGTCCTCACAATATGACACTAAAATCGGCAGACTTGACATCAGTGCAGGTGGGACAAAAGCACTGCTACTCAGTGATACGGTCAATCACATGCCTTGATTGTCCCTCAGCAAAATAATTCCTTTAAGCGAATACATTCTTACATACATACATGTACATACATACATATACATACACACACATACATACATACATACATACATACATACATACATACATACACACGCATACATCAGTGTGTGTGTGTGTGTGTGTGTGTGTGTGTGTGTGTGTGTGTGTGTGTGTGTGTGTGTGTGTGTGTGCTGATTGGAATCACCCTGAGCTATATTAAACGTTTCACCCCATCAGTACAAAATAGTTCCGATTCCGTCCAGTTGACAACGACAACATAAGCAAAGGGAATATACGTAAAGAGTTGTGCAAAGTGAAATACCACATCGCCTGGTTTGGGCACGTAATTACACTGGGACCATTGAATTGTATGGGTAACCATTTTCCATGCTTAATACGCCCTCTGGACCATTGATTTATGACCTTTTACCCGCTTTATAAATACGAGTGACTGGAGGAGCAAAGTCATACTATCACTTTAACCTGGTTGACTTTGTTTCAGTATATATTACCCTTATGGGCGTGTGAAAATTAGAAATGCTATACTTGATGTGGTATGCGCTAACGCTGACGCGTCTTATACCGGTTTACGCTCAGCGTAAGGCTTTCCAGTAACCTGTAAAGCATACCCTGTCGCAGACTTGCTTTTACTGCTTCTGACTTTCGTAGAGGGGTGCCTTGCAGGCAACCTTCCATGTGATCATTGCAACTTTTGTATCCGAGTCGCATGTGCTGAGGGAATACACCGACCAAGGCCTTTGATGCGCTTAATTTGTATTTGAAAGGTGGCCAAAAATGTGGTGATCGATTTAAATCTGCACAACAATTTGTACTTGGGCCAATGTTGGATATTTTACAAGAGTAACTTGACAGGTAAAGATTAGAAGCACACACAGGTATATTATTAATAGCGTTATTTTTCTGTACAATCCTTTCAGAAACTCATTTCAAACGTAAAATTGGCGTGTTTAGTAGAAAGTAAGGTAGATTGAAAGCAGTTGAATATGATTGAACCTATAAGCCTACCCTGTTTTTGACCTCACAGATGAAAAGTATGTGAAGGCCAGACGAATGAGAAAAAAACGAAAAAAAATGTCCAAAGCATAGGTCAGACAGATTACATCACAAGTCGGACGCATGGGGTAACAGCCCAAGGTAAACCACCATGCTGGTGACATGTTGCGTATCGTCTCACGTAACGCGTTACGCATAAAAGGAAAGTGATTGTATGTATTTTGCAAGGTTTGAAAATTCTGGCCATTTTCCATGTGGTGACCATAGATCACTCTGGACATAACCCCCTCTGGTCTTATAGACATGGCAGTTGAGAGGTCTCCGGACCGTAATCACAATGCAAGAAAAAATATACATCCACGCATGATTTATTCTCGTCTGGACGAAGGCTGCCCCAGACAGAACCAGGTTACTTGCTCCTCATTGCTCTGCGAGTTGGGGAGGGAGCGGAGGGTCTCGAACAAGTTTGGATGGAAATAATGCGCGAGACTGTGTCTTTCTTTGTGAAGTTACACTGTCAAACAACATGTTTCTGCAATTGCCGTACCCCGAAGATCTAATTATAGGCCTATTGAATTTTCATTGAGAATGAATTTTTTTTTAAAGTGTTGCCTCGTAGACTAAAATCATTAAAAGTAAGTAGGCTTACAGCAACATGTCGTTTCTATGAAAGGAAAATGTATAAAAGCTGCCATTGTATTATTCTGGGAAAGGTTGGGCAAAATCAAGAGTTAAAGGCCTTGAAAGAAAAAGTTGATATTTACGAAACTGGACGGGACTCCAATTCCAATTTAAGCAACGGGATGTTAATAATTTGACAGAATAGAGAAGCTAATTATACATTATATCCAGCAGGGTATATGAAAGTTCCAAGGTACATTATAGTTACGACAGCATGAATGTGATCACCCTTCTCAGGACAGGGTTCTTGTTGGATCACTTCTCAACATGGGCAGCTGTTAAATATTGTGAATTCATCAGTCGTGAGCAATGTCGTTACACGTGGTTCACGAGTCCCGTGTGATTAAGCATGGCGGGCAGCCTCCATGAAAATGAAAAGCTAGAAAACAAGGTCTGATACATTATAAACAGATGATATTCCTGGCGAAAAAAAGTCTTTCAACGTTAATACCATTAAGTTGTTAAAGCCATGTCTTACACAAGATAAACACTATAAATTTGGTAAAACGAGGCCTGGAGAAACATTATAATGCTAGTAAAACAACGTCTTACTTGGGATAAACACACTGTAAAATCTGTCAAAACAATATCTTCCAAAGGATAAAGACGCTATAAATATATCAAAAGAGGGTCTCTCGGTATGAATATGGTAAAAGAATCTCTGTCAGTTGATAAACACACTGTACATATGGTAAACCGAGATCTTCGGAAAACTATCCACACCATACATCGGTTAAAACAATTCAATCAAGTTCAAACCTTTTATTTCAGGCTAGCAGCCCATATGAGAAAAAATGTACAACACTTTAAGAGTATACAATCGTACCAAGACCAGTCAATCATGGATCGCGACGAAGCCTGCGTCAATGTGAGATTCCACGGCACGGAAACCTTGTATATATACATGTATAAGAATAATTATCGATTATGGGTCATTCCTGAGTTCATTAAATAATTTCATGTCACTGAAAAACATTGTACTAAGTAAAACATTGTCACTACGAGCCAGGCGCTGGTCTAAACTAAACACATTTTTTCTTGCTTACATCTCGAAGGACAGTACATTGGTTCTCTCAAATGCTTCATTAATACTACATCGTGCGGGCAAACTGAAAAATATTCTAAATGCATTGTTATATGCAACCCTTAACCTTTGTATCTGTGCTCTCGAAAAATTCGACCACAAATGTACACAATACAAGTTAGTAAAATACGTCTTTTCACATCATAGGTACAAGAATGAAACTTCCGCAAGCATGCTCGCCCGTGCATATATACCTTTTACTTGGCGGGACAAATCTATATCGTGCGAACCATATGGACTAATGAAGAACGCAAGAATTTTCTGACACTCCTTGTACTCAATAGTTTCCCCATTAAGTGATACAGAGTGAACTGCCATGAGTTTGAAGTTCTTGTTCTCAAAGTACAAATATCCAGACTTCTCGGAATTGAAAATAATGTCAAACTCATCTGCATAACACGAACACACATCAATCAGGACCTGGAAACCTTCAGCAGAGGTGCAGAGCAATGTTAAATCATCAGCATACATTATGTGGTTTACCCACACACTATTAATGTTACATCCAGCTCCACACTTAAGTAGACAGTCACTGAGCCCATCTACACACACATTAAACAGTCAGGGAGACAAGATTCCGCTTTGTCTCACACCATTACAGCTTGTGAACCATCGGGATAGGGCAGGCCCCCATTGGATGCTGAAAGCTTGCCGCTGATACCAGAAACTAAAACAAGGACTTATAAAGAATAAACACTATAAATCTGGTAAAACAAATCTTGCACCGGATAAATACATGATATATCATAACACAATGTCTTTGGAAGGATAAACACACTATAACAGGCTCATAATAATAATCATAATAATAATAATAATGATAATAATAATGATAATAATAATAATAATAATAATAATAATAATAATAATAATAATAATAATAATAATAATAATAATAATAACAATAATTTTATTTAGCCTCCAATTCTGGAGAAGAGCATACATAAATACAGATTTTTACATCGAGATGAGAAATCATCGTTAACACATAAAATGTTGGCAAGAATGGACTAATTAATATGCTAAAACTTATTTCGATGGAGAAATGTTCTATGTTGAGATACCATGCAGGGTCGCACAGTGGTCCGGCCGCATTCGCTGCCCTCCTCTGGCGACCCGTAATAAACATGAGCATGACAGTTTAAACTCCATTTCTGGAGAGAACTAAGAGAAACAAATCAGTTCATCGTCATTTGATAAAATATCAGCATAAAAGGGCGTTGGCAAAACACAGCTTAATAGGAATATATACCCCTTGGGTACACCACACAAATATCTTACATAAATACACTGTAAATCTGGTAAAACAAGGTCGTACAAAGGAGGAACATTAGATACATCTGGTGACCAAGGCCTTTCATTCGATAACTAGAAAAGAGATTTGCTTCAAAAGCAAATCTGTCTGTGTGCTTTCAAAGCTTAATTGGATGCTACTGTAGCACAAACCTAGGAATTTAAGGGCTGACGGATACTTCTGCCCCCTTCAACTTGCTCAAGTTTCCCTAATTAGCATAGCTGTGAATTCTAAAACTTTTGTTTCTGGTCCATTGGATGCGTCTATCACACAAGCCTGTGAATTTAGGTTTGAATGGCACCTGCACCTTTAACAATTTTGAAAGATATTCAGCATTTAAACTTCTCAAGTGCCCCTTATTTGCACACATTTAAATTGTTCAACTTTTGATTGTGGTTCACTGGATGCGCCTATAGCACAAACGTATCAATATTTGAATTATTGGAATTGGGAATTTAACATAATTTGCATAAATTGAAATGCTACAATTTTGGTTTATGGTGCATTAGATACAGAAATATCACAAACTTGTATATTGAAGTTGGAACCTCATCTTATTTCAGGCTATACTAGTTTTGAAGATATTCAAGATTTAAATTGCGTGTATTAACTGTGTTTGTATAAATCAAAACTCTGCACCTTTGGTTCATGGTTAATTGGGCGTACCAATACCACAAACCTGTAAGTTAGAGTAAGAACGGTACCTCTATCTGTAACAGTTTTGAAGATATTCAAGGTTTAAAACTTTGCCTAATTTAGTTCATAGGTCATTGGAAATCAAACTAGGCTTTTTGTTCAGTCTACATCTCTTGAGGAATGGAAATCACTAATGACTCAAACATATTAATTGAAATTGAAATGGCACCTCTGTCAATAATAGTTTTTTTAAATTTTAGATTTAAATTTTCAAGTGCCTGGTGGTGGCATACATCAAAATGCTGGAACTTTGGTTTACTGTTCATTGGATTCATCACTGGCACAAACATATAATTCGAAATTAAAAAGGCAACTGTATCTTTGAAAGTTTGGAAGATATTCGAGATTTAACATTTCAAGCGCCCCTCAGTAGCACAGCTTAAAATGCTACAACTTTAATTTCCTATTCATGAGATTCATCCCTGGCACAAACCTAAAATTTAAAATCGGAATAGTACCTCTATCTATAATAGATTTGAAGATATTAAAGATTTAAAGTTCTAGTGCCCTTAATTTGCATAAATTGAAATGCTACACCTTTGTTTTACTCTTCATTTGATTCACCACTGGCACAAACCTATAAATCTATTGAAGTAGTGCCGCCATTGTAATCGATTTGCTTGTATTCAAGAATTATATTTTCCATTTTTCAAGTGGCCAAATTAGCATAAGTTTAAATGCTACGGCTCTGTTTTATTGGCCGTTGGATTCACTAATAGCACAAACCTATAAATTGAAATTGGAATGGCACCACTCTCTATAACAGCTTTGAATATATTCAAAATTTAAATTTTTCAGGTGCTACTAATTGGAATAAATTAAAATGCTACAACTTGGGTTTACTGTTCAATGGATTTGCCTTGGCCACAAACCTATATATTGAAATTTGAATAGCACGTCTCTCTGTAATAGT
The DNA here is from genome assembly GCA_964020975.1 of Hermodice carunculata. Taxonomy (NCBI): domain Eukaryota; kingdom Metazoa; phylum Annelida; class Polychaeta; order Eunicida; family Amphinomidae; genus Hermodice; species Hermodice carunculata. The sequence continues at coordinate 8,977,608 of OZ026617.1, forward strand.
TTTAAAGATTTTCAAGATTGTAATTTCGCTAGTACCCCCAATTTGCTTAATTTAAAATGCTACAACTTTTTTTTCATATTCAGTTTGATTGGTAAATGTCGCAAACCTACTTATTCAAAGTGGCATTTTGTGTCTACCTCGAACAGTCTTGAAGATATAGAGTTTCAAAAATTTTATTTCCGTAAATTTGCATAGCTTGTAAAATCATGACAATACCTGCTCAATTTCTTTGGTAGGTCAGTCACCTTGCCAAATTTTGTTCTTTTCGGAACAGTAATGTCCGAGAAAAACTCTGGAGAAAATTTGAGCACAGAGAGGCAGACAGAGGGGGTGGGAGGGAGAAGAGACGTATAGAGGGAGAGGGAGAGAGAGAGAGAGAGAAAGAGAGAGAGAGAGAGAGAGAGAAAGAGAGAGAGAGAGAGAATCAATAATTCTTGTAAAAAAATATGCATGCGTTTACATACAGGCGTAAATGTAATATAAATCTGGTAATATAAGGATTTAACTTGGATAAGCATGGTATAATCTTGTCACCTATATGCAAAATATGACGATCATTCAGATCTGCATATTCAAAGTTGAAAGTAATGACTGGTATGAGGGCGTCTCGATGGGTTAGGACACCATCATCCCTCTTTCTCACCTCCCTAGCGTTCCATGGGCTATAAAAATGCCATTATACATTTTGTGGAGTGTCAAGAGGCCACAGAGGGCCCAGCATAGTTTTGTGATGCTATGTACGTGTCTCTTTTTACGTTCATAACACCTCGTGCTTGTTTCTCTAACTTCTGTGATTTATGAGAATTCGTCTGAAGCATGAGACGGTAGTCCACTTCACAGGCACCAATAATCAGCATTTTTCTCACCGAAGTGGCCAAACCTGCCAGCATGCACTCTATCAGAACTGTGCTACGCTTTTGGGTTGACGCAGCAAGTATATGTACATATAGTTGTAAGCTAATTGGGTTTTCCTGTCAGGGTGGGGCACAGGACCTAATACTTTGCCGATACAAACAACAAAGTGGCACATATTGATGTCTTCATCTGGGTGAAAAAAAAAACGAACTGTAAACTGGCCATTTTAACATATACAAACTTTGAAACTGGACTTTAAAAAAAGCATAAAAACCGAAATGAGAACATTTTCAATGTGAGCCGGTCTTATACAATCACATAATCTGTCATTAAAATGTGAATTTTGAAGCAGACATAATCATGAGACATATAGAGCATCGCTCGAAAGAATTTCAGCACCGCTCTGAATAACTACAGCAACAGATTAAAGCAAAAAATGTCCCCACAGTCAATATTAAACGTAAGATTTCAAAATTTATACTTTTGATCAGGGTCAAAGGTCAAGGACGTAATTAATCAGCAAATTGTGATTTCTATGCTAGTTAAACTGTGCTCGGGTTTATGAATACCGAAAGTTTTGTATAAACATAATAAAAAAAACTGACAACATAGGACACAAAGTGAATTGCTGTTGTTGTTGTTGTTGTTGTTGTTGTTGTTGTTGTTGTTGTTGTTGTTGTTGTTGTTGTTGTTGTTGTTTGGTCACCATTGTTTTCGTCAACGTGTTGCTCTACAATTAAGAAGTGTTATACAATCAGAGACTATATTGTTTGTGCGATCAACTATGGATCCAAATTAATTTGAAAATCCCACCAGCAACACAATTTAGAGGAATAATCAACTAAATGCCAATCCTAATATGGTGTTCAGTGGATCACACAAACCTTTGAAACCATCACAGGCAATAAAACTTCTCCTCCATGAGGGTATATCTCTAGCATCAATTGACAGACCTGGATCAGATGGAGTCTAGCATAACAACAGAACTCATGAGCAAATAAGATATGTCAGATTTACTCAAGAATTTGTTTATTCCTTGAAGGGTCCAGTTTGTTGATTTATTAAATATACACGTATTTCTTTGCTTATCCATTGAGAAAAATCAGGAGCAGATAAAAAATATTTATAGTAAGTTTTGTAAATAAATATTTGTGCATAGAATGTAGTGCATCGATCATGAATGATAATGATCAAAATATTTTACTTACAGTGTAAAATTGTCGGGTTTCCCCATGCTTTCCACATTTCCTTAGTGTCAGTTAATTTTCCAAAACCTTGCGAATATATTGATATGCATGTTTACCATATTCATGTGAAATGTGTAACAGATGTTAGGATTTTCATTGCAGTCGCTTTCACCGATTGACCATTATCTTCATATCATTGTAGCTGTTGAATTCCTTGCAAACATCAACTGAAAATAAAAATTTTTGTAAGGAACAGAAAATTCGTAAGATTGTAGGATGTAAGACCTTTATCTCAAAGACTTAGGGGGTAAGGCATGCCCGCAGAGCCGCAAGCAATAGGATCCCCGATCCCACAGCTTAGTCAGTGGCATCTTGCGAACACCATATTAGCAAATCTTGCCAACGCCCCTAGGTACCAAATGTTTTTGGTATTAAAAAAAATTATGAAGCAGCACACACTTAGACTCACATACCATACGCCGATGTATTAGTATGCAGCCTCCCTCACCCCCCAAAAAGATGGAAAAGTGTCCGCTATATTTTAATTTTCGCCTGCTACTTTTTATCATCAGTAGTGATATGCCGCTAAACAACAGACGGGTGCCTTAACTTTATAGAACTGCTGAGTTCAAAATCCTTTCCATCTGGATCAAGCAGATGTGACAGTTATGTACTTTCAGATTGCACCAATTCAAACTTGGGAAATTCACCGTGTTTCTGTTCGTACTCGCGTACGTATTCCATGAACTCGCGGATGAAAACACCATGATCACTCCTACAGCAGATATTGCTTCAGTTCTAAGTCAGTCAAGGAATGTACCTGTGGAGATCTTTAACTTCACAGTGTCAAATTATACTGATACGGACAAAGATAACAGCTCATATCATTACGCGAACATTGGAGGAGTGTGGGGTTAGAAGTCTACAACAGGTGAACACAAGATGTCTGCCAAGGACTTTGACCCAGACATCTCCTGGATTTTTCACCCTCCAGGGATTTCATTTTTGGCACACCAGTATACCTCTTTATTGATACACTTTACTGTTTAGTGCATTTTAAAACATTAGAATATGTCAACAGCGTGGCATTGACCATCGTCTTTAAAGGATTCACATATCATAAATTGTTAGTTTAATTTTGGACACATAGGGAAAGCTGAATTAAAGACTTGGCCATGGAGGCTGGTGAGTGTTAACAAGCAATGTCCTTCCATGCCCTCTGGGCAGGGCACAAACCATATAACCTGCCCTCTTGTACACTAAAAGTAAATGTTGCTGAAATTAGCTGGTAATGGCACTCATCAGTCGCTGGTGTCTGTCACTCTCCCTGGCAGTGCTTTCCTCAGTGGTCTCAAATACAACTAGATAGATAGAGAGATGGGTGGATGGATGGATGGATGGATGGATGGATGGATGGATGGATAGATAGATAGATAGATAGATAGATAGATAGATAGATAGATAGATAGATAGATAGATAGATAGATAGATAGATAGATAGATAGATAGATAGATAGATAGATAGATAGATAGATAGATAGATAGATAGATAGATCACCTTAGGGATTGAAAAATGGTGTCTTCAAGGAGGTGGTCATGATAGGAGACTGTATAACATCTTTCTTTATTCACACACCACACACACACATATACATATATATATATATACATATATATATATATATGTAACTTCAATTTTGGTGTATTATTTGAATATGACAACAGATGTTGAAATTGTTGCAAGATGAGGCCCGCAGACTCCAGTTCTCCCCTTTTGGGCGGGAACTACACATTTCAGTCCAAATATGTACTAGAAAGCACTATTTCAACCTCATTTTCTTACCCGAGAAGGGGTTCCGCCCCATTTGAGACCCTTCCCCGAGCCAGGTCAGATGAGGATCGGACAGACAGCCGAACGGCAGTCATATGACGGTACACAGAACAACATGCAGACAAGGTGCGAGTGGGACCATGTTGCCACGAACGACATCCATAGAGTGCGGTCCTTACATGCCATCCCGGGACTACAAGGTCAATTGCAAAACATGTTTGTGAAGACCATTTTATTTTTCACAAAGAAGCAAAGATACAACGATTTCTATGTGATCTCAAGTGTGGGACGAATTTGACGCTGAGGGCATAATTTGGTCTTTGACATTGTTGAGCGGTGTTGTACAGAAGTGCAGACAGATCTGTCAATGTCACGGTAGACAAGCTCAGTCGCCCTGGAGGCTCTTCAAGTGCTCCTCAATGGTGGTCCAAAGACTTCTGAACATGAACCAGTCTTCTATGAACTCCCATCTTTGGCAGTTTTGTATGATCTTCAAATGCAATGGAGAGGGAAATTTACACTCTGATCTTCACATGCAATGAGGAGGGAAGTTTACATGACATCATCACAAACGCTGTAGACAAAGATCAGTAACAACCAAATACCTCATTTTCAGCGAGCTGTGCACACGACTAACATTTATTGCCCATATTAAAGCGTACAAGGAAGTCCAACATGAATTTGATTTGATGTTCCATTTTAGAACTCGAGATTGGTGATCTCCAAAGTGTGAATGCATTTCACACGCGTATTAAGTGATAAATATAGCTCCAGAAGTTAAATAGTTTAAACGTATTTTATTTTTTTCAACAATATACAAATACAATATTCTCATCGGCAATTAGCAATTGGGAAGAGGGCTTAGCCCCATTTAAATCCCTCTCGTGGAAGAAGAGACAACAATTAAACAGGACACCAATAGACACACAATCGCTACACAGTGAGGCAGGGCCCACCGACTTGCCGCGATACAAGAGTGAGAAGACATCACAGTTGGACAAGGACAAATGGGGGGGGGGAGGGGAGGCTCAATACGTTGAAAGGAATAAATAATTTTGTTTACTAGGTACATAATTCAAATAAAGTTTTGAATGAAGTTAGGATGTCCTTTACGACCCTCGAGTTACAATGACATCATTAGAAGGAGCCAATTAACACAATACACTGTATAGGGTATCAAGTTTCTGGGAGCCCGGGGGCGTTAGAACAGTACGGTACCAGAAAGTATGGGCTGCACAGTTCAATCGTGTCATATGTCTTGACGCCGCAGGTGGTGGAACCCGGTTGCGAGTAGTGACGTAATGATTTGTGACTGAAATTAATGGCGTGTTCACCCAACATTGCTTTTTACAGCAGGTCGTGCAGAAACTGAAATGATTGCTGCTTGACTGGAAAATCTGAATGTATGTGAAAATCATGGATCTTTGAGCTTTCTACATTCAACCTAAAGCATTAGTAATGTCTCTTACGGGCAGTTACGTCTTCACCCTGGACGTCACGTATATGATCGGGATCGGTAAATGACAGACCCCGCTTTTCATTGCTGAAGAACTACGAGCACGCAAGTAGATGATAACCGTTCTTGTCTTCGAACATAAGAACCGGCCATACAACATGGACATGATGTTCAATCTGAAGCCCAGGAAGTCACGTGACCGGTGTCTGAATATAAAACTTAATCTTTAGGGACCTACCGCCGATGTATCGTCATGCACTTTTTCTCCATTAAAAACTATCAGCAAACACCCGATGTCCTAAATTCATCTTTTTTTTTCTTTTTCTTTTAAAATAATATGCCAATAGTCAACAGCTTTCCTCGCCGCGTTCTGGACGCAATTTTAATGTACCCAGAGTGCCCCAGGGAACCTGCTGATCCTGTCTGTTGAGGATCAAAACCGAAAGGAACCTAAGAAAAATACATTTTCATAGAAAAGCCAGAGGGAATAGAAATAAAGGAAGGAAACGATAATGCAGAACAGATAGAAAAGCTGAACTCGGTGTGCCAAAATTTTTTGGATTTTTAGTAGTTCCATGGGAAATAAACAAGCGTCCACCCATCTCAACTGGCATGTGCTGCAGCGTGGGCCGTACCATTACAATTAGCCAAATAGACATCTCAACTGAGCATGCCCAGTGAAACCCAGCCTCTATCTGGGCCACAAGTCATCAGGGATAAATTCCCTCACTGGGCACAGAAGTGTACAGTGGTCAAACTTGAAATAAGGGAAAGGACTGCTATTGATGGAAGCTTGGCTTATTTAGTGGCTTCTTTTTGTTATTATCAATAGGCTATACTGTTCATTTTTTTTCACTAAAGTTAAACCTCAAAGGTGATAAAATAGAGAAGTTTGATTCTGGTTACCAGGGTGGCTTAACAAGTTGAGTGGGGAAAGGTCACTTCCTGTCCATGCTGACCTCTTTACCAAAGAGAGACCAAGCTTCACTGAGCATGTCCAGCTGAGATGTCAACATGACTTTTTTGATGTGGATAATCGCCGGGATATAGACACATCACAATTTTACGCACCAACCTGTTGTGCTGTTTAAGAAAAACGTTTCAATTTTTTTTATCGCTGAAAGATTGTAACGATATGCGTAAAATAAACTTAACACCAGTCAGTTCAGTTTGCCGGGCACAAGAGTTGCGCCAGTTTTAACGACACGGGGACATCGCTTTATATCTGGCTTTAGTCTTTCGCCAAATTGGACAACTTAGTCTGAACAAATTGGAAAAGTTAGCTTAAACAAATTGGACAACTTTGTCTAAACAAATTGTGAGAGGCAGAAATAGCACAATTTGCGAGATTATCTTTCTCTCAAGTGGACAAACTAGTGCAGACATCATTGACGAAAAGATGGCAGCGAAACTACTTTGGCCTTAATCGTGTCCAAATTGAAAAACCTATTTAACATAGATAATTTGTTTCTGTGGTGCAAACAGATTAGTTTCTTAAGACTGCATTTTTTCCGGAAGAGGGTCCATGACTCATAATTAAAAATAGTGTAAATAAAATTACTGCAGTGCTTTACTTCACTTTGTCAATGAATTTGTTTTGATAAGGTTGACGTGTCTGTGTGGCTCCTGTTGACTCACGTACAGCCCAAAGTATTGGTAAACTGTTATTAGAAATCAGCAAAATCGTTCACTTTAGGTCATTACTTTGTTTCATAACTTTTTCCTCAGAATAATCGTAAAACTGAAACACTCCATAATCGACATTTTGGCCCACGAAATTGTGTTGGAATGCTACGTCATTTCCGTATATCATTAAAATGTAAACAAAGGATATTCGAATACAACCAACCTTCATGGCGGTTTGTTATTTTTGTGTGTATGTGTCCGATCATTTCGCAAGCCAAGGCTACTTCGCCGGAAATAAAAATGAAGAAGAAATACGCATGTTATTGAAGACATGGCGCTGTTCTTCTACAGTCTCTGTACGCTTGTCTGCAATGTGAGTCCCCACTGGCTATATTCATCCTTGCAATACCTACAATGTTTGAAATTATAAAATTACAACATAGCAACAATATTTCAAGGCCTTCCCTGAACCATTGCTTTGTTGCGAGCGTGCCCTGGTTTTATCCATGACTGCTTAGGTACGATATATCTGATGATCTCCAGAGGAGCCGTAACAGCGTGTATTTCAGCTCTGGTAACTTGTCAGTCAGTAGAGCTTATAAAATCTGTTTGCATGCGTCGTCCATCTGCCAGTCCTTTCGTCATACTTTTTATTCCATTTTCGGCATTTAAAAAAGCAGTGCATCAAACGTTTTGATTTTCCACATGGATATTCCCCAGGTGATCCTCTACCATGTTTGCGAAGGAAATGATGAAGTAAAGGTGTTTTCGTGAATTTTAATATTAATTTTTCTTTTTTTTTTAATGAAAATTCTACTCAAAAACTACTTTGTCCTGTGTTTCAATATTGCATACAGGGTAACCTGGGGTCACATAGTCAGAGTTTGGCCATTTACTGGCGCTGTGATTTTTTTTTTTTTTTTTTTTTTTTTTTTTTTTTTTGATTTGTTTTTTTTTAATTTTTGTTTCAATTAAGCTATTTTTGACTTATCTTCCAGAATAGCTGAACAGAATTGTTTGAATTTCATAAGAATATAACATATTAATAATAATTGATGCCACTGGCTTGGAGCGCAAAAATCAAATCGTATTCTCTAAATTAAAAGCCGAACCATCAAACATCTGCGCTGACATTTGATGCACAGTTTGTATATTTATAAATATATTTGACTCGGGTGGACATTTTCAGCTGCAGCTCGGTTCCTCAGCAAAGTTAAGGTTCCTCAAAGTGGTCAAACTATATTGGACCGTGTCCTTGGTTTGAAACAAATGGTGTGCTTAGTCTAAGGAAATTGACTGATTTTATCACCTCCGAAATACAAATGTACATTGACACGCCCTGTAAAACAGTACATACATGGCGGGGGATTGGGAAATTTGACACGCCCTGTAAAACAGTACATACATAGCGGGGGATCTGGAGATTTATCTATACTTTACACAACTTACATGTATCATCAATGCCATATCAGATACATACTTTGATGAAATATGCAGACTCGCAAAATTCTGACTCACGTCGACATGTGCGTAACATTTGTTATAATGCTAAGACCGACAAAGCAGATCAACTTTATATTATATGAATACTGAGAATACCACCTGCAATACATTGCCGGTTTCGCCATTCGTGCCATCTTCCGCTTGGCATACAAAGACTGTGAATCTACATTTTCTGACAACCTTCAATAACCTTGTCCTTGGTATCTATTTTAGGAATTTGTCCTAAATGTGTGCGTGTCCTCAGGCGGGGATGACCTTACGCGATACGCTATCTTTTCGGTCCGGTACACGAACAGCGAGCGAAAAATGGCTGGAAAGATACATACCCGTAGTTCAGAAAACCTCATTTTGTCAGTTTTCACACTACAGAGACTGGGTACCATTCTATTTTATGTATGACTACTTTTAGGTCATACCGGGCTTTGGCAAAAAGTGTTGTTTTATTGTGGCATGTATGTCTGTTCAACTACGCGTCGGGATCACATACAAAATTGACCTTCATAAATGCCAACGATAACCTGAAATCGGAGGATTATGTGTAATCCATTTTCTCAATTTTGAAATTTTACCAACAGCCAAAAATTTAAGTGATGTCCGCACTGAGAACTATCTCTATTGCCCATCGTACAAGTGTAAAATCTGTCATTATTATCATCATATCAGGAATTACTTAATGCCACTCTCATAACAATTAAAGAAGAGTTTGTCGGCAACAAAATAGGATATTTTGTTGCAAAATATGTCATAAGTCTTAATTTGTTGGAGAGGGTGAGGATTCGTTCAGGCTGTAGAGCACAAACGTTTGGCACAAAGGAAAACAAGAGGGCTGTGCGAACAGCCCATGCTCAGCTGATCTTGACATTCATCACACTTGCAGCTCTGTGAACTTGGGAAAGGATCAAGGTCAGCCATGTTCTGAATAAGTCTGACCTTTATACAAGAACACTAACATGTGCAACATCAATGTTCAAGTAGTTCTCAAGCTATGATGAAGAATAAAATTCATGTATGTTGCACTGTGACCCCAGAAACGAGGTCAAGGTCATTCAAGTACTGTCTAAGCATGACCTTCACACAGAAACATTATCATGTGCAGCATCACGGTACTAACTCAAAACAGATCTCAAGTTATCAAGTAAACAGTAAATTTGGTGTCAGGTGTCCTGTGAATTAGCATTAGAATGCCCATTGACTGACATAGTAATCAACAGGAAAGCTGCATTGACCGATAAGTACCCGAATTGAAAATCCAAAGCAGTGCCACCTAGTAAACAACTTTGTTTGACCCTTCCACAAGAACATATCCATCACATTTCAGCTAAATCTGAGTGACGGTTCTGAGACCAAGTGAAAAATAGCAAAAGCATACAAAAAATTCATTAAAAAAAATAGAAAAAATTGCAGCGCCACCTGGTGAACAAATTGGGAACTAGGTGTCCCTGGGAGTGTCTATGTACGATATCAAAGCAATTGGGGGGGGAGCGGTTTCAGAGGAGAAGAGTTTTTAATGTTTGCCCCCAAAAAAGAACAAAAAAATTCATAAAAAAATCCAAAAATCAATAGAGCGTGACCATTTGAACAAACGTGGTAGAGATCCATGAAGTAAATCTGGCCAAAATTATTTAAGTTATAACCATTACAAGAAATTCCCATGTTAAACTTTCCTATCAACACTTTTGTAAAGATCGTTGAAATGAAAAATCATAAAAAAATCCAAAATTCATTGGAACATGCCCATTGGAACAAACCTGGTAGACAACCACCCAAGATACATCCCCACCGAGTTTGAAGTAAATCTGGTAGACGGTTTTGGAGAGGAAGTCGAAAATGTAAATTAGCATTAGAATGCCCATTGACTTACATGGTAATCAATAGGAAAGGTGCATTTCCCGAAATGTAGCCGAATTGAAAAAATCGTTAAACATCAGGAATCCGCAGCATTCCCACATAGTGAACGACATTGTTTGACCCTTCCACAAAGAACATATCCACCACATTTAAGCTTAATCTGAGGGACGGTTCTGGCGATGAAGTAGAAAATAGCTATAACACAAAAAAATCATAGAAAATTAGAAAAAATTTGCGGTGCCACCTGGTGAACAAATTAAGAACTAGGAGTCCCCAGGTGTCTTCCTGTGTGATATCAAAGCAATTGGGTAAGCGGTTTTGGAGAAGATTTTTTAACATTTGTCCAAAAAAAGGAACAAAAAAATTCATTTAAAATCCAAAATCACTGGAGCATGACTATTTGAACAAACCTGGTAGAAACCGACCCAAGGTACATTGCCACCAAGTTTGAAGTTAATCTGGATGACGGTTTTGGAGGAGAAGTCGAATATGTGAATTAGCATTAGAATGCCCATTGACTTCCATTGTAATCAATAGGAAAGCTGCATTAACAGATAAGTACCCGAATTGAAAAAATCGTTAAAAATCAGGAATCCTCAGCATTCCTACATAGTGAACCACTTTATTTGATCCTTTTACAAGAAACATATCCAGCATGTTTCAGCTTAATCTGAGGGACGGTTCTGGAGAAGAAGTCGAAAATAGCTATAACACACAAAAATTCATAAAAAAAATAGAAAAAAAATTGCAGCGCCACCTGGTGAATAAATTAAGAACTAGGAGTCCCAGGGAGTGTTCCTGTGTGATATCAAAGGAATTGGGTGAGCGGTTTCGGAGAAGAAGATTTTTTAAGATTTGCCCAAAAAAGAACAAAAAAAATCATTAAAAATCCAAAAATTACTGGACCGTAACCATTTGAATAAACTTGGTAGACACCTACCCAAGGCACATCCCCACCAAGTTTGATGTGGATCTGGCTGACGGTTTTGGAGAAGTCGAAAATGTGAATTGTTGACGGACGGACGATGGACGGACGACGATAAGATAAGCTCAGCTGACTGACAAGTCAGCTGAGCTAAAAATCACCACCTTCACATAGGTGGCTCACCAAATAAACAATTTAGAATTCACTAATATGCATCATTAACATCTTTAAGGTAAAAACAAAACAAAAATTTAAAAAAAATAAAAAATCTGGGAAGGAGCCCAGACTCCATTCGAATTTTTTACCCTCAAATGCACTCACATCTACAAATAAAATACTACATCCCCCACCCCTTGGTGTAGCATGTAAATAAACATAGAAAGACCATAAGCATATTAATTTATATCATCATTACCTTTCTTAAAGGAAAACATATATTATTCCCGATCAATGTATCACACAAATAAAACTTTCATCAATGAAGTGAGTTACGCTGAACGTGTCAGCATATATCACACGCATACATAGTGTTCCATATACATTCTTATGTCAGCTAGGAATGTGTAGGTTGACTGGCTCACAAAATGCATGAAAAGGGAGCTGTATGTACAAACAAGTTGCATGTGTACAAAAACCAAATTTCATCGTTGCTTTATGTGGCTGTTTTGTCGAATTGGACAGAAGTTAGTCCAAATATTGCGTCATATTATGCTTACAAAAATGTAACCAGATAGGGTACCCAGGACTAATCTATCACTGGGCTAGGAGTCAATTTGGGTCTCATTCTTCAACTTAAATATCTGATTTTTAGTCCTAATCAGTGGAGTTCGATATAAGAATCCTAGTGGTATATAGGATAATAATCGAATAGAAGTCTCAAAATGAACCAAAATGCAGCATTTACACCATAAAATTTGAATAGCAGTGCTTCATATTGCCCCTGGTTTGGCTTCGAGCCTTCTGTGCTGCCTTGACAAGCTTACGAACCATCGCAATTCTCAAAAAAAATGTAAAATAAAATAAAAGGCCCACATTTGAAACGAATAGATTAAGCCCTCAGTCTGGGTGCATGTATGGACAAGCACATGGTTCTTCAATTGTGGGCAAATATATTTTAAACTTTGGAGAGACAGAGAGAGTGTCATTAGCGATCGAAACCTCAATATAGGGGGTTTAAAACTTCGTGTATGATTAACGCAGGGAGTGGCCAAAAAGAAACAAGAGAAAACTCAAACGATGTCCTTGTGCACCAGTATCCTGTCCATCCTGCTAAATGAGAAGATTTCACCAAAGCTTGCTAGCAAAGGACGCCTAGCTCTGACTCTGTCAAAACGGCACTCGAACACAGCTTGGTTCATGTTTTCGCTGCACACAGCTTCACGAAAACGTGAAATCCAACGAGTGATCCCAACGTTATCCTCAATAGGCCACCCATATTGGATTTTCTTTCTCCTGTGTCCAAAAAGGATAAATACGCACAAAATCTAAGTTCTATCGGAGAAATAAGTTTGAAAACGACGCCATTTTGAAAGTGAGAGGAGTCGGTATTTAACTAAAGGTCTTGGACCAGTAGCCTAGGCCTAATACATTTAAATGTTAAAATAGCGACATTCTCTGGCTTATTTCTCCTATTTGAAACATAAAACCACAACTTCATTTGCATTCTACTTCAAGTTTATACCGGTAGCAACAAGTTAAAACAAAGAAAATGGGGGGTCATGTGTTTAGATTTTTTTACAGGTGCATTTGTGTACCTCACCTCCATGATTGACCAATCCGCGCCAAAAATGTCTCCAAAAATACACAAAGTTAACAAATGATGTAAAATATTTCTGGAGTAGCAGTGCCTTCCTAAAACTCACAGTTGATAAGTATTTTCCTCTCCAAAATTATGATGGGACTTTATTTGGGATGCTCTGCTCCTGTGATATTAACATCCAATAGACACAGCGACAGCATTCAGTACTCGATCAAAAGTTGTTGATCAGTTGACCCGACCTTGAGGGGTTACTGGTCCAAGACCTAAATGCACCATGGCCTCTCATTGGTTTGTCTCCTACTTGAAACCAATGACTGACAAACCTTATCCTTAACACCCATGCGGGATAGCTCATTCAGGATAAGCTTGAGATATAGGAGAAAATGAATTTATTTGCACACATATAATAGATATAGTGACTGTGCGGCGTAATCAAGGATGCCAGATGCAATATAACCTAGTTCTGCAAGACATCTTAGTAATTGTGGCGGAGTAACAAGCAGGTATTGGCCCGGTTGGCTCGGCTGGCAGGGTTCTGGACTCCAGTTTTATTGCATTGTTTTCAGCCTCTCAATTAAACACCAGATTATAGGTAACATCAAGTATTGTGCTTTGATATTTAAAAAAATGACGGTGGCAATTCAAAGTATATCTGCCAGTGAATGTTCCTGATGTTACAATTTTGGGGTCTTGGTAGATTTGCACAAGCAGGCTTCCATTAATGGTCTTGTCCTCTTCCCACACGGGAATTTTAATACCCCCATAAATCAGTCTACTTATATTATTGCTTTAACTCCACTCACTTGCATCACCAATTCTTACGTATGCATGGGGAGTTCGGGTCCCTGCAAAATACCGATTGGCAAATGTTTCGCAAGTAATGAAATCAACAATTATTCAAAATTCCCTTTCGTAGAAACATCTAGTTTTTGCGTTCGTCTTAAGAATTACATAAAAAGCAAACAATTTTAAGAATTTTTCCTTGAATTTTTTGCACAAATGTATAAGAATTCGGTGCAAAGAATAAATACGAGATCCTAAGTTTACTCTAGTACTCCTTTTTATGTAATGTACAATGTATTGATACCAGCACCTTTAAACTGATTACATCTTTAAATTGTTTCTAGATCGTTTTGATACGGAATGTGGCCCAGCGAAGTTGTTCGTACAGACTCCACAACCAAATGTCACCCGGTGTAAGTGGAGCACGGTGGGACAGAAGAACCGTCTTTGTTGGATGTGAAACTATAAAAAGTGTTTTACGGTATCGATGGGTCTCTCTATAGATTACCAACTCATGTAAGAAGTGCAGTCGAATACCATTATCACCTCAAGTGTTTTCAGTCGAAAACTGAATTTGGAGATGTAGAATAATACATTCACTTACAAAGACATAAGATGGCTGCCTGGAAAATCATGAGCCACCTCGCCATACTTGAAAGCAACTGTACTAGCTAGTGCTGCAAGCAACACTTTGGAGGCTGCCCTGACAGTTTTAATTGTTGCCAACTGCTGTTAACTTTGCCATGTGCCAGAGTTACGAGCTGAAATAGCAAATTGTTATTTTGAGGTTCTCGAAAAGGAATCAAAGAAGGAAAGAAGGAAGGAATAAGGAGAGAAGAAAAAGCAAAGAACAAGAAATGAAGCGAGGGAATGGAAAAATGAGACAAAGAAGCAAACAAGACGAAAAGAGATACGAAAGAAAGAAAGAAAGAAAGAAAGAAAGAAAGAAAGAAAGAAAGAAAGAAAAATGTGTTGTTAATAGCATATAACCAAACATTTGTATTATTATATGCTGCAGACAACATGCCACATCAAGGTACCTACCCGAGTTTCACCTTTCAGATATGTGGACGTAATCAGAAGATGATTTATTGAGTAATATTCCTCTGGAATAGTTTGGCGCACATCAGACTAAGAGGGCTCCCTCTGGCTTTTCCTATTCAAATCGGGAGAAGTCGATGTGATTCCTGAGCAGGAGTTGAAGTGACAATCTGAGGCGACTCTGTGTGTGTGCGATCCATCGAGCAAACAAAGCTCTCGTAACAGGCTAATGACAACCTGACCATTCCAATTGTTGCTCACTGTCTATCCATCTTTAGAGTTAAGTGGTTGCTTGTCCAATGTCTCGATAACCATTGTCCAATTGCTTCACTCTTGTGGCGTTCGTCAATAGCCTATGATACCAACAGTAGGATTGTCTATTGTAAAAGATAGGTGTGTCTCTCTTGACTTTATCGTTACGTATCTGGTTGCTACAATGACACGTTGGTATGATCCCAGTCCCTCTTGAGACGTTGAAAGAAAGTGACTGCACCTCGGAGATACAACTGTCCTTGAATCTCCCCTTGTCCGATAAGACCGCTTGCTGATATAAAACATTACCTTCACGCATTGTACAGAATTAGATAACTATGTTCTCTATTGTTAAAAAAATGTAATCCCAAAATTTGAGGTGACAATTAAGAGACAAAAAGAATAAAATGTTTCAAAGGGAGGTTGCTTGTATTGACATAACCAACTCTCCTGTGTGGCCCGTTCTCGCCAGATCGCCAAAGAATAATAGACTGGTGGCAGCCAAATCAGACCGGCAAGACAAATCTTGTTTTATTAGGTTTCAGTTTATATAGTCGAGAAAATCCTTTCTGTTTCTCTTTCTTTCTTTCTTTCTTTCTTTCTTTCTTTCTTTCTTTCTTTCTTTCTTTCTTTCTTTCTTTCTTTCTTTCTTTCTTTCTTTCTTTCTTTCTTTTTTTCTGTCTTTCTTTCTTTCTTTCTTTCCTCCTTTCTTTTTTTCATTTGCTAATTCATTCATTAATTTATTCAGTCTTTTGCCACTGCAGTTTTGGCAAGTTATTTTAAGCGGCGTTCGAGCACGGCAGTGTGTGCTCCCTCCCCATCATAGTGAGTATGTTATGTTCTGAAGAGATGCACATGGCTCTTTGCAATTTTGCCTGCATTGTCTTGCGGCATTATGTGCAACTTTGATATTTTAGTTGTGTGTGCCTTGGTGTTCGTGGCTGTGTATATGCAGGCCTACACTTAAACAGCAAGTGTGTGCCAGTGGAATGTTTGTATGTCTGTGTCCATGGATACATGATAATATTTTGAATTTTGAAACTTCAAGTGCACGGCGGAGGCAGCGTGTATCATTTCAACTACAGATGTGTTAGTAACAACATGAGAGTGTATCAGTTGTATGCATTTACGCTAATGTAAATTATTCTGCAAATGTTACCCCTAATGTTTGTAATCACTATAGACCTATTCTTCTACTAAGTTGCGTAGGGAAAGTTTTTAAAAGAGCAGTATTTAAATACGTATTCAATTTCTATAGTGGTTCCATTGTTTTCCGATACCAACAGTCTGGCTTCATGCCGAATGACTCCGCAGTTAACCAATTGGTCTACCTTTATCACGAATTTTATAAGGCACCAGACGACGAGAGGAGGCACGGGTCATTTTCTGTGATATTAGTAAAGCTTTTGATCGCGTCTAGCACCAATGTTTGATTTTTTTAAACTTCGTTCTTCTGGTATCGATGGTGATTTGCTAGACTGGTTTCAAAGTTATCTTGCTGGTCGTTCCCAAAGAGTGATCACTGAGGGTCAGTTTTCTGGATTGGATGTTTAAAAGCGGGTGTACCGCAAGGTTCTGTCCTTGGTCCGCTTTTATTTTTGATATATATAAATGACATTATCGACGTTGTCAACTCAAATATCAGACGATGCAACTTTTTATATTAATGTAGTAAATCCTGTAACGGCCGCTGATAACCTGAAGACTGATATGATGTCCATGAACGAATGGTCTAATAGGTGGTTGGTCACATTCTATCCTACTAAAACCGAATCTATGATTATATCTAGGGAAGCGGAATAGTAGTCAGGCCCCCCCCCCACGCACACACACACACACACACACACACACACACACACACATACATTGCGGAAAATGTGCAATTAATGACTGTAAATTCTCAGAAACATCTTGGAATTACCTGCAAAAACGACCGTTCTTGGAATATGCATATTCAAAATTTAATCGAAAACGGTACAAAAGTGATTAATAACTCAAAGGGTTACAATATTAACTTCAGCAAACAACTTTAGAAATAGTTTATTTCTCTTACATAAGACCGTTGCTTCAGTCTGGAAGTGTTGTGTGGGGTGGATGTTCAGAGACCAACGGGCAAGCATTAGAGAAGGTTTAGTTGGAGGCAGCCCGGGTAGTTACTGGGGCATTGAAGAGTGCACCTATTGAGAAACTATATGAAGAGACTGAATAGGAAACACTTGTAAAAAGGCGTGAATACCAAAAGTTGGTATAACTGTGCAACTCATTTAATAGATTAATGCCCGACTATTTGTACAATGTATTACCTACAGTCGAAGAACAAACGGCGTACAACCGCGAAATCGATTTAATATTCTCCCCATCCCAAGTAGAACCATATCCTTTTCCCGATCCTTTTTTCTATCTACAGTAAATCTTTGAAACGCATTACCAGCGCGGATACGGAATTCTGAAAATGTGTCTGACTTCAGGAACATTTTGAAAAGGTGTAGGTTTAAGTTTTAAGCAAAAGTCCTTTTATAATTTTGGTAATATATATGTATTAGTAGAATTCATTTACAGATGCGAATGGGCTGCACCCGACTGAACCTTTATTTATTCAAAATGAAAGTGGTACATTCTCCTATTTGTCCTTGTGGAAGAGGTAATGAAGACATTCTACATTTTTGTAATGTTTTGCAATATGATCCATTTACATTGGCCACCATTCTCTATGGATCTTAAAAGGCTCAGTTGATTCCAACTTGAACATAGTTAAACTAGTTTGTAAACATATTCGAGACACAAAGAGATTCCTAATTAAACCATGCCTCTTTTGTCACAGGCCAGGGATTTCTTCTGCAATTTTTCCAGTTTAATCCCTGTGGATGTCTCTTGTATGAGAACTACTTTCTGTGACCAGAATGCTGGACTTCGAATTTTGCCACGGAGAACTAGCGTTCTCTCTGCTCTATTTGAAAAAAATATGAATATATACATATTAGTAACGCACCGGTAGGATTCGAACCCGCACTGATTTTCACAGGTTGAAGCAACTGCTCTTACCTCGCTACCATCCAGTGACCTGGTCGTTGAGGCACGTTTTGTATCTCTTATGCTGCTCAGTCGATCGTGCCAAGGAAGACCTGACACGGGGGTTCACAGGCATGTGTATGTGTAATGTGTATCCCATTGTATTTCTTTTTCAATGTTGTTATTGTTCTTGTTGTTGTTTGTATGTATGTATGTATGTATGTATGTATGTATGTATGTATGTATGTATGTATGTATGTGACAGATTACCATTGTAAATATTGGTGTAGTCAATAAAGTCCAAAATAAAGTCCAAAGTTCCAGGCAGGTCAAAAATTAGTTCTATACGGTTCCTTGGATTAAGGTGAAGAAAGGGGTTTCCAACTATGAAATTGTGCCAGAAACTAAAGAGGCATGGTTTAAATTGGAGATGCCACTTGCTATTGGGATGTATTCTGAAACCCTGTATTATAAATCCCTCCCGCTACGCGGCTTGCAGGCTTTCAGAATAAATCCCGCTCGTGCACGGTATCTCCTATCCGCTACTTAGGAACTTCCTCTTACTTACATAAGCCCACTATCTGTGGCGTTGGTGCATTGTAAATCTTTATATGTTAATCTTGGTTCTATTTGTATGTAACGTTGCCATTACTATCTTTGGAATCGTTTTTTTTATTATTATTATTATTATTATTATTATTATTATTATTATTATTATTATTATTATTATTATTATTATTATTATTATTATTATTATTATTATTATTATTATTATTATTATTTCAAACAAGATTCAAATAGGGCCCAGCCCTGTTTCTCAATTGACTAATAAAATATGCTTAAATCAAAAAAGTTATTCTGCCCATGCCTGGGTGTGCTGTCGTCAATACATGCGGGTAATTCTAGTTGTATGCCCGATGCAGTGCGTGTGTCTGTGAGTTATTCTGGCTGTCTGTGTACCCGAGGCAACGTGTGCCAGTTGTTCTAGCTGTTTGCATGCATCACGTGCCCATCCTGTTATTTAAGTTTTGTATGTCCCATTGGGGGTGTGTTAGTTACTCAGTATTTCTGAGTGTCCGGAGCTTTTGTGTTTGAAGTATTATACCGGTCTGTGTGTCCGGAAGCAGTGTGTGAGATGTATAATTTGTGTGTCTGAAACAAAATGTGTGTAGCTAAGGAGGTTCAAGAAGCCTTTGTGTGCTCGTAGCTTGCAGTGCATCAGCTATTTTATCTATCTGTGTGTATCAGAGGCAATGTATCTGATATTTAGCTGTCTGTGTGTGCCCGAGGCAATGTATCAGCTATTTTAGCGTCTGTGTGTGCCCAAGGCAATATGTATCAAAGCCTCTACATTGGACACGCTCAACCAATACCAGTGCATGTATACCTTTTTTATGTGTCTGTACAAGTAATTGGCCATGACCAATATACCACGTTAAGCCAGTTGGATCTGTTTGCTTTTATTTTTCCGGCAGTATATAATGATAGAAGAACTAGCATGTTTCTTATCCACCAACTTATGTGTGTTATGCCTGGTGCTAAGTTATAGAGTAGGTACCTTCAAATGAAAGATGAACCGGTATCTTTTTTATTTACCCACATGTGTGTGTTATGTCTGGTGCCAAGTTATAGAATGTAGTAGAGCTGTGCTGTAGACTTTTTTTTTAAATATCTGGTGATGTTACTTTGTATTTCAATATTTACATAGACTTGTTTCTTTATGTGTTCATGGACTGTCAACTTAATATACTCAGGTGCCGATGGATCACCAACTTGTACTTTTGGAAACCCATCGTATAACAGTGAATTAATTAGATTGATGTATTGAATTGCTGTTACTCTATATTTGTATGTTTTTTATTGCTTTGTTCGTGCAAGTATCCATAGACTGCCAACATAATTCACTCAGTGTCTTATCTGGTATTAGTTTATATTTGTATGTTTTCATAGACTTTTTCTGTAGTACATAATTCATAGATACCTATTGTAAACCCAATGTAATAATATATGACGAATGAGTTTACATAGACTCTCTTTCAGTCAATAAAATTTTATTACTTCTACTACTGCAAACAACGTGTGACAGACAGTGTCCTCTGATATTACCATTCTTGTAAAAACTTAACTTCCGGTTGAGGGAATGCTATACAAAGTCACACAAGTCTTCTTTTTATGTTTATCGTGTGCGCATTTTGCCCTGATGTTTGGAATTAAATTGTCGGTACCACATCAACTGTTTTCAGGGAAACAAAAGTTATTCCCTTTTCGTCTCGTTATGTTTCCACAAAGGATTTCAGCAACAGTTGACACCTTCAAGCATTCTGAGCATTGAAGATATTGATTGAAATCATCCTGAAAGACCCAGCGTTTTATTTTGGACAAAGGGCAATATGAATGAATTATAAAATGTAATTTCAACATTTGGTTGTAACACTTTGAACACCACTTCACGGGTTAAAAAAAAAGAGAGAAAAGAAAAGAAAAAGAAAACAGAGCACATACGGATTGCATATCCTGAATCTTTCAATTGTGGAAAGTACTTAATTTCGCTAAAACTGTTCAATAAACATATGTCTACATGATTAGAGATATATATGACTAGAGACGGGCTGTTGCTATTGATTCCCTATATGCCTACAAGCCAACATATGCCCCCCAAGGTCACAACGTTGTACTAGGACAAGCTTTCCATGTCTGAGATTAAACTGAATGATTAACAACAGTCACAGCATGAAAAAGACAATATGCCTACGACTGGAATGAAAGCATGGATATTGATCAGAGCTCCATAACTGTTCAAAAGGTTAAACAGATTCGACAAATTATTCACAGCTTCTCCGTAATGCACTCTGTGAGAGAGAGAGAGAGAGAGAGAGAGAGAGAGAGAGAGAGAGAGAGAGAGAGAGAGAGAGAGAGAGAGAGAGAGAGAGAGAGAGAGAGAGAGAGAGAGAGAGTGGATCCGATACGTTGCGAGCACTCAGCAATCGAACGCCCAGAGGTATAACCGATTTCAAGCTGAGTTTCTGCCATGACAATGATTCAGCCATATTGGGCCTATAATAGCTTTATGTTAAAACATAATAATAGGCCTAGTGATGATGACGATAGGCTGCATTTGGAATACGTGCATGAAATTAAGCACTTCCTGTACCAAAAGCATCATAATAAATTGTACTTTGTAATAATGTATTTAAATTTAAATTTTCACTCATTTCAATTTGGTGAAGGAGTGAAACTGGCACATTAAAGTGCAGACATATGCCACCAGACGTTGATAGGATGTTCCGCCCTTCCCAGTGACGAGGCAAGCTTTTGTTCTATAGACTTCAAGTCTCCCTTTAAAGCGCAAGCAAGCCTGTCTCGTCAAGTGTGAGGTTTCTTAGCTGGCTCAGTATGAAGACAATGGTTTCATTTCGTCAGGGTTTCATTCCATATCCCTGGTAGCACGTGCGCACTTTTGTCGTGAAAAACAGCTTGCTTTCAAACCGAGGTTTCAATGCTGGCTCACGTACTCAGTGTGTCAGCGTCTTTCACTATCGGGACAAAACCAGACAAGTTTTCTGTTAAAAGAAGTGGTCGTACAAGTCCAGCAAAGGATATTACTTGGGTATTACTTGTTAATTATGGTTAGATATAAGTGCAAAAACGTGATTGTTGATCGGAACCATTGCACACTAAAAACACTAGAAAAGATAGATCTATATCTATATTTCTATCTATAAAACTTTTTAAAAATATTTGAAATTTAAACTTTGCATATTTACCAAATCTGTATAACTTAAAATGCTGCAACTTTGGTTCATGGTTGATTAGATGCGGCTAAACCCATAAATTGAAATTGGAATGGCATAATTACCAGAAAAATAGGTCCATAGGCCTAAAACAGATTGTAAAACCTTACGTCGTCATAATTGTAATCTAGTATAAATCAACAAAACACCATCCATTATGAGAGTGATAACATTGGGAAGAGAGATTATGTAACTAGCTAAGATAATTTACACATATAAAGTTTATTTCACTTTCTACAGATGTGCTGAAGTGCTTTTGGGGGGCGAAAGCGTGAAAACACGGCAGTGGTTTAACTATGTATATGGTCACAAGGTTTTTCTAATCCCTTTTTGGAAAACAATTTGAGCCATTTAGGAATAAAAATTACTGGATCAAGTTGATCAGTTTGGGAAATCTGCGTACTTCAACTCTTATCAATTGGGACTAGAACCTGGCCACATTCGCTGCGGTCCAAAAAAAAGACATGCAAAAGTCCCTGCGAGGATGATGGTTCAGTATGAAATAAAATTAGGGCAGTACAGTTTGAAAAAATATGGAATAAAATTAACGTCATGTTTAAATTAAAAGGTTAGAGGGGTCAAGGGTATTTTCTTCCGGCGTATAGGTGTTTTCCATGTTTTCGTACTGTGTACAAAGCAAAATTAATTTACCGTATATCGGACTAAAGCTAGATAAACTATATGTTTAGTCGGGTTACGCAGAATATATCTTTGTAGCATGCCCCTAGGTTAAGCTGAAATGATAATAGTCCTAAAGGGCTTTTTGCTGACGATATTCGTCATAATGTAAAAAACTAAAACCAAAAGACGAGAATAAACTGATGTACAAGAAATTAAGACACGTCACAGGCAAATTCCTTTTGTTTAGCTACACATTTCAGTTTTGATATGATGAATCCTGCCTCCAATCTTGTATACGCCATGGATCTTCGACGATCCATGTGTGCACGAATGGTGTGGTTCCTATCAAGACCATAAGCACTGTCTTGCCGTCAAAAGGCGCAATGACACAATACTAACAGTAACATTCATGTACAGCATGGATGTACCATACGAATAGGAAGATCGAGTGACCTCATGTCATAGTGAGATAATTTAATGATAAACATCGATTATCAACTGCTGAGAAGCCTTTGTCTCTTAAAGTATTTGTCCTTGCCTCCAAAGGAAACCCAAGCTGAGTATTTTTTCTACTGTGCTGTCTAGAAACAAGGAACTTGGTCTGCTTTGCAGATAATATTCGTCCTTGCTCAGCAAATTTTCTTTCCAGAGCTCTTGTTATTTGCAAACGGTTTCATAACATCTTTCCCCAACTAAATCTGAAACATATTTCAGCTGGACATTGAAAATGCATGGAAATGACCAGTAACAGGTCTTAAACTTTAGCTGTGCTCTTTTAAATGCAGCTGATTGAGTCAGAACATGGCACTTTTCACCTTTCAGGCCAGGCGACGGGCGATCTATTTTTATCTTATGACTGAAGCGATGCGGTTTTGGTAAATAATTTGCCAACATTAACAACAGGTTACACTTACGTTTTGGGAACATCAGATTACTTAACAGTGCTGTCCAGCTGAAAATATCTGTAGCAAAATTGTCTTTCCTTGTAGCAGTTTTGGCACTTCTTTACAAAAGAAACGCTTATTTGTGAGAAAATCTGTAGCAATTTTAAAGATCTTTGTAGCAAAATTTTGCTACAATGCTCCAGTTGGACAGCCCTGCTTAACACAATCACGATTTTAAGCTCATGAACCGTGTGGCAGCGGCCACATGAATTCGTGGGGTTGGCCGTTGCCGCGGGCTCAATCGCAGGGAGAACTGCCAAGGGATTCAGCTTCCTGTGTTTCACAAACACATGGTTAGTCTGCAGTTCATTGACATGATGGTACAGTTCACGCGGGAGTTCACGTTGTCAGCATACCTGTTTAAACGTCATATTATGACGAGCAGCAGTTCTCTTCCATATAGTTATGAAGTAATTGGGCCATTATTGCCAGACTGTTCGCAGTCTGGCATTGATTCAATTTGAGGGATTACGACCTCCGCACTAAATGATCCTACTTACAGTTTCAGAATTCTTTGCCAAAGATATAGTGCCAAAAATTCTACTTCAGCCCATTCACAAATTTTTGCATTCCATCGCACATATTTTCCATACATTCTCAATAAAAAATGCATAGTTTTTTACAGATATCTGTCTTAAATTTATGGTTAAGTTCTGCAAATCACTACGATGTACGGCATCCATCTTGTGTGACCATGCGCAGAACATACACATGCGATCCCGCGCACATGTCCGACCAAGACCAGTTCATGGGACTCCGGTTTATTCGGTTCACCGCGGGAAGCGCACCCTGCTTTGTTCACATTTGGTGTTCGACCACGCTGTCCGGATTACACATGACAGGATGTGCTAGCAAGCTGCCAGCATCTGGTATCGCACGCAGTTTGCCACCGGGCAGTTTTTTTACTCACTTGCGCAACAACAAGCGACATGCATAATTGAACATAGCATGGCTCTGTTATTTTTGCGATTCACTCCAAGTGATGAACACTAATTTGGCCAGAAATTACATAATTTATATTTCTGTGCACTTTCTATTTCAATTATCCTAAAAAAAATTGATGCCATAGGTGGTGTCAAGAATCTGATCTTAAGTGCGGTCACTTTTTTTACCGAGCAACATGGGCCGTGCAACAAAAGCGAGTGCACTCAGGCATGCTCCACTGCGGTCACTTTTTTACCAAGCAACTCGGCCGTGCGACAAAAAGCGAGTGCTCACAGGCATGCTCCCAGGCAGGATTTTCCGCTATGTACGTCTATTTTTTTCTGGCCTTCAATCATGAATTTGATAACTATCTTGTTCTGTCATACAGATTTGTTCCTTTTAAACATTTAATAAAATTAAAACAACAAAGTTTTGTTTAAAACATCAATAACTGATGCATCGGAGACAGCGATCAACAACACATAGTCATGGTGTTTATGGCTACCATGGAGGCATAAAACTTCCATGCAGCTACACAGATCTTCGCTTTGTCACCATGCGGTCTGGGTATATTCTTTGCCTTCTGTAACGAATTGTCACTCCTGCCTTAATCTGTGTCTAGATTTGTTCGATCGAAAGTTTTTTGTGAAAATGTGTGAAAATTTAGCATATGGATGCAATAATCTTTGCGTAAATATGATTGGTTCACCTTCCCAATATGGCACAGTCACATGAATAAGAACGAGTTTGATTGGACAGTAAGCGACACTTGATCAAATCCGCCCAATGAGGAGCCTGGAACATCCTAAGCGCATTTATAATGAAGGAAAATGAAAATAGATTCTCATTTTGGGCCATTTTTCGAGGGATATCCCAAGAACTTTTTTTTAGCCAATATGGAAGCTGCTTACATAGAAAGATGAAAATCTAAGGTATCCAGCAGCATAAAACATAATGGCGGATGATGCAAAACATCCTGATCGCAAAAGTGCAAAGTCACTAAGTTTTGGTGCTAACTTTTACAGTTGTTTCATTCAAAATGTCATGAAAAACGTGGGCAGTAGTTAGCTTTTTATCCATTTGATAAGAATATATATATATTTTTTACCGCCAAATCGAAATAGCCATCTGTAAATATTGAAGTTTGTCCACGGTAAAATGCACACTCTTGCAGGTAAATAAACATTGCGGGCCTGCGGGAAGCTGATGAAGGTTGGCTTGCGTTGTGCGGGGCAATGGTGGCAAAGGATGTTCACATACATTTCGAGTGTGCTCGAACACGGCGTGCTAGGGGTTATTAATGAAAAATCAAACTGTCAGCAAACTAAAAATGCACCTTTCACCGGTGATGTGACATTTTAGGTAAAAGATTTCACTGTTCAGCACAATTCATGCTGTAAATTGTAATCACTAACATTCGCTGTGGCATTGGGTGTAAACATTAAGGCCTTGGCCAGACTCGGCCAATTGCTGATTGGACAATCAGGCCAACAATGGAATGCATAATTAATTACGGTCCGGGAAAGTTCGGTACAACTCAGTATGAACAGGTCTATTGTATACAAACTTGTTCTAACCGATTTCTCCCCGTTTAAACCAGTTAAGTCATGTTCCTTTTTTAAAAGGAAACTTGTTTTTCCGTATCATCAGCAGTGTCAAAGCTGCATGCGTACTGCAAAAGAGAAAGTCTTGCGTCAGATTCCCTATAACCCTACTTATCGTGATGTACAGTTACGGGATCAAATTTCGAACATTCCCCTACATTATTATGATAATCGCCCTGTTTTTGCCGTAAATGCTCACGTGTCGTGCAAATTCGCTATCGTGGAGTTTTAGGTCCCAGTACATCGGTACAAAATGAGGCAAAAAGAGGTATATGTGCAAGAAGGAATATTGTATGGGTACAAAAAGAGGCAAGGAACGTGCATGCACCGTAGTGAAATCTTTTCTTCATGCCGTAAAGCCGTCTTTTTGAAATTCCATCCTGCTCACAAGCAGATCTGCAGCAAGACATACTTGTGTAAATGACGTGTGTCCTTAAGCTAAGGCAGCGAAGCTTCCTTATAGGCATCCTGTAAATATATATGACCTACTCACCTATTCCCAATAGGCCTATGCTTAGAACTATTTCCGATAATTCACCAAAGCTTTACTAATTCAATTTGTGTCACAAATTCAAAGACTGCTAAATGGACGGTCATCACAATACTTCTTTTTATTCAATTTAAGAAAATTAAACAATAAATTGACTGAAAATTTGTTTTTGTTTTCAGTTGCAAAGTTTTGCTGAGCTTTCTCCAGAAATTATGAAAATAACCATCAAAAACTAAATTTCAAATGTTCTGTTTAATAGTCATAAGCCAGATACTGCTTTCTCCCAACAATTGAAGTTCGAAATTAATAACGTAAAAGTACATCAAAAGTATAAATAGCCACATATGGACACAACCCAAGTGGATTTATAACCTATAGCCTAGTTTCCTGACACTACACGTTGCACACTACTTTTAAAACGTAGGTTCCATTGGTGGACTAAATGAGTCAGGAACCTGATCAGAAAGGGCCTACATTTTTTCACCTGCATATTTGTGGGTGATGCGATCCGCCTAGCCATGGCATCAGGAAGTGCAGAGAAGTGCACAAAGCATTTCACCTGGAAGTGCAAAGACAAGTGCGCTAGAAGTGCACGCACTTCTATGGAGTGCAATCCTAGGCTGCATGTTTTATAACAGGGAAGTGCACTGGAACTTTAGAATACAGAGGCTCCAACTCTCCCGCTTTTCATGGGAAATTGAAAATTCTCCCGACCTCCCACTTGCTACAAAAAACCTCCCGCCCACTGAGGGGTTTCAGTATATATATATATATATATATATATATATATATATATATATATATATATATATATATATATATATATATATATATATATATATATATATATATATATATATATATATATATATATATGGCACTATGCTATACACAAGCTTGGCAGTTATTGTTATTTTTTAACTCCCCAGAATTCATCAGAAAGCACCATTTTTACTTGAAATTTGAAACATTTTCCCAGCCAGCCCCCCTCCCGTACCCTCCCCCGCTCGGTCGCGTTGCGACCTCGTGATCTCCGGCTCTGGGCAACTCCCTGGGAGGGAGATTCTCCCTCTCTGGTACTCTCCTAGGTTGGAGCCTCTGGGAAGAGCGGGTGCAAACATGTAAATGAGGCTGGAAGTGCACTGAAGTGCGTTGCACTTCATGGATAAAGCTGGAAGTACGCTAAATTCGGGGGGGGGGGGGGGCAACTACCCATATTTTAGGGTGGATATGCTCCACTGAGTGTATGAAACCCAGACCAAATGGGAGCTAATCAATAAGAAGATACGGGTGTCTTTGGGAGTTGGTATTGACAAAGTCCCAGGGGAGAAGTGCACAACCCATGAGAGAAAAAGAACCGCAATTGAGCTGGAGCACAATTTATGCAGGTATTTGGGAGCGACAATTGAAAAACATGGGGCCTTTAGGATCGAAGGTTTGAAAAAGGGGGGGGGGTCTTTGAGAGCGACAAGTGGTCAAAAATGGGAGTCTTTGCCGTGGAGCCTACCGCGGGGGCGTAATGCTATATTAAGTAATCGGAGTATCCCCTCTCCCCCGCGGGGGGGGGGGGGGGGGGGGCAGAAGTATACTGCACTTCCTGGAGTGCTGATAATGCTCAGATAGGCCTATACAGTGCAATGCACTGGGACCCACAGAAGCTGGAAGAGTATTGCACCTGCTTGCTATCCGAGATATAGGCCTACACTTGTACAGTACAATTTATTAACAGTGTAAGAAGTGCACCGTGAGCATTTACAGTGCATTCAGATCAATTTAAATTAAAAATAGCTCAGTCTGACCACTTCATAGTAGGGTCTAACCTGACGTAAAGAAAAAGATATAAATCATTTGAATTCTTAAAAAAGATTTCATTAAACTTGGATTAGAAAATATGATTTAGCCAGTGGTGTTGTAGTACTTGTACACCAATGAGGGCAACGCCGCATAAGTATTTTACTATTGTGACCTTGGGAAATGAGTCAAAGTCACCCATTTGCCATTCGATGCAAGCCCATCACACTGTATAGAAGACTATGTGTAGGCCTACAATTGTGCATAATTTGGCAGTCCTAACTGAACAAACATGTTCCTTTCAGTTACGATCCGTTGCAAAATTTACTTATTTGACTTGTGACCTTGATAATTGAATCAAGGTTGCCCTAATGCAATCCCATTAAGAGCACTACAAGTTACAACCGTGCATTTTCAAAGTTGTATCCTAAAGGCTTTTCAAGTTATGATCCAGAAACCAAAATTCACTAATTTAAAACCCATGCAAGCTTGCCCATACGCAATGTCATGAAAGCCCCCATAGGCCTATTACAGTTATAAAGCCCCATAATCAGGGAACATGCATATTGCAAGTTGTATCTTAAAAACGTTTGAGCTGTGATGCAGAAACAAAATTCACTATTAAAGTTGACCTGTGACCTTTTGAAATAAGTCAAGGTCATCCAAATGCAAGCCCTTCTAGAGGACTTTAATTAAACATCTTCAATTTGGAAGTTGTAGGCTATTTTCAAACTGTTTCAAGTTATGATGCAGAAACCACATTCACAAGGCCTAACCCTAATTCTAACATGACAGTGGCTACAAAGTACAATGACCCCCGTTTCATTCCATATGACGACGTTGTGGTTTTAGGCCTATCCGCCACCATCTTACTGCACAGATGAATACACAATAGTTTATTGCATATATGGCCCTATGTGGGTCATTGATGATTGTACGCATATATGTTCCATGTCCACCCTCTTTACTCCCTCCCTACCTCCCCTCCCCCCCCCCCCCTACATTAACACGAAAGCTTGACTGACTGAACGTTTCGAGCGCAGGAGCTCCACGTGACGGCGTTGTGGTTTTAGGCCCATCCGCCACCATCTTATTAGCACAAATAGTTGACTACACAGATGAATACACAATATTTTATTGCAGATATGGCCCTATCATATGTGGGTCATTGAACGCATAGATGTTCGATGTACACCCTCTTTAATCACTCTCCCTCCCCCGCCCCTACCCTCCCCCCCCCCCCCCGCGCATACACGCACGAAAGCTTGACTGACTGAAATTGACGAGCGCCATCAGTTCCAGGTAAACCTTTGGGGGTGCGAAGGCATTTGGGAACTTTGACTTGTTGCTTCCGTTTGAAATTGTGTTTACGCACGTAGCTGATATGTTTTTCAAAGGCTGCTGCACTTGATGCAACTGTACGTAAAGATCATAATAAAACTCATGAAAAGGCAATGTACAGTGTATAAGAGTGTCGTACTAAAAGATCATAATAAAACTCATGAAAAGGCAATGTACAGTGTATAAGAGTGTCGTTTTGTTTTAGTTTTCATAGTCCTTGTGTGCTAGTTTGATTCGTTCATTTCTAAATCCCGTACGATCCTCCACCGGCGAAACGATTGTCACATGTACCCATGCTGCTCTAACTTCGAAGCGTGCGCTGTGGTTTCTGCTGTATGTGTAGGCCCAAAGACCCTTGCCCCAGACCCAGGCCTACCCGCAAGGTTATTTTGTTTGCATTTTTATCGAATTAATTTGCCATGTTGTCAGAATCAGAATTAACCACGACGGGGTGAGATTTTCAGAATTTGAATTTTGATAGCCTCGGTCCGCCAGGCCCGTTCGAGGGCCATCAAATTCCTGAGAATTACGCCCCGTCGTGGTTTATTCCCTAATTCTTACATGGCAGCGGCGATAATGGCCCCGTTTCACTGTTGTAGCCAGAGCCATTATTGCTATATTGGATAAGATCTGCCCTGTGATGTAAACAATGTATAAGTCACATGCACACACGCTTGCCCCCAAATGACTCAATTTTCACTCGAAATCTACGTCCTGACTCCGATACAAACGCGCAGACTCCTCAAGACAAAAGTTCATTGATCATTTCTGTCATTTAATCTAAAAATTCAATGCCCTAGAAGTGCACAAAAGTGCTTCATTTCAGTCATTTAGTCTAATTTTAAAAAGTGCATTGGAAGTGCTCTCCTGCAAATTGTCAAGACAGGTCCTAGAACTGCATTTGGAGTGCGTTCCCTTCAGTAGCACTTCCAAGTTCCACAGAAGTGCACGGCGTACAGAGGAATTGCCGTAAAAGTTAGCACTTCATTGCATTGCCTTATGGACAGGGCGCTTTTACTATAGCCTAGGCCTACTACTGAATGGACGTAATTTGGATATTTTTGACAGATAATATTAATGCAGATTTAGAAACATGTCTGGATTCATTGAATTCGAAAAAGCCATCTGTCAACGTAGATAAAACTAATTAGGCCTACATGATATTTGAGACACAAAGACATGTTACTAATATGAAAATTTCATAATATAACAATAATGTTATTTTTTAGGGCATTATGCTTTTTGATTGGCCCGACATCCATAATCACTATGGAGGGCTGCTGATCATTGATGGAGGGCCAATCAAAAAGCATAATGCCCAAAAAATAACATCATTACTATTATTAATAGTTAAGCAAAACAACAAATAAACAGTGAAATGTTTTATTTCATAAAACAGAATATCATATCTTCAAAATAGGCCTCTTAGCCCAAGACTTATAACAGTCTGAAAAGAGTACGTCGCTGCGAGTGCCTGTTAAATTATGGCATTTGTATGTTGACAGTGCAATTTGTGAAACTGGCATTGCTTAGGAAATTTTGCATTGCACACTGTGTGCGGGAGTGGGTACAGATACTGGGCATGGTATTCACGTAATCAGCTGGTAATTCGGCACAAGTTTTGGGCACAGTCACGTTAAATACAGTTCCGGGTGGAGCTGACTGGGGGATACTAACAGTGCCATCCGGGGCCATGGTAACATCCACAACAGTCAACAGTATGTTCATCTTGGGACTGTATAGGCCTAACAGTAACAGGCACACGAGACAATACAGCATTGTTATCAATCGATGCAATGTGGTTTGCGAGATTCTCATCAGAACTTACAGAAGTATGTTCTTCATTTGGAGTTTCACTTTTAGAAAGATCCATATGAGTGTACGATTCTGAACCACACCCACTGCTGGCACTGGTAACTGTTGCTGTAGCTGTAGGCCTATGTGAGGAACTAGGCCTACTACTTGAACTTGAAGTACATGTAGTCTTGGGGCCATGAAGGGCTGCACCAAGTATATTACTAGAACACTCCCTCTTCTGCTCAGTCGACAAATCATCAATGTAGTGGCCAAGGCTAGATGTATTCTTGTGTTTAGTTATTGAGATTATACTTTGCGTAGACACCCCTGCATGGTAGAGATTACTGATCGTGGAAGCTATCACGCTGTGACATGTATAAATCTTTGAAAAACCCTGCTTTTTCGGAAATGCGTTGTATCATTCTGGTAAGCAAATTTTTTCCAATGGGTTCGTTTTTATACCAATGTCCGTCACATAAATATGCCCGCAGTGGATGCTTAAACAGTCTCTCGCACTCAGGGTGAGGTTTAGAAACATAAAACTGCAACATTTCTACTCCATGGCCATACATATTACATGCGTTGTTCAGTAGGCCTATAATCAAGGTCTTTTTGTTTGTGTTCGCCTTGGTAGTTTTTGGTCACTTCAGTAGTTTTCATGGTTACATAATTGTTCCCTTCAGAGTCACATTCAACAATAAAAGTGGTTTTTGTCATCATGGCCCAACCTTCTCTGCCCCGTCGCCCGAAGAAATAGCACAGGTAAAACCAGACCGCTTCCACCAGAATATTAGGGTTGGCATCCCATTTTGCACAATACTGGCCTAATTTGTGCAAGTCACCTTCTCCAATAACAGGCTTATGTTTAGGCTTTTTGTTCCCTGCTTTTGCGTATAATTTGCAACGTGCAGTGAACATACTGTTCGCTGACGTAAATTCACGGTCCTGGATAATGTTAAATGTTCTGTAAAAAGGTGCGGCTGTTACATGTCGATGAATAGCGGCATGCAAACATGTAAGGGTACTAGGGGTTAAAGATCCACCATGTTTCTTTGGTTTTACCTCAGCGTAGAACTTGCGAAGAAATTCATTAAGTTCATCAGCTGTGATGGTCATGAAATCGCACGTTTTACCTTTTCGTTGCAGCCAGTCTTGAAATCTATTTTCGCCATACACGGTGGCAGCTGTTGTGCTTTTAGGTTTAGCCATTTGTTCCATATTTTACATGTCCTCTTCAGTGAGTGACTGCTGTGAATTATTTCATAATCCTGTTCCATAGTTGAATAGGGAAACAAACGAAACTAAAGCCAATGCGGTGAGGAAATATTCCAGTGTGGCGTAGGCCTGGCAGAGTGGTGTAGTTGGCGGCAGTGATTCTGTCGTCTGCTGTGAGTCACATGATCAATTGAATCACATGATCTCACGCTGGAGGTCACGGGTCAACGGAGCGGGCCGCTGGGCCATAATGAAGTGGGACCTCTCGTTAGTGGCCCCGTGGTCGCTCAATATGCAGTTTTAAGGTTCGTGGAATGTGACAATATCTAGTTGGTAATGTTATCATAACTATTAATAATTTAAAGTAAATAATGTATTTTTGAAACAAACATTTCATTGTAAATTTCTTGGCGTTTGGGTAGATGGTAAATTCAATTGGAATATCCTTCATTGAATATATCCACTATAATACAGTAAGCTTTGCCAAATAATTAGCATTTTTAGAAGGATAAGATGGAAACTTGGAAAAGATACTCTTACTCAACTTTATTTTACCTTAGTTTATCCATAATATATTTTCAATAATTTTAATATTTTACATGGGCTGTTAAGTATCTATCTAATTTATATAAACTTGTAAAAATACAAGAGACAGGTTGGCATAATCACCAATTCTGAATACAATGCTCAGACTACCCTTTTTCAGTTTTGGCTTGTTAAGATTTGAGCAACTTTATAGACATGCTTTAATCATCTTGTTAAAACTATTTATCTCATAATGGGACCCATGAGAGGGTAATAAAGGTGTGCGTCACGGCTATCACGTCTGCTATCCGTATAACATAGTACTATACCGCATCCCATTTCTAGCAAAATAGACCAATTCATCCGCACATGGCTGTGTTGGGCGGTTATGCTTTTGTATGCATTTTTTGCCTCTTTTTTGCTTATTCCTTAGAAACGTTATAGTATAAATACAAATCATCATTCGCGCGTGTTTGATGCTCAATGATTCTGAGCAAGGAAACCACTCGCCGCTTTGCGACTCGTGGTTTCCTGCCCAGAATCATTTCGTCCCAACCAGAAACACCGCTAATGACAGTTTGTATAACTATGCCTATCACTTTACATAATTTGTTTCAATTCACCTGTAATATGCCTCCTTATTCTACAAGGCAATCGCCAAATTTGTATGTACCTGAATCCAGAACAAAACTGCATAATGGTTCAATAAAATACCATGGAGCTATTGCATGAAACAAGATTGTATTTAACAACAAATGTCCAGCTTCTGTGGATATACTGAAATCTAAGCTACAGATTCACTTAATTTCTTTTCGTCTCAGATACAGCGTATATGAGGGACACACTTATACTTGTGTCTGATCGAAGAAAACAGAAACAAATTTGCGCCCAGGCCAATAATATGGAATGACAAGACGAGTCAACACGCTCCAGCGGGCGCTCTACAGCAATATCTGCGCTATGTGACCACATTTGGACCTGCTTCAGTAGTAGACTTTTTAAGGTAAAAAAAGGGGTGATTACTCTATTTCATAGCGCAAAGATCCGACTTGGCATCAGTATTCCCTGGGCCAAACTAAAAAATTATCCAAGGAGACACTCTGTTTCTATGTTTTAAGTCATCTAATTCGCATTGTTTATGCAATCTAACACCTGAATGTCAGGACCGCCCAACTTTGCAGGCAATAACCAAAAATATATGTGTGAATGGTTGCAACTAACTAATTCCAGGGTACGAAATGTATTTCTGAGGTCATTTTGATACTAAGCGGCCATTTAGACATTCAAAATTCAAGATGGTCGATGGTTACTATCTTTTCTTCAGGCATTTTACGTAACTTTAGAACCGTTTGAGCAAGAGCTGTGTGTAATACACCAATTTTTACTATTTGGCGGGATGAGAAACTCATTTCTGGCACTGCATTTGTAATCAAAGGTGGAAGAAAATCTTAATTGCTTTGAAGTTATGGAAGTTGATGGTTATTAACACCCCCCTCCCATTGTGTGGTCTCCATGTTTCCTGATATCAGAACTGACACCTGTTAAATCCCATTATCACAATCATTAATAATACTCATTTCTGAATGAATTCCAATAAATTGCCCCAATTACCATAAATTATGCAAAATATTGTCAAGAAGAAACATATTCCAGCATTTTAATCATTTAGCATGGAACGTGCGATTCATTTAGAGTGGCTAATTTGAGAGCGTGAAATGATTTTGACATTAATATCCACGAACAAGATGGCTGCTGGCACCTTGATGAATTTAGATTAGTCTCCCGTGCATGTATTTCAAGAAGTTTGCATAAAACAGATTCCTTAACAGTGAATAAGTTTACAGCTCTTGTCTACGTGTAGCCTGCCGTATTACTGCCTCGATTTCCCACTTTTGTCCATCTGTAGGACTATGTCTTCTAGCCACGCCATTCATGTGTAACCAGTTCTCACTAGCTTCTGTCACACCAAGTAAATGAATAAACATGATTTAATCTTAGTCAGAACAGTTAAAGGGACACACCTCAACCAGCGCGAGTCTCATCGAGTGTTAAATACTCTTAACAGTTTTGTTTTTGTTTTGTTTTCGTTGTTTAAAGCGATGTATCTACATATGTCTCTAAACGTGATACCTTACTTTAAATCAGACAAGGGTCATATCTTGGAAATATGTGCAAATATTATTTCAAGGCATTTTGATAAAGTAGCCATTTGTGATGATTCTTTTTCAAGGTAAAGTCTCATAACAGGATTGTGATGTGAAGTGTCGTAACATGACAGTGATGTTATACAAACAGGATATAGTTGACCTCAAATTTTATATGAACTATATGGCCCAATCTAAATCATCATACAATGCCAGTGCATATTTTGATTTCATTATTTTCCAGTGTACTCACGGAAAAATAAACTTTGTTTTTATTTGTGTTTAATATGATGTTATATCAAGTGTTCAATGTCCCATTTATGATGTGAAAGATAGTTGTGTAACATGTGATCAGAATTTATGAATTTATTTCATCAAGCTTTTCTCTGACTTTTAAATCACAAATCACCCCCTATCACATATGCAGCTCCAGAAATTAGTTTAAAAGAAAGCAGGCATACTAGGAGTTCCATGCCATCATGCAGGTGCTATATAAATAAGGTGTAGCTTTTCTTTTGCCTTGCACTATAAACAATTTTTATCAGCAATGCAATCCCAGAATTGGCTCCCCCGCCCCCAAATTGGTACAAATTGTTGTATGATATATGTTTCTAGCTTATACATGTCTAAAGTAGTGCACTG
Organism: Hermodice carunculata; assembly: GCA_964020975.1. Classification (NCBI taxonomy): domain Eukaryota; kingdom Metazoa; phylum Annelida; class Polychaeta; order Eunicida; family Amphinomidae; genus Hermodice; species Hermodice carunculata. Next base: position 9,013,512 of record OZ026617.1, read on the forward strand.
AGAGCAGCAAAATTAACATTAGACTCTGGCTACTTTTTCAATCGTCGTCAAAGAAATAAAGTATATTATTATTGCTGGTGCATGATACCTGAAGAAAAGAAAATATGCATTGGCCATCTTGGTTTTAAATGGTCAAAATAGCCACCAATTGTCAAAATAACCCCCCAAATGGATTCCTGACCCTCAAATTAGTCCGTTGCGACTATTGACAACACATTCTCTTCTGTACCAAAGCTAATAACTTATGTACTACTTTCTTTCATGTGCCAATAAGCATAATTGGTGCTAATTAGATGACTTTGAGCACTATTAATGATATTCTACCACCAATGCAATACCAGAGCTGAGTCCCCCACCCCCAAAAGTAGTAGGAATTGTTATATAATACACGTTTCTAGCTCATATATGTCTGAAGTGGTGCACTGTCACTGAGGAAAAGAAAATATCCAGCGGCCATCTTGGTTTTGAAGGTCACAATGGCCTCCAACTGTCAAAATAACCCCCAAAATGGATTACTAACCCTGAAATAAGCCAGTTGCGAGTTCTCACACATTTCTTTCTGTTATCTTGTTAACAAGTTATGTACGTTTAGTTTAAACATATATATTTTTATTTGATTACCCAATAGTACAGAATATAACTAATCTACGGGTTCTCCAGACACAGAGACTCACAAAATGATATATACAAGACGCATAGGACTATACAATGTACAAACATGTGACTATGCACTCAGGTAGACATGCTGTAATACAATTAAACAATAAACTCAATATTTAACATTCCAATCTAATCAAAAACATGCACATGTACAAAAATAGACTTAGTAACAAGCTAATGCATCCCCAACACAGGGAGCGACTGAATGGGAGGTTATGGCCTGCTGGTCGCGGCCGAAGCACCCTCGCTGCATACTCGCACTGCCACAATGGAGCCACCAGTGTGCCCAGCTGTTCGGGTCTTCCTGCCTCGTCAGTGTCGACCCAACTGTGGAGTGTTGACCCATATATGGGAGCATGATACATATATTTGTATAGACTTGTTGAAAAAAAACAATGATCTAGGTATAAATATGCAAATGAGACACGATAGAGAACATGGTAGTATTAAAGGTACATACATTGAATACATAAATAGAGTGCAATGATATACGCTGATTTCGAGATACATATGGGATAAGATACTACCCAGTTACAATATAAATCGGCGTGTTTCAACAATGAAATTTCGCATTGCTCTGAAAATTACTGTATTGCATTCTTCTGAAAGTTCTTTACTCCCGAATAATAAGATACTATATAGGCTGTCACTTGCAACAGGCATGATAAGGTTTGGATTAACCCCAGGGGCTAATAAAGGAGTGATGGTAAGCAGGAGCTTCTTTCTTTCCTGTACATATTTAAGGCAGTAGAGACAAAAGTGTTTAAAATCCTCAGTTGGGTGCAGCAGGCACAAGTGGCTGCTGAATGATATTTACTTTATGGAGATCAGAATTGAGTCTAGAAAAACCAAATTGTAATTGGGTATGACAGATGCTAGCAAATCGCTGACCATGGGAGTGGGAATCCGGAGCAATGTCGGTCGCTAGCAGAGTGGCTTTGAGTTTCGACTTAAAGATTTGCAGGGAAAGGGAGTTACGGATATCAGTGGGGAGATTATTCCATAGTTTGGTGGCATCAGGGAGACAGGAGTTTTCAAACCGTTGGGATCGGCATTTGATGAGGCGAAGGTTGCTGATAGGCCCATGGCGGGGCGTACGACCAGCAATGGCGGGGGCGCGAGGTATAACTTTGGATAGGTAGGAAGGAGTTAAGTTAAAATGAATTTTATACAAAAAGATCAATTTGAAATATTTGCGTCTTCTGGCCAGTGTAGGCCAACTAAGTTCATCTAAGAGTTTGTTATGAGATGTGTGCCTTAGTGCGCCAGTGCATATTTTAGGTGCCTCGTACTGAATCGACTCAAGTAAATCACTCAGACCTTGCCCACAATTATCAAAGGTAACACAAAACCATATTCAAGAATTGGCCGAACCATTCAAAAATAAAATCTTTGCAATGTTTTTCGGGATAACCTAAATTTGAATCTTCGAAGAAGTTCAATACGCTGGCTGGCTTTGTTTGTGATGCGTGTGAAATGCGCGCGCCAAGAAAGATTGTTGGCTAAAGTAATTCCAAGGTGAGTATGGGTGTCTTCCTCTGGTATGTCGGTACCACCTAGAAGGACAGGGGGATGATGAGGTTTACTGATTTTTGGATGAGTAAATAACTGAAATGGATTTTATGGCATTAAAAACCATGCGCCATAATTTACCCCAGTGGTAGATAATTGAAAGATTTGTGTTCAAGTGGTGTGCTGAGTCGGTAGAGTTTTGAACTATCTCAAGTATACTAGTGTCGTCGGCGAAAATGTGGATATCACAGGTCAAACCATCTACAATATCATTTATGTACACAAGAAATAATAAGTCACACAGAATTGATCCCTGAGGTATGCCGGACTTAACGGGAAGCCAAAGATGGGGTTTGCCCGTGGACAATATAACACGTTGAAAGCAGTTTGAGAGGTAACTGTTTATCCACCTAAGAAGTCCTTCAGAAAACTCCAGCTGTTGTAGTTTGAAGAGGAGGCCTACATGCCACACTTTGTCAAAGGCTTTCGAGATATCTAAGAATACCATTCTGGCCTCCTTGGAATTTTCAAGCCCATTGTAGATATTGTGGAGAACACTTGTTAGTTGGTTGGTAGTTGAATCATTAGCTTTAAACCCAGAGTTCTTATCAGGTATATAGGTTGTTGCCTGTTAGATATGCGTAAAGAATATTAAAGACCAGTCGCTCGAATACTCGAGTGTAATTTTCTGTATTACTTTGTATTTTATCTGTAACAGGGCCTCGTGGAAGAACAGTCTCTGGCTGAACGAGTGCCCCTGTATAAATATATTCGAATTAAAAAGATAAATAAAATGTTTTAGATACGTTACACAGCAAGGAAATTGGACGATACTTACACTTGATTTGTTTATTTAATCTTTTAAAGATAAGGCAGATATTACAGCGTTTCCAAGAATCGGGAAATTGGGAGACACTGAGAGACAGGTTGACAATTTTTGTCAAGGGCTTGGAGATGGAGTCTGCAGTACTTTTAGGAGAGTATTGCCTGTATTGTCGGGGCCTGATGCAGAAGTTAATCTTAATGATAGTAAAGCTTTCCTGACAGTTTCTTCATTGAGCGTGAAATCACTCGTGTGTGCCTCAGTATGATACGTAAAGTTTGGCAGGAGTGGTTCATCATTATCGGCATTGACTTGCGAAGTAACTATTAAATGCGTCACACTTTTCGGTAGTGCTAGAGATAATTTTACTTTCTTCAATAATAGGAGGTATGTCTTCATGGATTTTTCATCCAAGTAAGGGCTTAGACAAGTTCCAACATTTTTGGGGATTCATATTTTTTTTATCTAATTGTGTACGTAGTTTAGAAAAGTAGGAGTTTATTGACACTATATTGCGTTGACAACCTTATTGTGTCGCTTTTTGTAATACTGATAAAACCTGTCAATGTTGACACAGACATCCAGACTGAAAGGGCGAGGAGTTTGAGTTAATTTCTGAAAACGTTTCCATGCACGATTGCGTTGACACATAATATTTTTAATTTTAGCTGTTATCCAAGGTTTATCCTTTGGCCGAATGGCAACTTCCTTATATGGGATAAACATTGGCAGTTATTAAGGAAAAGGTCAGACCAGTAAGACACTCCATCATCAATGGAATCGAAGACGTTGAAGGCAGTTTTCCAGGGAGCAGAGGATAAGGTATTATTAGTCTTTCTTTCAGGTGCTAATTAGCCAAACATATGCTAATTAGATGAGTCTGATCATAGAGACAAGGTGTCTCTTTGGATTTGTGTTCATTATACCCCAAGGAACAAGTGGGACCTTTGCAGTATAAATGCACTGTACACTCCCCTGGCAGGTCTACTACCGCGACCTGTCGCAGAGCAAGGGCTGGTCTTTCTAAGGAAGTCTTTTTACACAACGTAAAAGCCCTCAAATCACTTTTACATGCAGGATTTTTTCGGGGGGGGGGGGGGGTAAGGGGAGTGGCTTTCGCCAGTATTTCCATCCCCAAATAATATCCCTACCGTAAGTCAACCTATTTTAGTATGAAATGGTTAAACTTGCATAGGTCTGTATATATTAGATGTAGGCTAAATAATAAAAACTGCTTTAAAAAGAAAATTTTTTATAGCGTAGCGACATCGCCGATCATGATCATGATGATACAATATATACATGCATGGCATAAGGTGTCACAAGATGTTTACTTTCAGCCGTTTTATAAGTGACTCTCTATAAATAGAGGCCTTTTTTCATAAAACCTATCGTTGTTCAAACTTATTACAAAGGTAGGTATTCCACAGTTTGTAAATCAGATGAACACAAATATTGAGATTAATGGTCACATTGTGGAGAGAGACAGTAAGATTTTTCCTGTTTCGACAATAAAGTCCGTTTGATTAAGTTCTTTCAGACTGTAACAGGCAGCCTTGAGTATTACTGTCTTCACTTTTTGTTTCCACTCCGTCACCAAAAACAGGAGGCACACTTGACACCAGTGTACCAACATCAGTGTAAGAATAACGGGTAGGACACGCCAGACCAGATTAATGGAAAAGCTGGGTGTCAATTTGTTACAAATTTCTACTGGCGTGTTACTTTCATCACCCGCCCACAGAGTATACTTTTACTTTACCACTTAGTTACCTTTGTTAAGTTGTTTCTGAACATTTGTATTCAATCGGTTTTATTCTAGTATAGCAAGAACACTATCCATGGCAAAGTCCAACACTTCTAACATTGACTAGCATTTCGTATCTAAAATCCAAAATAGGTAAAAATCTCAACTCATTTACCACGCTCCATGGTAACAGACTAGAGGGGTTGGGTAACGGAGTTGAGATTCGGTGACATTAGAACTAGTTGCACTTAGACAATAAATCAGCACATTTAATTTCATGTGATAGGAAATCATATTCGTCCCAAATAGTGTCTACGAAGTGGTAATATGGTAAAGGAATGGGAATGTGACTAATTTATCAATTCATAAAAATTAAAAAGGGCAACATAATTTGCTTGAACCGTATCAGTGTGTTGTTATTCATTAAAAATGATATTGGGTAAACGTTGAAGCAAAACTATAATCACAATGCAAAGGGAATGTTAATTTTTGCACTTTTATGTATGGCCTTTTTGGCGAGTAAAAGCTTCAGAGAGTGGTAATCAAAATAATGATATTCATAATTCATAAAAGCTTGGCTATTACATTGGACAAATGTGACAATTCTTTTGCTACCGTGAATATGACACTGAAACTAGATCTTGATGGAACTACAACAAGATTAAATAACCATTAATGCCAGTTATTTTGAAATGGTAAAAAGTAACGGAGTAAACACTCAACTCTCTTACCTTTGGATTTTTCCCTATTATTTAAGAGAGTTAGAGACAAATATGTTTCGAAATTTTAATAATATACATGTGACACATTAAACATTCCCCTTGAAGTAAGAATTAAATAATTATGCAATGATAGCAGTGTGGCATCTCCTGAAGTGCAGGTAACGGAATGTTCAGTATGCTCTCTGACTTACAAAGAAATCAATAGGAATGCATGCATTCACTGACAGGTACACGACTTGAAAAATCTGTTAAAAATCAGGGATCCAGAGAATCAGCACCTAGTGGACAACCAAGTTTTCAGAACAATCTGAGAGACGTTTTTTTTTTTAACGGAGTTACCTGCACGTTCTGCATAATTTTGAATTTCTGACAAGCTCTGTATCAAAGATATCATAGATTCAAGCGTGTTTATATGGTGGACTTTACTGGGCTAGGCAACCTTAATGTAAAACGTGTTAAAACTGTATCTGGTGGGAGACATTCAATCAGGGCTGACGTCACATGCTCAATTTGTCTCCACATTCCATAATATCATTAACTGTGTGCTTGGAAAGGCCTCTTTTTGGTACTCTACAAATACAGCCCAAAAGTGGCCTTTTAAGATGGTTGGCCTCGATAGGAATCTCACATTTTGTGCTTAGGAATGGTGGTCTTTTTAAAGAGGTAGCTGAAGTGAGGAGGCCTTACAAGGTGGGGACACTCTAAATGTATGTATGATGTATATATATATATATATATATATATATATATACAGTGGAACCTGTCTATTGCAACATTGCTTGATGCATTCCATAAAAGGTCGAAATGGACAGGGGGTCGTAATATGCAGAGTTGATGATTGAGGGCATAGACAACCACCATGGACATAAGGTGAATTAAGACCAACTTAGAAATTCACTTCAAATGGCATGGAGAGCCCACCTGCTGTATGTGATCACTTTGGGCTTTTCCTGGGGTGGTCATTCAAAGGAGGGACTACTTTATATTGATATACAGTGGTACCTGCCGTGTTTAGCCTCCCCCTCAGCCCAGAAAAAGTGACCATACAGCACGTGACCATTCACCATATAGCAGGTGGGCTTTCACTGCGGGTAAACTTACAGGGGACCCAACTCCTCCTTCCAACAATATGACCACAACATTTGGGGTGGCTGTCCACGTTAGTCACCACATGCACCAGGTGTACCAGTGTATTTTTCAGGGTGTTGCATCTTCTGATCACATTGAGTTGGTACATTTCAGTCCATTACACCATTTCGCAGCATTTACAAGTTTCAATCCCCGTAAGCTTAAATCTAGGAGAAAAGATAGTTGGTATTTAATGTACATTTTGTTGTTGTAGTTGAGCTGATACTGATGTGAGCTAAAGTTGTGAAATTGGAAGCTTGTTGCTTTGTTCATAAAATTACAGGAAACACATACACTACAAGAGGGGATGAGAGCGGGGAGGGACCGGCAGGAATTACCCTGGTACAGGTAATAATTTTGCACCCGGACAGCGTACAGACAATTTAATTTAAACATATTTATTTCATCTGGATGGCCCTATAGTACATCGAAATAACTATCCAGATGGCATCCAGATGGCTGTTCCAAAATATCGGCCAGTCCAAAGAACAGAACATGAGAGGGCTTCCAGCATGATGATATGGAAAATGAAATTGACTGCTATGCCAGGAGGAAAATATCCCTTGACATCCCTCTAGAAAGACCTTATGACACCATAAGAATTTTTTTACTTTCTACAACCAGCTGTAAAAGTGGTGTTAGATACGGTACAATTTCCAGTGCCATGAGGATACTGGACATTTGACAAATCACATTTCAAGCTATTCTCGCTATCAATACGTGCACACAACAAAGAGAGACATATCTATGTAAATCATTAGTATGTGGAAGTAAAGCTGTCTGATATTTGACCTAAGATTGGGGGTAGCCATATGATTTTATCTCCTTTGGTTACCTTTAGTGACTAACGCTATGGAAAAGCAACCAACAGCATATTAATGGGAAATTAAGAGGCCATTGTTGCTAGCAACACATGCGAAACTTTTCACACACACACAGATTTGATTTAAAGCAAATCTTTGTTTTCTAGTTTGATTTTCCTATCACTTGGACGCACAGTGGAATAAACGCCGTTCCAGTGATTTTCCCATTGTGTAAGGGTATTCGTACCCACTAAAATTATCATCATCATCAACATCATTATGTTTACATGTCGAAATGACTGAATCACTGGAGCTCAACTGGGCCATATTGAGTTGTCTCTCACTCGTATTATGAGGTTTTGAAACTGTGTCTCCTTTGGCACAGGAGATAGTGCAGATATCGACAGGAACCAGGTGTGGTTTTTAGCAGTGCACATGCTCAAGATTGTTAGATCGTAATTATGCGCTCAAGATTGGGAGATCGTAATCATGCACAACCTGTGTGAAATGTCGCTCGCGTCGTTTTAGGTCTCGGGAAAAGGCTTTAGGCGACTGTCGGTGTCATGAAACCGGAATCTCGTTCACGACAAAACACTGAACAGCGTGACACAGACACAGACGTCCTTGTCACGCTGCACCCAGCTGTCAGTGTTTATTTAACAAGAGGACTGTGATGGTCCTGTGCTCAGATGATTGTATACGCACACACTACATTTCCCTTGCAATCACCATTAACTTACATAGTAATCAACAGGAATCCATTCATTAACCAACAAGTGCCCAAATTGAAAAGAAACATTTGTTAAAAATCAGAGATTTAGGGATTTCAGATAACAAATTAACGTTTCGGGATCTCCTAAAGTGCCCTTGCGTAATTTCGATGCAATCGGCTTGGAAGTCTTGGGGAAGTTTTTTTTTTCAGATTTTGCTAAACAATTAACATAAATTCATAACAATGCAACATATTCAATGACTATTTGAACAAAACTGGCAGAGCCGGGTGGCAGAGACCCACACAAGGTACATTCCCACAATGTTTGAAGTTATTCTGATTGATAGTTTTGAAGAAAATGTGAATTTCCATTGCAATCTCCATTGACTTCCAAAGTAATCAAAATAAATGTATGCATTCACTGACAGGCACACGAATTGACATAAAAAATGTTGAAAATCAGGGATCCAGAGTATCAGCACCTAGTGGACAACCTAGTTTTACAACAATCTGAGAGCCGTTTTTGGAGAAGAATTCGAAAACAGGGGAAATACACAAAAAAACGTTAAAAATTAAAAAAAAATCAGCGCCTCCCGGTGAACAAATTAAGGACTTGGCGATTTCGGACAAGACGATTTTTTCACGTTTGGCCAAAAAAAAAAAAAAAAAAGTTAAGATACAAAAATCAGTGTATTGACGACATATTTGGAAGCACGGCCCAGTTGATTGTAGTGTTTTAAATTCCTGCCTGAGAAAATTAAATTTGATTTCCTACTTCTCTTTTGACTATACCGACACAAGCTGTCAAATTGAGATTCGTTTATTCCTATCTATTACAATTGGATACTTTCCAAACAAATTTCTTAAATTATAATCATAATATTGGCATCAGACCATCCGACGTATCCAAACATAGCTCGCAACTTCATTCGAACGTCGAGTTCACCATCAGTATATTAATAGGAAGAGGCAGCACATCATATCCAAGAGGGGTGGGTGGTGTTTTAGAGGGGTACAAAGTTTTGGCATCTGTGGACAAGGGCCACAAATTTTCACCACCTTCATATAAGGGAGTTAGCAAATAGAAAGACTCAGGATTAACTCAGATCCACCATTAATTACTTAAGATTGAACGTTTCTGGGGAGAACCACGGATCCCAATTTTGTTCTAGTCCAGCTTTGTCAAATTTCTTTACCTCACTTTTCCACATCCACAATATGAAAAACTACATCGATCTTCATTCATTTTAATGAATACTCAACCAATATATTCCTTGCTGGCATGGCAATCTGTGTGGAACATTATATATGCATGTGATATACCGTGAAATGTTCAGCATGCACACACACATACTGCCTCACTTTATTGAAAAATATTGTATGTTAATCGGAACTTTCACATATATCTCTATATCAAGAATTATGATCATCAACATTTCCGTTCGTAGTCTTAATATATATATATATATATATATATATATATATATATATATATATATATATATATATATGTGTGTGTGTGTGTGTGTGTGTGTGTGTATGTATGTGTGTGTGTGTGTGTGTGTGTGTGTGTGTGTGTGTGTGTGTGTGTGTGTGTGTGTGTCACCCTATATAGCTAAAAACGGCCTGAATACGTTGAAAGCTGCCATGCTGATATATGACAGGCCAGAGCTATAGATGACGAGTGAGCGGGATGATAAGTGAAAAAGCGGGCCCATAGATGACGTCATAAATTCAGCAGGCCGATAGATGAACGGCATAACGTAGTAGGCCTGCTACAATAGCTAGAAGGGCGACATGTCAATTTGCCACGTGCCTGCGCGTGCCCAGAACTCGCGCTGCACCGATAATTAGCAAAGTGTAAAGACATGCGTACATTGGGCTACTTCACTTTCTTCTCTCGCAACACGCCGAGCGTTACTCACTAGTCCTAGGTCTATATGGCTTCTAGCCTTAGCTCATTTATTCAATTTGTTTAAGCACAAATTCATATTTGTCTTTTGTGGACTAATATATATATATATATATATATATATATATATATATATATATATATATATATATATATATATATATATATATATATATATATATATATATATATATATATATATATATATATTCTGAGCAAACGGTTTTCGTAGTGGTATACAGCTAGGCGGAACAAGCAGGATGTAAGAAAGGTGGATGCTTGTAAGAACAAATATTAAATGTGAGACTGTTAATAGATATATAGATATTGCAAGAATGACCAAATAAACAATGCGCAGCATAACTTTCATAGACTACGGAAAAGCCTATGATACAATGAATAGACTGACTCTGGTTAAACGCCTTGCTGAAGCAGGATGTGGTTCGTCGTATGTAAAGGCACTCAGTCAGAGCCGTATGAACTCTAAGCGTAAGATTGGCGTACGACGGGGCGGACCCCAAAGTAATCAACTTTTTCATTTTCATATCGATCCAACAATAGTTGCTGTGAACACACCAGAGCCTTATGGATGGCTAGACACATTCCATTGCCTTCTTTTGATGGGTGATACTGTTGTTTTTGCAACATCTGGTTCTCAGTTGCTTTCCAAGCTGAACAAACTTTAATTGTGTGCCAATGAAATAGGTATGTGGATTCAGCCCAAGAAATCACAGTATATTAGTGTAAATGCCAAAGATAATGCTGCCTATTTCTCTCAGCGGTGTTACGGTATACCATACAACATCTTACAACTACTTAGGAACTCCTATCTGCAACGTATCTATACATAAGCAAGTCCAGGAGCATATAGAAAGGAAGTTTCCAAATGTGCTGAAGTTTTACTCTTTCTTGAGAATAAACTTAGATGCCCCCCTTTCCAGTCAAAAGAAAGATGTGGAAAAGTTATTAAAATTTTCGTCAGGTGTGAAACCTGGCCAAGTAATAGTCTACGTGCAACATAAAGACCCTATACGAATGCTCTGAAACAAATGATGTCTGTCCGCTAGACAACACCAACCAATGTTGTATTAATTGAAAATATTGTAGGTACTGCTGCTAGCTTAATCCTTGATAAACAGGCTACGTTTCTTAAAAAGTTATTGGCCAGAAATTACTTTAGAAAAACATATATGTTCAAAGTAATAAAAATGACTATCTGTAAGATCACCCATGGGCCTCCGTATCCTATAACTGCACAGAAACACAGACAGAAACTTAAAAGATCTTTAAAGGGCAAGAACTTGAATCAGTGAAAGATAAAATCAGCAATACGGATTCTACTCGTTGTACAGTGAAAGTTCACGAGATTTATAAAAAGCGAGACATTCCCGAATAGTGTAGAATTGCGGTTACCCGTTTGAGATAGAGTTCTCATAGGTTAAAGATTGAAACGGGACTGTGGTCCCAAATACCACAAGAACACAGACTCTCAAGTCAAGTACACACCGATCAACATATATTATTTTTCCGTCCTATCACGGATGATCAACGCCGCTCATTTTCAATGTAAATAATGAACAGAGAAACATTACTTAGCACCTTCTTTGATGTGAACATGGATTTGAAAATTTCATCAGAGTTTTGTTATAAACCAGTTGAAATTTTCACTTAATTTCCCCATGTTTATCGCAAAATTTATACCCGCCAAAACTTATGTTCATATGTGGGCAGTTATTATTATTCTTTTATTAAAACCCCCGTAAACGGGGAAATGCATAAATACCATTACATCGAGATATACAGTTACAGGACAAGAAAACATAAAATAAGAACACATAAAAAAACATGGCCAGAGAGCCCACAGAAAGACCCACAGATACTACGAAACATAACCGTAGAGCTATAATTATACCTGTATGACACAACATGGTCGGGACCTCCCCCGGAGGGCTGGGCCGACCCGAGGATCCAACCGCTCCAAGTCACACAGATTGAACACTCGGGCCGCCCCCCCCCCCCCCCCCAACATATGGGAGGCCACATAGAATGCAGTCAGAAAGCACTTGTTAACAGTCGCACCATGCGATGGTTCCAAGAATTCTGGAGATTGAATTTCGGACCACAAAGTAAGTATTTTAATGTATCGGCGAGCCCGTCAGGGTCCGCAGCCACGGCCAGAACAGGGACCGTCCGTTGTCGCAACACTGAGTTATATTATAAATCATGTTATTGATATCGTTTCTATTTTACCCCGTTGTATTTCTGCCAATAAAAAACTATTACTATGTGTGTGTGTATATTTACAGTATGTAGGATTAAAATTTTATTAGTAATTTCAAATGGGTCACGAGAACGATGTATGTATATTTACAGTACATAGGACTACAATTTCTATTAGTAATTCAAATGGGTTACGAGAACGATGCATATGTATTTACAGTATATTGGACTACAATTTCTATTAGTAATTCAAATGGGTCACAAGAACGATATATGTTTATTTACAGCACCTAGGACTACAATTTCTATTAGTAATTCAAATGGGTCACGAGAACGATGTATGTCAATAGCCTGACATCCACCCCCACCAAAATGATGATTAAGAACAAACAGTTTGACACTGGCTCAAGGAACTCTCTTTGTCGACTTTGTAGCCATTGTCACAAACAGCTTAAAATAGCTGAATAAGACCATTACAATGCACTCCGTACGCAATACGCACATTCACTTTTGCAAAGCTTAAAGTTGCTGGCGGACCGTGAAACACTTTCTAACGTGCAATCATTCTATTTCTCTTTGTGACGGTGAATGTATCTAACAATGTATTTAAACCTGAACACTTTCTGTCATTTCCGTCTGCAACAGTGCCAACCGATACCTATGCAGCCACATTAGCAAAGTTACCCTTCCTCCGACTTTTTAATCTGAACATTTCAAACATAACAGAAATGCTCAATATTTTCCTCAATTAAAGTGAAGATTATTTACATTTTTTTCACAGACCTGTATAAAAAAACTGTATCTTAATATGGCGTGGCTGTAGCAAAATAGGAGAGTGAAGATTATTTACATTTTTTTCACAGACCTGTATAAAAAAAACTGTATCTTAATATGGCGTGGCTGTAGCAAAATAGGAGAAAAATTTGGACAGGTTCAACTGAATGCTGCAATACACCAGTTATGCTTAATTGTGCAGGGAACCTAGTCGGCATACAAACGCCGAACGTAGAGAAATACTGAAACTATATATATATATATATATATATATATATATATATATATATATATATATATATATATATATATATATATATATATATATATATATATATATATATGGACTTCAAATACGTTACTTTGATCTGAAGTGAAATATATATATATATATATATATATATATATACTGTGCACATCAGACCAGCAGAAACTAATCGTACTGTTATAATTGGTTCACAACTCTATATTTGTTTATATTCTTTTTTTCCGAGTCTAGATGCCGATATACATATGTTTGAAACACGTATATGTCATTTGACGTTTCCTATTTTCGGATTGATCTGTCAACAAACGTTTGTTTCCTTCCTTTCCTTCTGCAGGCAAACTATGGAATGAAATTACATCCAACGGCAACACAAGAAGAAACATAACTTGAATGGAAAGTTCATTAACAGCAAAATTAAGGGGATATTTTATATATGTTATATGTATATATATATATATATATATATATATATATATATATATATATATATACATATATATATATATACATATATGTATATGGAGAGAGAGAGCGAGCGAGAGCGAGAGAGAGAGAGAGAGAGTGAGAGACAGAGAGAGAGAGAGAGAGCTAAAGAACTAAAATTATAGTAAAATAGTGTTTGGAATACAGATCTTGACAAATTAAAAGCATGCATTTAGGACAGATGCCAAAACCACAATATAACCGTATATATATATATATATATATATATATATATATATATATATATATATATATATATATATATATATATATATATATATATGTATATATATATGGACTTCAAATACGTTACTTTGATCTGAAGTGATATATATATATATATATATATATATATATATATATATATATATATATATATATATATATATATATACTGTGCACATCAGACCAGCAGAACTAAAATTATAGTAAAATATAGTTTGGAATACAGATCTTCTTGGCAAACTAAAAGCTGTCATTTAGGATAGATTCCAATCCCACAATTTTACAGTGTTGACATTGATGGCTTCCCAGCAGAATATCATACTCTGATTGTCCGAACAGCTTTCGATAACTGTATTTAGCCAACAAGTTATTAATCGTGTATTTTGATTTGTAATTTACCACCAACACACGTAACAAATATTTACTTAAAATATATTTAATAAATAGCTTTGTGAGCATGGTATGCTATCACCCTTGCATAATGATATATATATATATATATATATATATATATATATATATATATATATATATATATATATATATGGCAAGATGTCAGCCCCCATATCATATTTTGCTACCTCACATGCACCACTTTAAATGAGCACAACTTCATTTCAGCTCTGCTCATCTGAATAATGTTCACATCACTGTGTCTCTGTTGATAATTATTGTTCTATCAAATTATGTGATTTTCTATGGTTGGCTTTGGCTTTGGCTTTAATATTCGGCATTCAGTCTCGCCTAAAGAATTCAAATGTGAAATATCTCTGCTATGCTAAGACCCACAGTTGTTCAATTACGGAAATAGGTTTCCCTTCCTCATGTCACATCAAACAAGTTCACACATTCTTGATGCACATGCGCACAGTTAACCCAATAACATCTTTGTGGCCATTGTGGCTACATTCTTGGAAAAAGACGGGGTTTTGTATACTTAATCACCAGAAAGCAGGCAAAAAAGCTTGAAGGTGAAAACAGACAGCTGAGGGTGGCCGTCTGTGTTTTATCGTCAACAACAAGCGATTTTCCTCACAATCTTGTCAATAAAAGCCAAATGCAATGTCCGTCATGGCTGTAAAGCACAATTTTGTGAATTGTGTGTTCACAATTGTGACACACTTCTGTTTTGAAATAAACAGTCTGGCTGAGTTACCCGGATGAGATCACATCCATAAGTGTCAAGGCTTCGATGGACCAGCTTCAGCTGACTTCAGGCAACAGCCAGCACTCTCCTCATCTAAACCTTTACATTGAAAAGTATAGATCAAGCGAAGTTGTAATTTGCCAGCCAGTTACTTGAGAGCCTTGACCTTTAAGTAAGAAAATTTTTTACTTAATTTCGTAAACAGCAATGGTTAATGTGAAATTTTTGCTGTAGTTCAAAATGTTTTTTGTGAAGGCCAAATATTTGACAAGCACGCACTTTCATGCCATTGCTATAGACGAAATTAAAGGTCAGTGCAATTACTTTTTAGGCTTAGACGCTTTTTGAACGTAATGTAGGTAATCGTGTTTGATGACTATCTTATCATATTGCCCAAAACCAAAATGAAGGGGAAAATGTAGGCCCCGTTCAATGACACATCACAGACTGGACAGCCAGTTTATTCCAGTTGAGCATCGATCGTGTATTTTCATAGGGCCCACTTGATCTTTACGCATGCGCTATTTACTTGTTACAGCAAACGGGTCTGGTTAACTGTAGTCAGCTCATGCAGCTGGAGTGGATGCACTATAAATGAAATCTGGGCTTTAAATCCACCTTTAATGCGAATGTTGGTTCATGATAGTCTAAAAACGAGTTTCCACCCATGTTCCTGTCATTTCCGAAGAATGCAGTAAATGCTTCCAAACTTTGTCATTTTCTGTTCACTGGGCCGGCTAGTTCAAATATAATGCAGACCACGCTTCCGGGAAGATCTTTACTTTGCTTACAATGCAAACATACCAGCAGTGGAAGGTAGTCAGTGTCCTGTTCCTTCTCTTCTGATCTCAAATGCATAGGAATTTCTTGCGACCAACTGCAAAGTTGAGTCTTGCTTCATGCAGCCTTCACGAATCACACACTTCAGTTGTTTCGCGCAAATAAATTTGGCGAAAACGTTTACATTTTGTGAGCTGTATAAGCAGGTACATTACTGGCTTCCACATGGGTCCTAGAAATT
Source organism: Hermodice carunculata (assembly GCA_964020975.1). Taxonomy (NCBI): domain Eukaryota; kingdom Metazoa; phylum Annelida; class Polychaeta; order Eunicida; family Amphinomidae; genus Hermodice; species Hermodice carunculata. Next base: position 9,029,669 of record OZ026617.1, read on the forward strand.
ATGGCTTTTCCCACGTCACTTGTTATAAGCTATTTTTCTTAACTTTTTATCAGATTTTGTTTCTTCATTTTTCATGTAAATGCTTGTTTCACTTGACTTTTTATAGGGACACCTGTCAATACAACTTAACTAAGGTCTGCTACAGTGATCATCCTCATCTTGTAAGACCAGCCAAACTTCTGCCAAAAAAGGCTCTGTACCATGGCTTGTCTTCAGATGGTCACTTTAAAATTCACCATGCCTAGACATGTAACACATCGGATCACAATCTTCATGCGCAAAGACATCGAGACTGATGCTCGTTTCAATTTATTGTATATATATTGCAAGATATCTACCTCGATATTCACTTTTTAAACCTAAAAAAACGCTTCACTTTTTGCAGTATTTATAAATTTCTTGTTGCGCATTGTACACATTGTAAAACGCCGAGTTTACCCATATGGATCATATTGTTACAACCAGGGATATGGAAGTTCATATCCATACTATAACAGCCAGGTCTGGCACTTAAAGGTTACAATATTGTATAATTTTAACCATGAAGGCCCACCCTAAAACCACTCAAATGTCGCCGTCGTAAACATGTAATTACACCCGTGTCCCACCCGTACCTGTTGGCTGGGCTTCTCTTTGCCTTCAAGTCAAATTAAGCCCCGTTGTACCTCTAATTATAAAAGTGCTGTGGAGAAAACCCAGGGGACGGACTGTTTATCAGGCAGCTTTGTTCATTGCCGCTATCCTACGTGTTGTCATCTCTTCGCATTTTATCGCCTTTTCAGTGTTTAAAGGGTATTGATAAAGGACGTATTCCTTGTTTCCTAATTTGATTGATAAAACATGTTTAAACCAACTTGAAACATATCTGTTTGCCTTTAAAGTGCTAATCTGTATGAGTAAAGTTTGAGGTCGAATACTTACTGTGGAAGCAGAGACCTTGACTAACGTCTGTTATCTTGGCTGCCAGTTGCCAGTTGCCAATTCTAAAGGGACCAGTCTTTGACCAACGAATCTTCTTCCACACTCTCCAATACAACAATCATAACTGGTCCTCAACTGTAAAAAAAAATTAACTGCCCAATACGTAGGAGAACCACAGAACAAATACATTTCTTGTAGAATTCTTTTCGGGAAAAACGGGGTAGATATATATGGATCCGGTAAGTGCAGTCGTGATAAAAAGTTAAGAAAGTTAGTAAAATTCAAAACAAAATTTAGAAAATATAGTTATAGTCTGTGTCAACGGATTTCCATGCAACGGCATGTTTGCCGAAGTAAAAGTGCACACAATTTTATAATTTTCAGCAGCCAAATAAACGAGTTTGCAAAAGACATTTGAAAAATACGACTTTTGACTGATTTGATACTAAGAAGAATGAACGTGCTTCATTTCATATTACAATGTAAGCTACATATTTTGACACAATCCTTGATGTATTGAAAAATTTGTGTTGATTTCGAACATTTGAGTAAGGGCAAAACGTTTTATTCACAAGACATATTTCAGTGACAATGAACTAAGATCACTTTTGAAAACGTGAATTTTTAACTGTAGCAAAAATGTACCTTTCTGTATTTTTATCTTCTTGTTTGCCATTTTCTAAATTACTGGCAGTGTCTCTGTACGTGGTGAAATTCATCCATAAAGGAAGAATCAAAATAATTAAAAGATTTTTATGTTCGTTCCCAGCTGAACTGCCTACTATTTAACGCGTTTAGCCATATGAACCTCTGTTAGCTTTATGTTGAGTCCTGTCATATTTCTTATTTCTGGTCGTGATTTAGTGTACAAAGATAACAAAATGTTTCTACACACGACCACATGGTGTGTATGCGCGATATCTCTGTTCAAATCATTGATGCGTAGGGTAAAGAAGGCATGAATAGAATGTGCACTTAGACAAAACAGAAAATTCCTTTACTACGCACAAGTCAACGCATGACGTATGCTTCGGCTTCCGTAAGCTTAAAGAGTTTGTAGTAATATGGTTATAGATGATGTATTTATACACAAGGACATACTGACACCTAGACTATCTGCGTATGTCAAATCAAGAAAACAAGTTGGCTTCCTTGAAAAAGGATTCCAAAGAGTGGGGAAGCAGTTAATTTGAATTTCATGAATGAAGGTGAAAATATGGGGACATGTATTCTAATTGCTAAGCAACAGAATATCTTATTTTGCTTGGGTGTACCGAACACAACTTTCCGTTTTACCTTTGGACAAAAACATTAAATTTTCTTTCAAACTTTACAGTTCAACTGGCACCATTCATGAGCACCAGATGTGCACCATGTTTAATCCGATTTGTTAAATTTCATTTTTTTTTTTTTTATTGTTTCTCAGCACAACATATAACCAGTCTGTTAACTGACACTAATCATGAGCACTATCTATAATATATATGATAATGAGTACAAACTAATCTATATAGCACAAAGAGCTATTTTAATTTATGTCGACGTGCCTTGCACGTTGACCTATAGTGACGGTAGAGCAAAATGTCTATCGGTAGAACATGCTGTTAAAATGAATCTAAAGACTAAAAACGGAATGTGCTTTTCGATCAGCAGAACCACTATCGATAACATGAATTCCCCAATGCTTTTAAGTCTAGTCCTTCATCTGTTATGCATTTATTTTTACTCGATTAAATTATTGCATAAGCTTTACGTGCTTCCTTATCTGAAAATGTTGAAGAAGAACAACCTTTCAACTCATTGCAGTGGCAATGAACGTGCCCAATTTTACACAGCCACGCATCCTTATGTTGGTTTCCGATCGAGTAGCTATATACCCATGTTTTCATTCAATGGGGAACCAGAAAACACTATATAAACCGGAAATCCCTGCCAAAGAAAGGACCAACCCGTATCGGGGATACTTATGTATCATGGGGCTATTCACCGGATAGCATCAAATCATATCAATACAACCGAATTGCAACGTTTTGAAAGATTATATAAATTATACAATTTCACTTTCAATTATGACGTGTTCTTTCATTCCACTGTCATACCCCATACCTCCAGTAAAGGCAATTCATTAAAATTACACCATTCCTCCATTACAAATATTTTCTTGGTGAAATAAAACCAAAACCAAAACCAAAAAAAAAAAAAAAAAAAAAAAGAGACACACCATTCCTATAAGTTTAAAATAGGCTTGAGTGGTCTGTTCATCATGGATAGCAACCACAACCAAGTTCAGAACAATAATTTGGAAGCAAGGATGTGGCTTGAGCTTGAGATTTTTGTTTCTGTAGAAGCCCATATATTTGAAAACTAAATCTGTTCACGTCGATATTGGTTGCCTTTTTCTAAAGGCAGCCAAATTTATCTTCATGAGTACCAGCTGAGTAACATGTTTAATCACATATCCAGCTGCAAGAGGCAGGTCACGACTGACGCTGAAAAAAACTCTTGCGCAGGTGCTCCAGATCGGGCAGCGGAAGCGTGATTCCCAGAAGGGTGTACTATTTTTAGCATAACCCTTCCGTAGCGTCATTATTCAAAAATGATAAAAAAACGTCCACTGTTTTGCTTGCTAAATTTGGGCCTAATGGACAAAGGTGTGTGCAGTGCATGTCTCATCCTCCATCAAATAACCCCATTTTATATAATAAATGTACATATATGTATATACATACATATATATACAAATATATATACATATATATATATAAATCCGTGTGTGTGTGTGTGTGTGTGTGTATGTGTGGTAAGCTTACCTGGTGCAACATGAAAAAAATGTAAATATTTAATTTGCTGAGATTTGATCCGAGACTGCAAAGATGTATTTACTAGATTTCTGGGCCATTTTAACCTTGATCATCCAGTGATGCACACCAGGAGAAAAGATGTTGACGTTTGCCCAGATTTAAAATGATTGGCCCGTGTAGGAAGATTTCAGTTCAAACTATAATCAAATGTGGAAATCGAGCAGAAATTCATATGACTTGCGCTAATTCAAGTACAATAATTGTAAGTCCTTCTTGTATGATTTTACGGTATGTTATACGGACGTCGAATAAGGCTCTTACTTAATCACGTTTTTACAGTATCTCATATAAATAAATCGTGTTCCCCAGTTACCATATTATGTGTGATAAATTTTGCATGAGCCGATTTAGCAGTTATATATAACAACGTATTGTGCTTTTTGCATTGTACTTCAAACCATACAACCTTCTCACCTCTCACTGGGAAAACTTGAACTGAAAAACCAAAAACTGTAAATAAACAAATCTTTGTAAGCGAAGCAGGTCATCTCTACACAGGCTCTTCCAGGCTCCAAGTATTTTAGCAGATTAGAGTAGATCATTCCTTATCTGCACATGGCATTGTTCATCGACATATATATATGTAAAGAGAGAGAGAGAGAGAGAGAGAGAGAGAGAGAGAGAGAGAGAGAGAGAGAGAGAGAGAGAGAGAGAGAGAGAGAGAGAGAGAGAGAGAGAGATACAGGCTAGTTTACACATGTGATTTTTCTCATTGGTTATTTCAACTTCAAGTATATTTGTATCATCAGATTATAAGGGCAAAAGAGGGCAATAAAGTTTAGCTGAGAGGGAAGACTGGACTGATCTGAAGCAGTGCGATGCAGCCGTAACGAAAATGTATTGAACTGTCCGCATACCCTTTTTGGTGTTAAATGAACTGAAGCAAAACGTGCTTACCGGGACTGACCTTGATCACCTAAAACCCCATTGCCTGAAAGGACAGTACATTATGGGAAGCCTTAAATGAATGCCTGCTAAATTGTCTAAACGCAGTATATTATTGAAACTTGGTCTGCTAATGCAGGAACAGGGAAGTAGATGGGGAGGGGGGAGGGAGAGGGGGGAGGGAGGGGGTGCTATATATACGTCCCTGGCAAGAAGCAATCACAATGTAGAGTTGTAGCAACATTAAATCAGGGCAGATTCCAAACATTGATGATTCAGAGGAAGTGCAACTTTATACGGTTTTGTATCTGTTCTTTATGTGCAGGTAAACAAAATCACTACTTGCGGTCTATATGTAAACAAGGATCGTGTTTCACTCGTGGATTCTTCTGACTTCCACATTGCCCACATCTTAGTCATATTTCTATCGAGTTCTTCAGTGTGCTTCCGAAAAATTTTATGACTCATGTGATCATCGATCCTCTAAAAGGGACATTATAAACACGGTTCAGGCTCACCACTCGCACTTGTCTTGTCATTCAAATCTTTCTACCATCATTTTGTTAACATGCAACTTAATCATTTAAAGCTTTCCACCTAACAATTCTGAGGAATTTCAAAAAAGGCTAACCCGAATTTACCATGTTTTTCTGATCCTGCTTTTTTTGCCCCATATATTTAGCACCTGTTTGACCGGACGTTGCCAGGGGACCACAGTAACTTACGTGTGCGTGTCTACTCTGTACACGTCAAATGTCGTTTTGACATATCTAAATATTTATTCCATTTACAAATGCCAACGTGCCGTCATATGTGTAAGCGAATGCGTTGTATGCGAAATCCATGATCTGCCGTATACAAAGCATGGTCATCCGTTGTATGATTAATGCATTTCACAATTTAAGAATTATTTTCAGCGGACAGTATCATTTTGATCGCCTTCATCCTTGTAGGTTGAAATTAAGGTTTACATTTGAGGATATAAGCATTGCTATTGTATACTTCCAAAAGCAAATACATACATATATGTATACATACGTATATGTATTAATAACCGGTTGCCGGTTCACTATTAAAATCCCTGCACATAGCGAAGCGTATATAATTCCATGAATAGTGTCGACATGTTTATTTATTTATTTATTTATTTATTTATTTATTTATTTATTTATTTATTTATTTATTTATTTATTTATTCATTTATATGTTTGTTTGGTTGTTTATTTATTTATTTGTTTGTTTATTTATTTATTTATTATTATTATCATCATCTTCATCATCATCATCATCATCATCATTATTATTATTATTATTATTATTATTATTATTATTATTATTATTATTATTATTATTATTATTGTTATTATAAGGTTTTTCAGGTTGTATTTTTTTCTGCGCGACATGTCCAGTGCAGATATGCAATTATCAATGTAAACCAAAGTGAATGTACGTGAAGACCAAGGCCTTAAACGAATCAACTCCTTGTCTGCAACAAACTGGGCCAATTTCCCTCCTCTCCCCCGCCCCCCCCCCCCCCCAGAATGCTCTGGCTACTAAGTGCAAACAATACGATTCCGGACATGTTACCCAGGCCTTTTCGTTTTATTCAAATTTACGGAGCAATAGCTGAGCAGACGACAGCTAGTAAAATTTGTCCACCAAACTGCAAGGCTGAGAGGAAAAGGTGTAGACGATTTCTTAATACAACATGATGCTTTGTACTAAAAATCCGCTGGACCGTTATCCTGACAGAATCACTATTCTTCTGAGAAATAATTGTGATAGGTCATAGATGCCAAATTAAGTATGTTTTATGAAGTGAGGTACCTTTCTATGGTCGACCGGAATGAAATATCACCATCCTTTGTATATGATCCTGGACAACAACTTCACATCTTTTCCGAGGTTCAAACCCTCGAAATATTGTATTAATGCAGGTCTTGTATTCTTTTAGGAGACAGTAAGGCATGTGCCATGTCGAAAAACATACCTACACATTTTACGCCAACAAAGTAGTTATGTTGCGAAAGAAGTTAAAAACAAAACAAAAAAAACAAAAAACCATGTTTACCGTGCAATTTGTGGGAGGTTACTGTCTGGTACGTGAAACGCGAAGCGACGTTCCCCGAATTACTTCCGATGTTTTCCGAGACCTGCCAGATGAACTCTTCATAAGTCAAAAAAAAAGTTTTGTTTTCCTCCAAACACGGGCAGTGATCGTGCGGTTTCAAAACATTATACGTCTTTTCGTGCTGCTTATTGGTGATGAAAGTAAAGATATGAATAATGTGCTTTCCTATTGTTTGTTTATTTTTAGGATGCTTTTAACATGAGTACATGCACCTACACATCAACCTTTTTGACAGTTGAACGCAGTCGTGTGTTGAAATTTTTCAAGTGCAAGCAACGGTAACAAATACCACACGCTCGAAGTATTTACCTTACGTTTAAGCCTAAGTCTCAAAGGTGCAGCACGGATAGGTTGACACACATTTGAAGTAGATCTGCCATTTTATTGCCTCTACCACCCTACCAATACTTTCATCGCTGTGGAAATAAACATTTTATTCGAAAATAAACCGAAGAAAATAAAAGAAAAAGCATATTGTGAAACTTGCTCTAGTGACCACATACATAATGCGACTTCCTGATCCCGAAGCAATTTCTGTTATTTTTTCTGCAATACTACACCTTTACAAAGCAACCTGCTACCGTCATATCAGGTTCAGTTATATTGCATAATGCGACTATTGTATGCCTAATGACACAATTATTCTGATGAAGGTAGTTAACCATCTATATCTTAGATGGTTACTGAAAATTAAAGTTTATAAATAAATGACTCAATGCTCTGTTTTAAATAAATGAAATTATCTCGGTCAAATATTAAGCTGCGACTGAATGTAAACTTATGTGAATTGGATCACTTCACAATGGACCTCAATCCACCAAAAATACATATGGGTTCCGAGGGTCGCAGCATAGCATCTAAAGTTTATACTGTGCATTTAATATTTTCTTCTAAACATAGATCAGACATACATTAGCTTTTTGCAGGTCTTCCATCCACAAGGAAGGGTCTGTGTAAATATAGCTTTACATGTCATTTCAGTACCATTTCACGTTCCCATGTTCTCTTTTTTTCCCCATGTGGGTTGTCTCGGTCAAATATTAAGCTGAGCCCCACAAACATCAAAACGTTACCCCCAATTCAGTGGAACCTGCCGCAATGCTTGGGATAATTGAAAAGTGGTCGCAATAGACAGGAAGCCAGTTTACAAAGGATTGCAGTTTTGCATACTGTACGTCTATTCATCTGAATAAGTTACAGGTCCTGCAACACTTTCATTTTATCAAAAACGCGAAATCCATCAGCCAAGTTCTACACATGTCCGTACTGTCCCTGCCTATCTCTGAACTATACGTGCGGAAACATGGAAAACTTTTAAAATTTGGCTCTTTTTCTATCCCAAGCATGATCGTAGATTCCACTGCACTGTGCTTGGGAGAACGTTTTAAAGTGTATATATATATATGTGTGTGTATATATATATATATATATATATATATATATATATATATATATATATATATATATATATATATATATATATATATATATATATATATATTTGTGTCTGTGTCTGTGTCTGTGTCTGTGTCTGTGTCTGTTTTTAAGAGTCCAATGTGCAATTGCATCTTGTGATGAGTTACCAATGAAGTAATGGTTTTGCCCAGAGAAGGCAAGGATATCAAAGATTGATTCGCTGAAAAGGTGCATGCTCTTTTATATATTTGTCTTCGTACGGTCATCTTTACATAAATGTATTTTTAACTCACTACTCCGTTAATGAAGTTTTCTGTGAAATTTTCAAGTTTCGATTCATGGAACTGATAATTGTATTTTTATAGGCACGAGTTGTTACCAATTGTATAAAAACGAGCCAGTACTTTCGGATCTGTGTCCACTATCGGGGCAACCTTCTCCACTAAGCTCCAACTTTGACTCAATGGGGATTCTTGGCTCCTGTATCCAGTGCTGCTACTTAATTCATAGCCTGGGGGGCGACTTCAATGTCTGATACAATATTTCTATTCTGGGGCCTACCGTCGCCAATAACTGGTAATTTCAAGGCGTTGTATTTATATGTTTAGGTAATGCTCACACTGAAAAAGTCACATTATACATTACATTGCACTCATTCGACAAATTAACCTTTTTATATTTTGGATACTACCTCTTCAAAATACCCAATTGAGACTTACCCAGGCACTCGGCTACCATTTTGAAAATTGTGGATTCCGCACACAGTGGTTTATAAATGAGGATAGTATTGGGACGATCTTGGGGGATTTATAGTATATGACACCAAAAGTGTATATTTTGCAAATATTTCAGAGCATCAATAATGATATGATATATGCTGTGGCCGCAGTTCACTTGATATCCAAATCAAATGTATTTTTGTGTGACTGCCCAGCAATTCATTGTGTCATGTCCAAAAATGGTGCATGATTCGCTTGCTCGAGGTATCGTGTCGGAGTTTGATTTGTAAATGTCGATGATAACTGCTTCAGACACAACCGAGCTGGCAGATTAAAGTTAAGATAGTAAGACATGTTTTAAAGTACTTTAACGACCGTTTGCCAGGGTAACTCGAAGACCGAACACCTGAAACCTCGCAAAATATTATGATAACGATCACCGAACACTGGCTATGCAGCTGTGCTGTTTCCCCGGCCCAAGTTAACCCTCCAAACAAGTTGAAATAAGATGCTGTGTTAGAATTGACTTGCCTGCAACATAACGGCACATGACGGCTGCTTTCTTGATAAAATCTTTCAACCGGGCCGATGGCTATGCTGTTTAACCAAACAACCATGGCTATGCAGCTGTGATCTTTCCCTGGCATAATTTGACCCTCCACTGCAGACAAGTTGAAATATAATAGTGTGTTTGAGTTGACTTTCCTGCAAAATAACGGCACATGACGGCCACTTTCTCGATAAAATCTTGCAGCTAGGATCAATCAATTTTTATCAGGGAAGGGCTGCTTGAAACTTTTTTTTTAATTTTATATTTCATAAAAAATATTTCGGGTCGGGTCTTGGGCCTTTTCATTGGGGTCGGTCGGGTTATGGGACCCACACATATAGTTTTGTTAGGCCTTAGGTAACTTGGACATTCGTTGAAACACGTTTAAAATGGATGTTCTTTCCCCTCTTTCCCCTTTTACACATTACCTCCTTTGATGTCAGTTTAATTTGCTACAAGGACACAGCTGAAGGCACTCGTCTACTCGAAATAACGATATGTGGTGAGCGGTATATGGTGATATGACCACTCTGGTGAGAGCACCACACAGAAGTATTTTTAAAACCTAACCCTTTGGTAATGAGTAAAACACATGCTTCTGATCGGCTAGTAGGGGAGAGGAAGAAAAAACTTCTACTGCTCTCCTTTAGAGGGCATTGTAGAATTCAGGGCTAGAGTTGTTTATTTCCAATAGTTTCCATTGTAATGTAAAACCACTCGTTGCAGAACTAGCAAAATTCATGTGGTAAAATTATGTACATAGCTGAAATGTTCACATAAAGTTTACTCTTGCTGCTTGAAAAGTGGCCTTTTAATTTGAGGTTAATTTAACATGCAATCCAATGGGAATTCACATCTCTATCCCGAAGAATTCTGTGTATTTGGGTTGTGTATTCAGCTGAATACACAAATAATTGGTAATTGCGACATCTCCTATTACTGTTGTTGTGGGATTTGCCATCAAGGTTCTGCCTGCTAATTTAGTTTAGTTTAAACATATTTATTTCAACTGGATGACCTAATAGTACAATAAAACTGACTAATCAAGAGGATCTCTAATTTGAATTGTTAAGATCCTGACAAATCGCTTTGTCCAGTTAGAGCTCTTAAGTTCTATTTGAAAAGCACAGGTCCCATCAGGAAAGGTGGATGCCTCTTATTCCTACTCTAAAGAAAGAGACTTAGGCTTTGTTAGATTTTTTAGGAATCTGCATGAACACTGTCTTGAGCTGCGTTGCCAGGGCTATCAACTTGGCTTATGTAGCGGCAGACAAAATCCCGGAGCTCTCACAGTTGCACGATCAGAGGTCACGAGGTCAGAGCCATCACCTCCTCTTGGGATGCTGTTGAGCAAGTTGTCTTTAGTGACATAATTGTGGCGTACCGGTGGTGTTCCACAACACTTTCTCAGCTTTTTATTTGAGGGGTCTGTCCTATGTTGAGGGCCAATAACTTGCACTTAAAAGCACATACATGTGCCCTCCATGTCTAAGCAATGATCTTGTTCAGGATCCTCCGACTACATTTTCATCTGGGGGCTGATGTTTTGGGTCAATATAGTCACTATCATCCCTTTATGAGATCTGTTCTTTTGAGTGACGTGTTTTGAGGAACAATTCTTTTGTCTTCGAATCCAAATTATCTCCCTCCTCCACTCAGCTGGTAAAGCTACTACATGTAGTGGAGAGGCAATGTACTACGACACAATCTGGGAAATTAACTATAATTTCCATATTTGTTGATAACACTTACCTATTCACTGAACAAAAACTCATCTAGCCGACGCCGCATCAGAACATTCTGAGGTTAGTCAGTTGTGAATGACTGATGTCATTTGTCACCACCAGAGGTCAGGTGTAGGGCAAGGAGGTCAGCCGCTAGAGGGCACACGATAAGCCTGCAGTCCACAGGAACCTATACGGTGAAATGTTTTCTGATGGGATAAAATTTTGCAGTAGATACGATCGCATTGAGATCATAGCAAATGTTGTAAATAAGTACGTATTACTTACAAATGTGGAAATTATAACAAATTCCCCGGACTGAAAAATCCACCCGTATTTCAGCTAGTCACTATTGAAATATCCGACTAACTAACATGATGCAGATTGGAGAGACATGATGAATGTTGTTGCACTGACGCTCCTTATTGTAAAATTTATGAAGTGATAGAACCAGACAGGAACCGTGATTTGTTTTGATTAAATGGTGAACAAATTGACGCAAGTATCGAAAACACTTTGATCGTGCAATGTTTTTGTCTGTGCCATTTGCCAAGATAGCCTCCCCATAATACTTTGATCATGATCATACTATGCACAATAAACATTATAAAACAGTCACTTCAATGGGAAAGGTCACAATTAGCAATTGTGTGTGTATTTGTCTGAAAGAGTTCCTACCACTCTGACTGTGCACGGTGGTTTTCTCCGAGTCCCTCCGTTTCCTCCACCAAACAATTGGGTAGGAAAGTATACGCCACCATCTGTGCCATGGAGACTGATTAATATAGGCTTGGCCTGCTTCGCAATCCATGTAAAAGATATGAGTCTATACTATTTGGCTGTATATACAACCCAATACACAACATTCTTGTGGGTTAGAGGTGTGCATTCCCCTTAGATTCTATGTTAAAGTAACATTCAATTCGTTGAATAGTTTTGCAGCAAAAGTTACCAAATTTACAAGCGTATTTTAACTATATACAGCCAATCACAAGAAATTTGGGGGTTCTAGGTAGAGTGGTTTTAAAGTTACATAGGTGCAAATAGAAGAGGTCACTATTACATTTTTTCTGTGTATTCAGCTGAATACACAATCCAATACACAGAATTCTTCAGGGCTAGAGATGTGTATTCCCATTGGATTGCATGTTGAATCAACCTTAAATGAAAAACACTACCTTTAAAAGTGCAACAATAATATTTATGTGAACATTTCAGCTGTGAACATAATTTTACCATGCAAATTTTGCGGTTTCTTCAACGAGTTATTAAGCTGTAAATTACAATGAAAAGTAATGGGAATACACAACCCCATCCCTGAATGACTGAAATGCCTTCTACAGGAGAGCAGTAGAGGCTTCTGTTCTTGCTCTCCCCTATTACAATGGAAACAAATGGAAATACACATACGTAGCCCACCGGTCTACAGAGCACTCTATCGAGAACCCACGTGGACCAGCTGATCTTGACCTTGCCCAGTCAGGCGTGATGTCAATGTAGGTCTACACAGCACTATATGAACTTAGGCAAACGTAGTGTCCAAATCAAGGTTCAAAAACCAATCGGAAGTTGAACTCAATGCTAGCTGTCCAGATGTGTACTTCGCTAGGCCTCTGTCGTTACCGCATGGCGCTTTACTTGTCCACGTACATACATGTACTTAACATACTATACGTGCTTGTAACTTTCTGCTAAGTTGCTCATAGCCAGGTCTGGCCAATATGGGTTTCTCCCATTCGAATACATTCGGTGGGATCTGTGCTATGGATCGAGTAAGGCTACCATCATTGGAATTCAACGTAAAAAATTATCAAGATTTTTTGTTGGGTCTGACCATTTCCGTGATCTTTGAATAGGATTCCCGTATTATTTGGATACGTTTTGTGCAAAGGGTAGCAAAAATGACAAAACTATTGCAACAGCTGCTTTGTCATCCAGCCATGCTGCCGACATCACGACGACATGACAAGCAAATGAGAGAAGTTCCGGTGCAGGCTGAGGTAGTGAAGGTAGTGTTGAAGAACAAGGTCGTGTGCAAGTAGGCCTCCAACGTATTGTTCCGAACTAAACCACATATAGCTCTGTGGCAGTGGTTCCGCTCAAACAGGCTCCAATAACTAATCATTAAATAACTCACAAATTTAGCCCCAGAATAAAGTGATGCCGTAGCAGTTGTAAAACCACAAAGCCGCATCCGCGTGGCTCGGATGCTTGTAGGTGATTGTATTATTTTTCTAAGGGGTTTGTCAAACAGTCTGTGTTCAGAGCCTGGTAATGTGGGTCGTTAAAGGTGAACCCTTATACCTGTTCTTTGTCCATTCCTATGTTCATTCTTCAGGTACCTATATTAAATAGGTCTAGTCAATATTTTAGTCTACAGACTCTTCATACCACTGATATTATCACTCTGATAGAATGTAAAAGCAAATGCCGGTTCTGAAGCTTCAAAGAAAAAGATCGAGTTGGATGTCTATGTAGGCTTCGCCGAGATTTCAAGAGTCATTATCTCAGGATCTGTAAGGAACTGGAAAACGTGCGTGTGTATCGGTTTGAACGTATTTTAATAGTCAGTCGGAAAATTGCTGGTTCCCCATGTGAATCCCATTTTTGCGTCTGGTCTTACAAGGACGGGATAGGAAATAAAGATCCTCGAGGAAAAATAAACATTGCACCCATTAAAGGAGCAGAGAGGCGGGGGTAGGGGGCCCATTGACACCCCCCCCCCATGTAAAATAAATAATATAAAAAATGAAAAATAAAATTAAACAGCTTGGCCTATTACCGCCGTGTACATCAACGTTTTTGCTGCTTTTTAAATTTTGATGTAGCTTGATGAAAGTATACAGTGTTGAAGTTGCATTGTCTTGCTCTATCTTTTGGTGCACAGACAGATCAACGAAATATTGTTCTAATTCAATAAATATGCTAACATAAAAGAAGTAGATATAGGAGGACACCTAATTTATCTGTTTCTCAGTAAAATCCGGTCTGAAGTTCTAAAAATGATGTTCTTTTGTTCGAAACACCATGAACCTAAAAAATGTCCACCAAGTTGTCCTTATTGGGCCTATATCGGGAAAACAGTCTTCAATTTTGAAAATTAAAGTGCAAATTAGCAAATTTTAACTTTGTAATCTCATAATTTTCACTTAATACAAATGAGAACAAATCCAGGGACACTCTTAAGTTTCATAATATTTTGGAGACATGGATCTTGTTTTCCCTGTTTTTCCATAGTGTGCTATTCTTAAAAACACAAAAGAAAAAAGAAAATAACTTCAAAGCAATTGCCTATGTTTCACTATATTCAACAATTGTCACAATAATTCTTTGACAAGTGCCTTAAATGATAGAATAAGACTGGACAATTCCAAAAATCATACTTTCATAAACTAAAAAGATAAGATGAAGAGAAAGACAGCTCTGAAATTATACCAAACGAGACTACACACATTCGTATCAGGATACGTTACGAGGCGAAATGACTGGTCTCCTGTATTATAATTATTATGCGTAACTGAATTAGCCATCTGACAAATCGGTCGCTGTTTTCAAAATAAAAAGGACAAAAGGCATAACCATAATGACAACATCAGTGGCATGAGTTATAATATTGCATAGACCAAGCATTTGAATTAATATAAAGCATTTTAATACCAAAAGCGGAGTTCACCGAAGTTACGCGAAAGTATTACTCTTGGTTCAAGAATTTAAACGTAGTATGATGGAAGTAATGCTGGATTTAAGATCTTCAACAATTTTCATGTAATCGAATGTAAAATAAAAGACCACACAGCACCACTTGTATGTCTGTGTTTTGCTACTCGACAAATGTGAGACCACAGATCACTCCGGAGTTTACCGAAGTTCCGCGAAGTAATTTGTACCCAAATGTAACCTAAAAATGGGGGATTCAAGTGTGCCCTTGCAAACGGGCTTGCGAGATACCAGGGGCGTATTTTAATTGATTTCTTACGAAATTCTAGCATTGAACCTGACATAACTGAGCATGCAGATTAAGGTCAAGATAGTAAGTAATGTATTCAGAATATTTTTGGGACCGTTCAGTTGTTTTTGTGCAAAACAAAAGCTCGGTAGTAGACGGCACCGCATGCACAAGGTGCCAGCCAGTTAAACTTCAACGCCAAAATAGAGAACCTGGCATGTTCCAAGTTGCAATGCACTTCAAATCAATCCCGATTATTTGAAACAAAGTTTGAAACACAGGGGAATTACGATACTTGAATGAATGACAGTTACATTTTCGTCGTATACGATAGCAAAACATCAGGGTTTGTCACTGTTTGACACTTTGGAGTCTCCTCAAAAAGCGGTAGTTTACGGTGTGTTTTTCCAAATTTTCCCCGGTCGGTGGTTGCTCACGACAGTACATTTAAGATTAGAAAAACGTCCGTAGTAATACATGTAATAGAGCATTAACATTCAAAATATGTGTTTATCTCATTCAAGGGGTAATGCATGACGAAGAAAGAGCGGGAGTTGAAAAAAAGACACACTTCAGTTGAACCTGGACATTATAAAGTTGGACATGTTGTGCATGAGTTGGGCATGTTGAGTTTATTCCCGACATGCCCGGTGGGCATGCCGGGCATGTTGGTAAAAAACTTAAATTCTAGCCCTGCATACATACATACATACATACATACATACATACATACATACATGCATACATGCATACATACATACATACATACATACATACATACATACGTACATACATACACACATACAAACACACACACATACACACAAACATACATACATACATACATACATACACACATACATACATACACTCATACATACATTTATACATACAGCGAACAGTCCATTGTGATTCAATCTATAGTACTTGTTTAAGCATATTGGCTTTTTCTCTAATTTTAAGTGTCATGATATGGACGTGCTAGTTTTCTAAATTGGCTGAACGGTTATAGATATTCAAAGCATTTGAATTCTTCATTAATTATTCTTACAGAGTAAAAGTTTGTGGTGGAATAGATTTGATTTGAAAGATGACAAAACCCTCATGGCGATTCAAAGCATAATGTGTTTGATATTAGAGTAAAACATGAGGATCACAGCATATAGATGCCCCGGGATGACAGCCTGTAATGTGATAGAGGCTGTGGTTGCGTATTCAGTAAATACATGTGGTATAGTAATTGAGTATAGATGTGGTATAGTCTTCAATGTGACAGTTGATCCACGAACATGTAAAATAGTTGGACGCATTGATAGATAATATGAAAATGGACTTTATTAGCTTCATCTTTACAACATAACATTTTGCCACGACAAACAATGGAATCTATACATTAATACCACCCAATGGGCTGACAAAGTAAAGTGTCATTATGGAAAACTTGTGGACATTATAAATACATAATTGTTACAGCTACTTTCTCAAGCCAATCAGTTGTCTTATAAAGCTGTGATGCAGACTGAATGAATGTATTATCATACTTGTTCAGGTTTATATATATATATATATACATATATATATATATATATATATATATATATATATATATATATATATATATATATATATATATATATATAATTTAAACGAGTGAAATATTCATGATTTTAATTTTTTCATTATTTCATTTATATTTAAATTGATTATGATGTATTTTCCTTATATCTTAGTTGCGATTTGAGGATAAAAAATGTATTTTAAGCTGAGCTATAAGACGTAAACTCATAATTAGAAATGAATATTATTCATGAGATATACAATTATGATAAAAGTCAAAGTTGAAAAAGTCAAATGTCAATATTCTGTATTCTAAAATAGGAAATCTATTTGCAAGAACCAGTCAAAACTGAAAATTCAAATACACATTAAATCAAATGTTCCTGCTCATTTTCATGTTTAGATTGGTGGACAAACCAATACATTTTTTTTTCTGTCTTTAATTGACGTTTACATCCTCGTCACAACCTTAAAAATAGATTTTTGTTGAACCTCATAAAAAGGAATACATTGAGCTAATTTAAAGTTTACCATATATGCAAGGTCCATTTAGAATTGATCTCATTCCCTCGAGAACCTCAGACAACTAATAACAGGGGTGACAAATTGATAATTGGAAAAGCTAAAATGTTTAGAAATAAGTTCAAACTGAATATATATATATATGTATATATATATATATATATATATATATATATATATATATATATATATATATATATATATATTGATGGTATGAGCCATCTGTGCGAAAGACACGTGAAGATCATGAAACATTTGCACTTAAAGCTGGAGCAGTTTTAAGATCTGCATGAAATAAAAGTTCAGAGTGTAACCGTGTAGACATTGTGTTTGATGATGACCGAGATGAGTCTATGAAGGATGCTGAACGAGATATCAGACTTTTAACAAAACTGCAATGGAGGACACTGCTTTTCGAGTTCTGTATCCATGAAACCTTATTGCCTTCTTTGTGAATAAATGGAAGACGCTGGAATATACAGGGTCGATAGAATGGTGGTTGCTACATGCGAAAAGGTTTGTGCTGACAAAAAACAATAGGCAGAATAGATGAAAATACCAGAGCTTCGTTTTACACATGAAAGGTTGAAACAGCGTCTAGTTTCATGCAGCTTATACTTTAAGTTCAAGGGCATGATATGAATTTGTCGTTGTAATTTCAGAGGACACAAATATAGGGCCTATTTATCGTCTGCCTTGTTTTTAGCAAGCATGTCATTTCAGAGTACAGCAGACAATCGCGGACAGTTCGGAAATATGACACATGTCATGGATTCATTCATCATGAATTGTCTGCTACCATTGTCGATCTGCTTTCTGAACTGCTGCTACACAGCCAGTGCTTCCTCCGGTCGTGGCAACTGTTTCAACAAATCATTCCTGAATTTACGGTTTAAAATCTTGGGTCACAG
Source organism: Hermodice carunculata (assembly GCA_964020975.1). Lineage (NCBI taxonomy): Eukaryota > Metazoa > Annelida > Polychaeta > Eunicida > Amphinomidae > Hermodice > Hermodice carunculata. The sequence continues at coordinate 9,047,812 of OZ026617.1, forward strand.
TGGGAGGTCAGCTCTGAAATGTTGAAGATGCTGGAGAAGTAGCATATACTTCTCTCTTGTAAAGTGAAAGATGCACAGCCAGCAGTGTCAACGGCAACGATATACATTGTTCTCGGCAAAAAGAGAAAAGCGAAATGTCAGCAACCCCCGCATTGTGCGGCTTGCCTTTGCAAACATTGCCTCTGGGCCAACTATCAAGTCCCATTCACAGATTATTCATGCTTGTAATCAGACGAGAATGTTGGTGGATATAAGTGGCCTTTGCACATGCGCAAAGGCAGGCAGTTCTGGTTTGCTGCTCACTTTGTTATATGTTATTATTATTATTATTATTATTATTATTATTATTATTATTATTATTATTATTGTTATTATTATTATTATTATTATTATTATTATTATTATTATTATTATTATTATTATTATTATTATTATTATTATTATATGGAATAGTCTGTTTAAGGTTCGTATCGCATCCCATCCGGGAGAGTTTTATTAGGTCATGAGCTGTAACCAGATGGGCATATTAAACACTTACAATACATTTGAAGTCTGATGTAAGTTTATTTAAATACTCCATGTGCACCATCTCCATTTGGTCATGCAGAGTGAAATACTTCAAACAGAGAATCTTCCATGTCTGAGAGTGAGTTACAATTTTTCTGTCCCGATGGATCGTTGTGGGTGGGGGAAATCACGAGTAACCGCAAGCCACGAGTGATTGTCCACACCAACAACTATCCCGAGTGGGAGAATAATAGAATGTTGCATAGCGAAGCATTCGGGATCGAGGTGGTGACAAGAGTTTTCGATTTTCGCGAGGTCACACCGAGCGGGAACCGAAAAATGTACCAATGAGTGTCACCAACGCGATCCCAAGTGCAAACCATGCAACAGTTTTTTTCTCACACACCTTTCAAAGTAGTTCTATAGCAGAACAAAACTCTGAAGCGAGAGTTTCCACCTAAGGACGATATTTTTATTAGGCGAATAACCCAAAACATGCATACATATTGATACGCGACAACATTTTACGTCAACATTGATGCGCTGTACAAGTAATGTTATTCCGCTTGATAAATATAGTTCATGCACGTGTGCAGAACAGGAAACAAGTTCAAAAGTTATCGGTTTGTCACTTTTAAATATATCCGTGCAACTTGGAACTTTGTCCAGCCACAAAGCACATGTTAATTACAATCTAGCACTGTAGCAGTGGCTGTCAGTGTCACTGTCTGACTCAATGATGGGTTTGCAAATACGTCCCTGCAGAGGAACAGAAGGGTTATTGTAATTAATTATGTACACATTTGTGATGGTACAATTACAAAACAGGCCACTCCCTGTGTTTGCTGGTAGAACGCTGGACTGAACCTGTGGAAGCGGTGTCAACGATTGTCTATCCATTGCCCAGGTAGGCCTTCTGGTGGTAATAGTAGGCCTATAGTCTGTCAAACTTTCTCTAAGGAAGTGGATTTTGTGAATATTACAACAATGGATTGTTACTTGCAGATATATGCAATGCATAACCTTTCCTCGTCAATGTACCTCAGTTTTGAGGCATATGTGGTAACTATATGCACTTTGTATTCCTTTTCAGCCGCATTTGGGGGCACTTCTGCGGCCGCAAACTTAGCGCAATCCATATCGTCCAAGAAACAAGTGCGCGTGCGCAAATGTGATTGACAGGTCCATTTAAACTACCAGCAGTTTAAACTGTGATCTACAGAGAGTTACCACTTTTGAATTTCACTCCAGAAAATGATAATTCATTCTCACACATACAATAAATAACAATGCATACTTTACTGTCGACTGAATGGAAGGGTCATGGAGACCCTGCTTCTGAGGCAGTTCTCTGTACTGGATAGTCATTCAAGAGCCCAGATCGGCATGGAGTTTTGTCTTGCTATGCCATAATACACCACACAGCGACGACTTGATGGAAAGTTTGGCTTGGCTAATCATTTGACATAGCCATGACTGACGGAACGAGGCAAAGATGGATTTTGGAAAGACGAACGAAAAACCGACCGGGTTCATTAAAATCATTTATTACTTACTCATACAATTCAATGATGTGTTGTATTCTTACGATTATAAAACAGGAAAACAGTTCAGCTCTGCTCGGGTATCATATCTATTACAAAAAACAAGAGAGGGGATCTTCTTGAAGACGGAACGAGAGCAGCTCGAACCAACAACCTAGTTTGGTACCAGCCAGCTAAACCATTCCTCCCAGACAAAGCTAATTTTGTGGGCAGTGACTGCAGTCTGGCTAACTGGAAATAGTTTGCAAAGCACAAGTTGGCCTACACTTGTACACCCACCGTGGCAGCCTGTGCAAAGAAAAAAAACACAATACATATGATTGTTAATCGTTACAATGGGTCAAATATGTGTGTGTGTGTGTGTGTGTGTGTGTGTGTGTGTGTGTGTGTTCTTAATTGGCGCTCTACCTGCGCTACCCCGTTGTAAATGGGTAGATTCACTAAATAAAATATATCATCATCATCATCATCATCATCATCATCATCAATTTATGAAACGGAATAAGTATAATATGTATGCCACATCCATCGCTAACTTAGAGTAACACCTCGTCGATCGAAAATCTGAATACCTCTAATACTGTACTTCCGGTACGTTTTTAATAATTCCAACCTTATGATCTGCTGTTGTTCAAAAAACTGTGAAAATAGGGAGGCGGGGGGGGAGGCTTGGTTTGGTTTGGTTTGGTTTGGTTTTTCACCTCCAAGTGGCATAAACATAGCTGGAGAGTATGACGTACGTTTCGGGCCATTGAAGGATCCTGGAGGGGCTCAACGCTTTTGTCTGAAGGTTAAGGACATGTGACATATCAGCAACAAGTGGCTGACAGCGCCGGGTGAAACTAATTGCTATCTGGTGTGCAAAATTTATGATCCATTTTGTGGCATTGTGGGAATTTTTCTTGACTGCTATGTTGACACGATAATCAGACAATTATACACGCCTGATCCTCATTATATATATATATATATATATATTGCATTTGTGTCATTTTTTAAGAACGCACTATGCATTAAAGAAGCGTGTCGTAAAATTTGGGCCGTTCTTAACATTCATTCATTTAAACTAACAGATCACACGGCAAAGACAGGTAACTTTCATTTGATCGTATTCGGTAAAAGAAAATTGAGACCGAGGAAAAATTTTGAACACAGTAATGAGACTAATTTTTCAATTCACGAGATTTATGTGTAACATTAAGTGTGTTGTATATTCCACGTGATCATGTCCAAAACCGAATGGTTCGAATACTGCTTTTTGTACAATGACGACGGCCACTTCTCGTCTTGTTGCTTCACGCACTGTAATCGACCTCTTTTGTTTTCAACTTCTTAGCTAAAATTATAATTAAGGTTTTATCTTTCACGCTTTGACAACAAGTGGAAGCCACTGTCGCAGTGCAGTACATCGTTAAATCATCATAACTTAACCCAACCTGACTGGGCTTTTATGGTCAGGTGTGCAGCTGGTGTCTCCACAGCCATTCCTTTGACACGTGCACTTGACTGGTGTATATCTGCCTTTTATTTCTGTTTTTTTTCAATATGAACAAAGAGTAAAAAGGGGCAGAATTGACCCCTCCATGTTACTTCGGAGTAATTGACCTGAAGCTACTAATTTAGTATATGATCTAATTATAAGTCTCCATTATTTAGCATCAATTGTAATATTCGTGTACAAGCCGTGAGTCTTCTTTTCTCGTCCAGTGTGTATTGTGTATATTCCTGTGCGTCCTCTTATGTACTGGAGAGCCTCCAGATTAGTCTTTGTATACTATTAGGCAATCCAGAGAAAATAAATATGTTTATGAATTATGATAATAATTAGGTATATGCTTCTTTGACCATAGAGGTGCTGATCATTTATTTCTTCTTTCTTTCTTTCTTTCTTTCTTTCTAGTTTTGTGGGATAAAATGTGCTTGTTTGTATTCTTTACTTCTGAGATTACCATTTGGCTTTTGAATCTTGAAAAAAAAGCACCGCCAGTAGAATCTAATTTGTTTACGGAAAATATGTCGACCTTTGATGATCCGCTTATAAAAACATAATAATTTGAGCCATGGGACACAACTTATCAAACTGTCAAATCGTAATTTCGATCTTAATTCAATTGAGGCTGTCAAGCCATGATCTAAATCGTAAATCTGATCAAACTCTCAAACCATGATCTTAATACTAATTCTGGTCAAGCTGTCAAGCCATAATCTCAGTCGTAAGTGTGATCAAACTGGCCAACCATGATCTAAATTTTAGGTCTGATTAATGTGTCAAGGCGTGATCTGAAACGTAAGTCTTCCTAAACCGTCAAACCATGGTCGCAACTTCAGGTCTGACCAAACTCTAAATCACTCTCTTAAATGTGATCAAACGGCCAAGCCTTGACCACAGTCTGCCAGGTTGCACACGTGTGTGCGTCATGCATTTTTTTTCCTGGTATACTGTAAGTAAAGATAAGGGAAATAACTATCTACGTTCTTCTGGACAATAACATTGTCATTTTGGGGGAAATGCACCGTTTCGACAAGATTTAAACTTTGCCACGTATCATATTCATTTCAGCTGAGACTGGGACAACTCAGCGTTCCTGGTCCCAGCTTTCAGGGAGTAGATATACTCATGCCTACATGTACAGCAATCACAGTTACAATCCAGCCACAAAGTTGTAGCTAAACATTCATTGATGTTATCATCTTAGCCCATACAATATAAAAAATATAAATGCAAAGTGATAGTAAATTTCTGGCATTACACTATAGAATATCCAGCAGTATATTGTGGTACACAAAATGTTGCTGCTACCCTTATCTTCCCATCGTGCACCTGAAACGACGTCATTTTAATCATGCTTAATTACAAAGAACACGTTTTCCGCTTGGAAATGCAGTCAGAAATATGTTAAAGCTTGGTCTGTCCCATGACACCTCAAACTTTGAATCCATTGATCCCTGTAATTGACTCTTCCTACTTCGGGTAGCCAAAGGTTTCACTATATCATGTAGAATTCCCATCCCGACGGGGCTCACTTAAATGTTTTTGCATTTTATGGTGAAAATATAGCTCAAGGTTCTATCCGCACAATGGACACAAAAGACTCCCATACAAAGCAATACAATAAAAGGGTTGTCAGAGCGTGTGGCTGCGGCCATGATGAGTGGCCGGCGGGAGCGCCTTCAAAGATACTGCTATTGTTGCAGGCTGCGACAAAATACGCCCCTCAGCACCCCATGGCCTTTACCCCGATCTGGGATGACATGCTTGCCTGGAATTCACGATATTCACCTAGAAATGTGAGAAATTTTTATCGGCCGCACGTAAAAGTAATGGAAGGCATTGATTTTTACTCGTCATTTTGCCACAAGGACGTACAAAGATCACACTTAAGGTGGACAGTCTCGATCCAAAGAACGTCAATAACCATGGAAAGCAGCCAACTTTATTTCACAGAAACCCAGCAACTCACCTAGAAGCAAACAGATCTTTGATATTATGATACAGAAATCAATATGTGCGGGAAGGAGGGTTGTTTTATTTCTGTTTGCTTGTTTGTTTTTTTGTCTTTTGTTTTGTTTGTTTTGTGTGTGTGTGTGTGTGTGTGTGTGTGTGTGTGTGTGTGTGTGTTTTGTTTTTTTGTTTTTTCTTCCTATTCCGAGTCACTATTTTAGGCAAGATAAAAGATTGGTCTCCCTCGTCCAAAGCTCTCCTACACACTGATAAGTAACAAGACATGTTTGTAAAACATAGATGCCCCCCTGCCATCAATATATTCGCCCTCATTACCCTGTTGATAATACTAAATGGGACATTCATGACCTTGGGGAGTGGATACAGAAACCAAATTTAAGGTCACTCTTTGAAGTTGATGTAGCCCTAATAGAAGACTATAAACAACGACAAAATAAAAGCTCAGTCTCAAAAAATTATGCAGTTATTAAGCAGAAACCAAATGCAGTAATGTAGCTCTGTGACCTTGGGAATTTACTCAAGGTCACCCATTTCAAAACTTGACCTAGCTCTTATAGAAGCCTATATTTCTGTGAAATACATAAGCCCTAGGTCAAAAATATCTTTAGTTATCACGCAAAAACCAAGTTCACTAATAGGACTCTAGGTTGTGACCTTGGGAATTTGGTCGAGGTCATCCATCTTCTGAGTTGATTAAGCCCTAATTCAGGACTTTTACTGTGTGCAATGTTACAATGCAGAAACTAAGTTCACTTAAGTGCCCTTCTGACCTTTGAATTTAGGTCAAGGTCACCCATCTTCAAACTTAACCTAGCCCTGGATACTGTCTAAAGGGTTGTGCAATATACAGGTTCTATCATAAAAACTTTTCTTGTTATCGGGCAGAAATCAAAACTTACTATAGTACCTCCGCGACCTTGAAAAAACAGTCAAGGCCAACCACCTTCATACTCCACCTAGCCCTTATACTGGAGTATATACCTGGGCACTATCAAAGTCCTATCTTAAAAACTTCTTGAGTTATAGTGCGGAAACCAGTCTCTCTACCGACCGACCGACCTGAGCAAAGCTATATGCCCCGCCTCCTTCGAAGGGCGGGGCCTAATGATAAAGATATTATAAGAAAATCATTTTAAGCCTACAGATCATGTTTATATTACCAAATAACTAATGAAGCAAAATATAAATTGCGATTGTTCTCGGACTTACAATGAGTAATTCCACTAAACTTTCTGCGAATAAGGTCATACGCTAGATATGTCCGATCCCAAAGCAAGGGGACAGTTATAAACCTATCCCGCGCCAACCATTCCTCAGCACTTATATTATAATATAGTAATCATATATATTTTCGTGTTACCGTATATGAGAAACTCAAAATCAACTTAATGCTTCTTGACATTATGCGTGATCTGTTCTGCCTTACGCAGCTCTCTTGAATGAATGTGATTCAATATGCTTAGCATAGTAACTTATTTTCATGCAAACTGACCTTTTACCAGATTATGCATTAAAAGCATTGTGTAGTTTAAAAAATACATTTTAGCTCTTAAACTTGAAAGAATTAAAGCACGGACTATAAACATAGAAGGATTCAGCGCTTTATTCATGTAAACTGCAGTTGAACTGTCTTTTTATGATCATTTCGTTTATTTACATGTGCATGAACACTTGCGGTGATAAAAGCAGTGTATATTCTAAGAACACTGTATTGACAAGACATTTCTTGATGGTAAATTAAGAATAAAATGTGATTTCTGTCAATTCAGCTGAACTGCGGTCAGGCACCGTGAAAGGGCCAGCGAGCAATTACAAGCTAATAAGAAATTGTGTCCATAAGTGTTAAGTTGCCAGGGATAATTGCACCGAAGTGTGATTGAGACACGGGACATACGGAAGATTCGCTTTCTTTCTTCACTGTAGCAAAATATGGTTATCTAACATAATGGAGAATAAATAATGATTCAGTGCAGAAGACGCCAAGTGTACGAAAGAATTACCAGGCAGGTAATTTCTTACTGCATGGTATAATCGGAAAGCGAAAATTTTGTACACTAAATTAAATCGTGTTGTTTTTGGTCAGTTATGTCTTTGAGTTTTCATATTCCAATGCATCTGTTATATACCTCTGACAGTGTGAGCTGCGTCCATCTGAAAACTAGTACTTAGGTCCACTTCTATGCCAGACTTTTCATGCTTGAGTTATGTCTCATGCAATGACCATTTCAAATGTTTCCAGCTAAAACAGTGATCATTTTGTTGGACATCCTTTATCACCCTCTCGGCGCTGAATATCTCAATATCACGGTTTACACGACAACATTGATACATGTTAAAGTTCTGTGAGCCGCCTGCCCGTTAATGATATTCAAAGAGATGGTATGACCAGCTAGAGATGGGAAGACTAGCTACAGATGGTATGACCAACTAAAATTCCGACAGTACTCTAGCGTAAAAATGCCGCGTCTCTTTTCCTTTTAAGAATATCGCAGTATGTAAACTGATGTAAAATTTACTTGTTGTATTTCTTATGTACGAAACATTTACTTTTGTTGACAATATTTAAAGTACATAGACTATGTATGCAAATAGTGACATGGTGACTTTTGAAGTCTGACTATTATTATTATTATTATTATCATCATCATCATCATCATCATCATTATTATTATTATCATCATCATCATCATCATCATCATCATCATCATCATCATCATTATTATTATTATTATTATTATTATTTTAATAAACTGCTGCAGTCACTAAATCCGTCACCTGTATTACTATCCAATAATATTACAATGGAACGCAAAAATTCTACGTGGGAACGCTCAATTGTTTTCCAAGGGAACACAAAATATCCCTCTTGCGCATATCTCCTCTGGGGCTCTAATTCTGCTTTTCGTGTAGGTCTTTTTTCTTCTTTATTTTTTTCTTTTGTGTGGGAACGTAAAAGTTTTACGGGGGAATGCAAAAGTTTTACGAGGGAACGAAAACGAAATTATTTATAGGCTCCGAAGAAATTTGACTTAGATTAGGGGATTTTTTTGGCAGAAAATCTGGCAAGTCGATAATCATAATGTAAATTATGTGCGGAAGTATTGTGACGTTTCTGTTTGATTTCTAAAGAATAATAGTTTAAAGAAGGTCTGTAATTGGATAAGGGAAGAAAATAATCCCCTGCTCCAATGAGAGCCATTGACACTTTAATTCTTGTCGTCATGGCTGCCCAGCTCAAGTGAAGACACGCCCCTAAATCAATTTCGTCCAGGATAATTCTAGAAGTAGAAGTAGAAGTAGAAGAAGAAGAAGAAGAAGAAGAAGAAGAAGAAGAAGAAGAAGAAGAAGAAGAAGAAGAAGAAGAAGAAGAAGAAGAAGAAGAAGAAGAAGAAGAAGAAGAAGAAGAAGAAGAAGAAGAAGAAGAAGAAGAAGAAGAAGAAGAAGAAGAAGAAGAAGAAGAAGAAGAAGTGTGCGTTGAAAACTTTTTGGAGATCACCTGTTCAGTATTTATTTAACTCCTGCAACCATTGTTTTCACTGAACTTTACTTACTTTCCTGATTTGCATAAACCAAACTCATATAATTTTGATTCATGGTTTGTTGGATGCAGCTATCACACAAACCTATCAATTGAAGTCACAATGGCATCTCCATCTTTAATGGGTTTGAAGTTATTCCGAATTTTAAATTTTGTAAATTTGCCTAATTTGTATAAATTTCAATGCTATAGCTTTGGTTCATATTTCATTTGATGCAAGTATGTCACCAACCTATCAATTGATCTATCTGTAATAGTTTTGAAGTTATTTGAAATTTATTTTTTGCATATTCCTCTCCTTTGCATAAATGAAAATTTTACTACTTTTGTTTGTGGTTTATTGGATGCCCCTTTAGCATAAACCTATGAATTACAGCTGAAATGGTGTCTCCACCATTGTTTTGAAGATATTAAACATTTATAATTTCAAATGGCCCTAATTTGCATAATTTTTAGTATGTTGATTATTCCCAACCAGAGGTATAGTTAAGTGCTAGATCAATCAGCATGCCAAGTTTGGTACTTTTTGGAACACCAGTGTCCGAGAAAAAGTGAGGACAAAATCCACACTGAAATAAACAAAAAAATAAACCAAGAATAAAAATTTGAGGGAAAACAAAAAGTCTCTGCTTGCACATAGACTTAAGGAAGAAAGAATAAAGTGTTCGAGGGAAAACAAAACGTCTGTTTTGGCACACAGACTTAATAGTATGAAGAAAAAGACAGAAGATAAATTTGTTAATGCTCCTCATTCAATAGAATAAGTGATGAAAGCAGATGTAGGTGTTGCGTTGATTTAGTGCTGCTTGTCATCATTGATACCAACCTCCTGAAATTGCCGGTACATGTCACGTGTCCGAGAATGATGCAAAACTGGTGCAAATTTAACCGTTGACTCCGGCGTCACAATGCCAGAAATAAAACCGTGTCCAGCAACAAGTTATTTTGAAAGCTGTGCTCCGAAGCAATAATTGACTGGAAGATGGAAACAGCATGACATAAAATAGCGAAAACATATGTTTTGTAATGGCCTCTCGTGTTAAATGGGATCGTAGAATCCTCACACCCGGAGGTGCCAGTTTGGAGGAGGGGGGCGCATCCCTGACGAACAGGCTTCATGGTACGAGTGGCAAATGTCAATGTCATTTCTACGCGGACATGATGCCTACTGTGGGGTTTGCTATGGGAAAAGGTTAAAAACAATTAAATCTGATGTCTTTACCTTGCAACACAGTGGCGTATGCACGCAAAATTGGCTGTAGTTTATGCACAAAAGATACGAATTGCTGAGCGACCGGACGTAAATACGCATTTGGCATGTTTTGGGTAATTCACGTGAACAAGAAGACAAATTGACAACATTAATTTCCATGAAACAACGAAATTAGAAGTTTTGACGCGCCTTTCAGTCTTTGTTTCTTTCGGACGGCAGATCAAATCCATTGAATAACGCCAATGGTAAAGAAGTGATCAAGAAGTACCAAAGCTGACAAACCCAAACCAGCTATCTGTAAAAAGAGTTTAACAAAATTGCAATTCGCCAAATACTCATTCTGCAAAAACCGGGTTAAACCATGGAGAAATAAACTAATCTAGATTATTCCTCCATGATTAAACAAAATTACCAGAAAGCCATTTTTCCGTCCAGCGAATTTGATTGTAGGGAAATGTTAACTCCGCATATTTGTCATGTTACGCTGCACATCTGGCCGTGTCACTGATGATGGACTGACTGGTTTAGAGTTTAAACAAGGGCGCGAAGTTGTGACCTTCTTTTAACACAAATGCCTTTTCAGCGTTTTAATTTATGAAATAAAAATATATTGAAGACACTGGAACAAATACTTATATCTAAAAAGGGTGCCTTTTCAGCGTTTTAATTTATGAAATAAAAATATATTGAAGACACTGGAACAAATACTTATATCTAAAAAGGGGGATCTTATTTTAAATATATATTATCGAGTTGCGAAGATCTGAATCGTAACAGATCATCCATCTTTCAAACATTAAACGATATGATATTTGAATCGCCCTCCCGACAAACCAGACTCGTTGGGACCCTCGCCTGAGAATGATACAAAGCGCTGTTTAACCCAGATCAGCTTCATTTTGACTTACTGTTCGTCCATATTCCAACTTTGTCGTTATTTATTGACTTACTCTCAGGCCACCTCATGTCATTTATGCAGAAGAAATGCTTTGTATCAACACACAACATTCCTATATTAAAATTGGTAGGCAATTGTGCGGCCTGTGTGAACGTGGACCTATTATGTTCTGAGGTAGCTTCGATAGGATCAGTGTAACTTGGGTGCCACCCTATGAAGCAGTGTATGCTCTCCGGGCTGGATTAATCTTTTGTGTGGAAGGCAAAAAGCTCACACGTGAGCAGTTAGGCTTATTGTGCAAAGGAAACATTGGCGACCATTTGCAAATATAGGAATGAGAAGGTATATAAATAATTAGTTGTAACACCGGTCTAGAGCGGTAGCTTTTTTTGTTTGAGATTTAAAACACCGCAGCTAAAACTGTATTGCCGATGCTTAGGGTTGGGCCTCTTCTAGTCAGGCTAAGTCAACAACTTTCTTTGGCACTAAGCGCCAAAAGCGCCCAACCGGGGCCTGTAAAAGTTGCTTATCACTGATGATGTTATCCTAATAGGTCTCTTCTTTCTTTAAAATTTCTATTTCTATCAACGAGAAAAGCATCGAAGCACACCATACTTGAAATATCCATGCTTGTTTTTGCTTTATCCTGAGAAGCGTTGATAAAAAACAAAACCAGATGAGTGAGAAAAAAATATAACTTCAGCCTGCTTAATTTGACGTTGCAATAATTTGAAGATACTGTCTACACATATTCATTTAGACAGGATCATGTTAGCCCATTTGGACCATAAGGGAAGACCAAAATCGAAACAATTGCATGAAGCTGGATGCAGAGAATGAACAGAAACAGCTTATATTTGATCCACATGTGACATTCCATTGAAGAACGACTAAGCCCCCGGTGAATGGAGTACCGTGCCACTGTACACGCCTAATATTAATTGCAGTTATGTTTTTCTTTTCTCCTAGATCTCCCAATAGTTTAACCAAAGTGTTTAGAGCCAGAGCTAACAATACCGCCACAGGCATACATCCCATGGGTAGGTCTGCCGTGCTTGATACTACGTCACTGTGAACCCAGCCTGGCCATGGTCCATAGCTTTGGCCGACCACGGGCACCCAATAAAACAACAGGTGATATTCATACCTATCCAGATTAGCTGCAGACCTGCTCTGGTCCCCTCAGTTGCTGGGCAATGGCACTATCCTTCAGCCATGATCAGGGCACATGTACCAATAATGTAACTTAATCATCCAGAAGTAACACTTTTTCAACTAAACAGATGAAATTTTCTAAATGTGTTTGGCATCTTTTATGTTTCAAAACTTAGCAAATGACTTTCCTTAAGCTTTTTGCTTTCTGGAGTTGTTACCTTTATCACAAAAGGTTATTTAGCCATTTTTATGTAGTTTCTAACTTACTAGGGACCTTTCCAATCATAATGTGGGACCACAAGGGCCTCCGGTTCTGTCATTTTGTCGTCTGCGTTACGTCAGAGCCGTTTTCACTTTAGCCGCTAGGTGTCGCATGGTATTACTACAGTAATACCAACCCCATGTGGGTAATATCATAATTTCAATTAGGTGCGGCAGGCATTTCATGGCTGTTACCAATCAGAAGCCTAGAAACTACATAAAAATTGGGATAAATATGAATCTGCCCTCCTCCATGTCAAGTTCCTTGCTGCACCCTAGGTGGCAGCACAGGATCTCAGTCAATATGAATTTCTCCTATTGGGTGGTATCATTCGGACTTATTCTGTCGTATGTAAATAGGCCCATCACCAGCATAAAAAGAGTAGGTTGTTTCAAGAAGCATGCATTAAAAATGACTTTTAAAGACGGTGAAGGGCTAACTGTCCACTTCTTTTGATACAATGAAAAGTACAGCCCTGGGTCCACGTTTAGATCTAGACATGGAGCATTGATTCCACAGAGAGAGAGAGAGAGAGAGAGAGAGAGAGAGAGAGAGAGAGAGAGAGAGAGAGAGAGAGAGAGAGAGAGAGAGAATTAGCTAATGCAGAAAGAGATGCAACTGATTCTTCAATAGGTTATGAGCACAGCCAATGAACAATGAACAATGGTCGTGGCATTTTAATTTATTCGTTTTAAAGACACACACACAGATATGCTGTGAAGCAAATCTTTACCTTTTGTTCCTCAATGATGAACAATTTTCCTTCACATCTGTTCCCATTTGTTGGAAAAGATTCTTTCAATTTTTTTATGGATCCTTTTCCGAAGTTAAGAAAATACTTCTGCTTAGCAGAAGTGTCCACAAAATAGGTCATAAAACACAATAAACTAAAAATAGGTCCAACAAAGCATATTTTGAAAAGTACATGAAGTGGAAAATTGTTTTTTGTCCTTGTTATTGTCTTTTGTGTCACTTGTCTTGTGTTTACACAGCAATTGCGCAAAGTGAATGTACGGTTTTCCTAATTTTTCAGTTTGAACTGGCTTCAACTTTTTTTATTTTTCATTCAAACTTTGAAATTCTTGTGGCAATATAAACTATAAGAAGTGAATACAAAATGCGGTTCTCAGTGTTGCTTTTTTTATTCCTGGGACTGTGTGATGTTGGAAGGTTGAAGTCTCATTTTCCAAAGTGTAAATTTATGAGTTTGTTGATATAACATAGCAATTGTTTAGTACAAGATTTAAATAAAAATTGAAACTTACACTCGTAAAACTCATTAAAACAAGTTTTATCATATGCACACGCAATAAAATCTACCATTCATAGATTTACCAACACTTAATCTCTGTTACTTTGAAGAAGAGTAAACGTTTCGTTCTGGTGTGCTCTGGTAAGTTTAGAATTTGGCGAAAACATGAATAGAATTTACCCCGAAAATATCTTACCTTGTCGCTAGACAACGTTCGGTCACGGTCAACCGCCATCATACAGGCGTATTGATTGCAAAACCAAAGCTGTTACTGACACTTATAGGAATGAAAATTTTTTATTCGAAACGTGTGAAGACTCCCTATATCAAGCTTAGAGTGTGATTGGAGAACATTATGTCTTTTTCGTCTAATTTTGTCAAGCGCAACAAATGTTGTCATGTTCGATACAGAGATGTGGCTGTGCATATGGATATTTTCCAGTTGAATCATACGGGTCAAAGCAGTACCGAGGCTAATATTTATAAATGTCACGTAGTTAACCTGAAATTGTCATTCAAGTAATATTCTAAGATTCCAAACCCGTTAAAGACATGATGCAGCCTCTTCACACGCAACGAGTGGTATCATATCTTGCAATCAGGGATCATCTTCTTTACCAGAAATCAATTGTAAATGCCCGATACTTTGGCGGTGTGCGTCTTTAGTATTGAGTAATGTTTACACTTGTGGCGTATCCTGGCATTTTTTCAGGTATCCGAAAATGAAAAAGAGAGAGAGAGAGAGAGAGAGAGAGAGAGAGAGAGAGAGAGAGAGAGAGAGAGAGAGAGAGAGAGAGAGAGAGAGAGAGAGAGAGAGAGAGAGAGAGAGAGAGAGAGAGAGAGAGAGAGAGAGAGAGAGAATTTACATATGCCAACTGATACCAGAGACTCACCGAGTAAGATGTGGTAATACCCCCGGCACACTTAACTTTTCGAGGCATCTGAAAACCACGTTTCTTGCTGAGCAGTCTCTGTTTTTTTTATGTTGTAACTCGGGTGGTAGAAGGCCTGCTTCACAAACAAAAATCCACGTGATTCCACCCAAATTTGCAACATATCTTTCCTACTAGATACAAGACATTAATCCACATACTGTTGTACAATTTCATAAATTACAACAATTAGTTGGCTATGAATACAATACAATGCAATATCGATGTCAGATTTGAGAATACCATTTTAATGTATTGCACATAGAAATTGCCAGTTATGAAGTCACTGAGGACTTGGACATCATCACAAGCCATAAGCCATCGAAATATCCTACAAACCAACAACAAAATTATTGTCTTGTGTGTTTGTGAAACATTTTGAAGAAAGTTGCTGAAAGTCCAGAAAAAAAGTATGATTTATCAACAACAGACTTTGCGTTCTCAAAATACAGGTGTTTATGTCGGGTTGAACGCTGAATGCCTTACATAGACCCAGGTCTAGTTGACAGTAACCAACGAGGTAATACGAGCCAGCGCTACAGAAGCAGGGTTAAAAAGGATCAGCGAGGTGAAATGGGCTGGGGATAGTTTGGAACACTACTCGAGGTAGCAGACGGTGAAGAACTTAACGGTTGTATTTTTTGACGCCTTGGGGTGACGTCATATTGTGATGTGCCTTCAATATTGTATTGTGACAGCGTTTATTGACTTTTCGAGAGAAAGGTCTAGCGTTATCTCCAGAACCAGGGACAAGATCTTCTTCCAAACTTGGCGGGATGTTAAAAAAAAGCAATGAAAAGTTTTTTGGTTTGGGGGGGTGTTTTGTTTTGTTTTGTTTTGTTTGTTTTTTTGTTTGTTTGTTTTTTTTTTTTTTTTTTTTTTAGCGTGGGTTTGATAAAAACTGCATCCAAACTAGTGAGGTTCAAACTGCAGTGAAATGACTGAAATGTAAAAAGCCAAGATTAACACGTTAAAACAAGTAAATTTTCAGTATACATAGCCTTCCAAAGTGGATGTTTGGACGCGACAAGGTTAAGCGTCATATATTCATTGAGAATCTTGTATAGGGGCCCAACAGCCCACAGAATACCATGCAGGGCCGGGGCAAAGCTGGTGCTACTTTCTGTCTGTGAACGTGAAGGGGTATTACCGTTCATTCATAAAATTTGACTGGATTCGTGATTAAGAACCCAAGGCGGGTTATAGCCAGTGAATGTGTCTCGACTTGCATCAGTTTTAAGTTCGATATAATCTCACCTTATGATCGGCTTTACTTGAGCCGTTTAAATATGACACATTAAAGCCGGTTTAATATATCAAGTAAAACTCTACCGGTACTAAGACTATACAGCTCCGAGGGTAGTCTCAATAATTATTGTAATACAACAGTGGACACCAGGCCCAGCTACGAAATATATGGATGGCCCCATTTTAAAATCAAAGATATGGGTGGGGGTCTTTTTCATGCACAGAAAAGAAGACTGAAAAAATTCCGGGTTTGGGCAGGGGGGTTAAGTTGCTTCTTTATGTGACGGTAAATCCATCTGACAGATGATGATGATTACTAGTCCGCCTAGCAGATAGTAAACGTCACGTTGACATTCTTTTGCATGCTTTAATCAGTATGACTGTGACGGTACTCTACATGTGACGTACAACAACGCCTCTTTTTTTCCTTGTCGTCTCGTTGTCGTTGGGAAGGGGGGCTATAGTTTGTAAGCGTATTTAGAATACTTTACGAAATAATCATGCAGAAAATTGTTATGCAAGATGACGAGTCGTCAATCGTCGTCCCTTTTCATTAACATTTTCGGCTTCTCCAAAATAGTCCACCAAATTCACTTCAAACTTAAAGGAGACGTACCTCGGGTGGGTCTCCACTACGTCAGTCGTGCGTCGCCGTCCTGGTTGCCGTCCTGATCGTCGTCGCCCGTTCACAATTACATTCTCGACTTCCCCGACCGAAACCATTGGCCGGATCCCCTTCAAACTTTGTGGGGTTCTACCATAGATGGGTCTGTACCAAGTTTTTTTTTAACAATCATGCTCCGGTGGGGTGGGGTGTTTTGTTTTGTTTTGTTTTGTTTTTTTTTGGTTTTTGGGGGTTTTTTGGGGGGTTTTTTGTTTTGTTTTGTTTTTGTTTTTGTTTTTTTTTGGGGGGGGTGGTTTTTGGTTTTTGTTGTTTATTTTTTGTTTTTTTTCTTATTATTATTTTTCTGTGTGCTTTTTTCTTATTATTATTTTTCTGTGTGTTTTATCATTTTTTCTTATTATTATTTTTCTGTGTTTATGAAAACAAAAGTCATTTCCAAAACCACTTTGTAAATTGTTTCGAAACTGCATCGGAACACTTCTGGGTACCCCTAGAGCTTTACTTTTCCAAGAAGCGACGCTGCGATTTTTAAGACGATTTTTTTGTGTATTGAAAGTACTTTGGACTTTTTCAAAACAGTAATTCAGATTGCTGAAACTTGATTGAAATGTACTTTGTGAAAAGGCCAAAGTAAGTTGTTGACTGAGTTGTGATACTGCAGATTTTGGTACGAATTTTTCAATTCTGGTACGTGTCGGTTCATGCATGCATTCCTGTTGATCACCATGCAAGTCAGTGGGGATTGTAATTGCTATTCATATTTTTTATTTCCATAAAATCTTCCGCCAGATTCACTTCAAAGTTGGTGGGGCTGTTCTTTCAGTCTGAGAGAATTATATTGGTGACCATGCAGAGCAACGGGCAGAGAAAGCCATTTTAATCTCCAGGTTTAACGTCATTAGGGCGGGGCACTTCATTGGTTGGTATCCAAATTGTAATATACAGCTGAAGTGGAAGTTCGCTACTAATACCACCTAAGGGACTGAAAATGTGACCTTAATAGGGAAGGGATCTTTATAAGGATGAAACTTTATTAAGGATAAACAAACACGGGACTGTAAACTGGTTGTCTTTCCCTTGTGGCAACGGCGATAATCAGCCGCCGTGATACGGGCTAGAAGATGCAAAGCTGACGGTGTTGCTAACATTTGTGGAAATAAAGAATGCTTATTTCGAATACATTGGATCTTTCGACACCTTCTATTATCAAACTCAGCGTGTGTTTTAAGATCATGATAGTGGCTGTTTAAATAGTTGATTTTGTACTGTCCAAGTTGCTAACTCGACAAGAGAAATATATTTTGGCATTTTGACACCGTATTCTGCCCGTACATTTTCGATAACATCGATCTCTTCGGGATAAAGAATGTAGTCCTAGGCCTGGGAAACAGAAAGCAAAAAGTAGCTCATACATAAGTATATGGCTTTTCTATCGAATGCTGAAATTATAATTTCCATAGTAAACTGCAGTATACCCCTTTCTTGTGATTATTCAATATATCCTACGCAACACAACATTGAGGAGAAACAAATTTTGCCATTTTGTTGGGGGGGGGGGGGTCGCTTGTGTCATTTCCAACCTCAGATAAACATATTGGAGACATGACGCACATAAATGATTTGGAGTTTTAAAAGCGTGCGTAATATGGGCCTCATCGAAACCAAAGCATGTGCATTTTCAAGGCTACGACTTTTGTTTTTCTTCTTATTTTTTTCATCAGGTTATGACTGACAAATAAGTAATCTTTGTTGCATACGATTTGCATAAATGAGCTTATGACATATTCACTAAAAGAGTTTATAGCATATATACATTCAAGTATATCCTGAAAAACGTTGCCTTTATGTCAATTGTATACCTTTTCTCCGCCAGAAAAATGAAAGGTTTGACAAATGTGTTTTCTGTCAGGAACTAATTAACTTTTGGTCGCTGAAACGACGAAATAAATGATAATATAGCAGTATAGTATCTGTCTTACACGCAAATGTCGTCTTTCTTTCAGTGTCTGATAAGTTTTCCGGAAACAGAGGAAATGTATCATATATCACACCCTTTGTTGCTCGGGGGCAGTGCTTGACATCGCGGCAAAAATATTTTGGGTACTAAAAGCCAAATTCTAATGTATTTCCTCCCCTTCATTACCACCGGTATCAAACACAAAGGGCGAAGGGGGGTATTTTTAAGTCAGAAAAACAAGAACAAAGCCAACGTGCATCATGATATAACCTCCATATATCGGAAAGGTGTTTCGCGAGCACACCTTCTGTATGTGTATCCCCATGCACTGTGTGCACTTAACCTGTTAAAACGTGATCAAAGAATCGTACAGGGTTCAGTGAGTACATGACACAATCAGACCGTCCGTCATGCAGATTTAACTCTCTCCTGCCCGAACCGGTGTACAGTATTCACTGGTTTCAACATTTGATTTGTCTGTGGTTTTCAGTTTTGCTCCTTCATTTATCATTGTCATTTTTAAAAAAAAAACTTAGAATTTAAAATGTATAATCCAGATCACCAACTTTTCTTTGGCGCCAAACAAGCAAAGAAAATTGGTAAGCTGTTGACCCATACTAAGTCCTGTCCGTTCAACAGTTCACTTTCTTTGCACGCTTTGTCGTCCTTACAAAGCAAAGCTTAGAACTTCTGAGTGCGCCTTTCTTTCATCCTCCTGTGGCGTAATATATTAAACGAAATATCGTAAATGGTATAAAGCCGGTTACGCTAAAACTTAATTTATGCAACAAGGTGACACGGCTCGAAATAGCCGGCGCCTGTAAAGGTACATTATACACTTTACTTTTGGCGTTCCATTGACTAAATCGGGCATGTATGTATGTAACTACACTGTCTTACATAACAGAATTTTCCTCAATAACCAATAAGAACCGGCGCACTTCACTTGATCACGATCTTTCGATCCGAAGCGGGAAAGGTCAATATACTTACAACTGGTCTATCTGCACAGTGAAAGAAAAAAAAAATCAAGTAAAATTTGACTATTATAATAGAATCATCCATGCGTACATTTTTACCAGATGAAAAATTTTTTACTTCTGAGGATTTTATCTCCATTTTGTCGTTTCAGGTCTGGAGGCAAAGCGTGACTCTGCTGTTACCCAAAGTTACGTTACAACATAGTCTAAAATCCATGGTTACACAAAATGTTATAATAGTATACCCTTCTCCAGGCTGGATAATATTGTTCCGAGGCTCCGCTATTGTATATCTGATTGGTATTCCGGGGTGAAGAACGACCCCCCGCAGCACCTAACCGGTGTATGGGGTGAAGACCGACACCCAGCAGATCAACTCAGTCATTAATGAAATCTGACAAGCAGATATAGTTTATGAAGATAGGAGAATAAGCAGTACATGCTGATACAATCAGCAGAATCGTGTCTATTCTGGATCAGTCACTGCCAAATCCACCATCTTATCCCTTTCTTTAGACAAAATCATTCATAACTTTTAAGTTTACATACGCTCATCATCTAATACCAGAAACCTGTAAACATTATTTTTTATCCGTTAATTTCCTACTATAGTTGAGTGATGAATTTTCACATTGCTTCCAAAAAGTTCTTACTACATTTACAAATACGTGTGTTTTCCTTGTCCAATAAATGGCCCTTCAGGGATTAGTTATCAGCTTCCCAAGGAAAGCTGTTCATTACGACTACTAAGCATGTGTCGAGAAAAGCTCTTGACTCGTCACTTTCATTATCCTTGGTGGAAAAAACCACACACACATTTGAGCCATTGAATCCTTTTCTGGATATTTTATGGGGAAAAGTCACGCATCATCGGAGTCAGGTTTCTGAGGTGCGGTGGTTGACGCTCTTTGTTGAAATTACGCGTTCCAACGACCGTCAATTATGATGCACATCTGGAACTAGAACTCTTATCCAACCTCAATCATAAATTTTCAAAACACACTCTGATAGTTTACTGGCAACTGAATGTGCTACCAGCAAATTACTGGACCACTTACCAGTATAATTGTCATTTCCAGTAGCCGGTACAAGAAACAATGGCAAATATTCGCCTGCTGGGAACAATGCCTGTATGATAATTGTAGCAAAAAATGACAATATGTCATTCCAATTCTACCTGCCTGTTTATGCTTGAAAAGTTGAAAAATTTTTGACAAAAAAGCAAAAAAACAACTTACTTTCTTCATTTTATGTAGATTGAAACGAAACACTGAGAAAAAGTATAAAATGACCAATATACTGTTGAAAATCAAACAATATTATCAGCTAAAATATTTTCAAACAACCTATTGTTTGAAAGAAAAAAACTGCACTGTTACGACTTTTCAAAACAATGCGAATTGTTTAATTTCCCGACACTTTAATTCTTTAGCCTAATCAAGTTAATTCCTTCCGCGTAAGAGTTAGGCCTTCTGTTGATAAATTTATGCGCATAAATCTCAACGTTTTAATTGTCTGACTGAAAAATAAGTTGATTTTATGAGAGCTTTTTCACATACAAGCATAAAAATACAAAATGTGTAGAGTTTAAACTTTTCCGTACAGGAATGTGATAATAAGATCTTTAAAAAATGCTGAAAACCAAACAGTGAATCATGAACTAAACGGTACCATGGTGAAACAATTTGATCGTTTAAAAATTCTGATCTCTAATTTATCTAAATATTATAGTAATCCGTACCAAAGTTACGTTGTTTTTCCATATTGACTGATATATCTAACAAGGTAAGAAATATTTGGTCCAAATAACCGGATTGTTCAAAATAATTAGGCCTAGCAGTCTTAAATCACAGAGGACCGAAACATCTAAACAAGGAAGCGTCATTCAAATTTAACAATACATGTACATCGGTTGAATGCAACCATTTCGCTTATGAATATAATCAGGGTTTCCTAGTTAGCGCGTAAAATGACATGTGCAACGTAGCGGTGCCTTTCCATGTGTCCGTAAGGTATCTGCATGCGCACGCGTATCCGCAGTGCGCAATAAAAAATAAATGAAAAGCATTCAACATACCCCATACCATCAGCGCGTAAAAATTATCCGGGTGCGTGCGTGCAAAGTTTGCGTCCGTACTGATTGCCTCTAGAGCGATTTTTACAGATACTGACAGTGCAAAATCTATGAATTTACGTCACTGAAACGACTTGAGGACCTTGTGTTGTTTTTATGTGCGGACACGCACAAAAAAAAACCCACAAATAAAATGGAAATGAAATTTGCGGATGCGCACTTCGGACGTGTGCACACATGCGGACATCGTACGGACATATGAAAATGCGCAACTGAGACCAGGAGAGCAGACGAAGCAGTGCAGTGCTTTGGGGGGGGGGGGGGGGGGGGCGGGAAGTATTTGCTTGCAAGTTTATTATAAGAATATAGGCCTATAGTATAAAGAATCACATACAGTGCATAGAATAAACAGATAAGAAAAAGGACTGTTTAAGTTTAAATTTTTGGTAGTAAATGACCTTTGGTGGTCCCCTGTCAAAGCAGATATTTGACGTCGAGCGCCATTTTGAATTGTGCCGGTCCAGGAGTGATGCCAGGACAAAACCAAAAAAACGAGACAAGGTAAACAGGTATAAGTAAATGTCGGAGAATGAAAAGGCAACAAGACAGGGACAACGGAGACGCAGTCATGACTTGGAGGGAATCTGGATAACGTCCGTTGTGTGTGGAGGCGATAAAGAGTTGCATTTGTTTTTAGATTGTCTGAAAGATGTTATGGAAGAATACGGGATCTGCTATACAGTCTATAACACGTCCAAGAATATACTGAGGAATCAAAAGTGCTGGATGGATGACATCTTTAAAGAATATGAACTGAAACTGAACTGAAATGAACTGAAATGAACTTTATTAGCTGCATCACAATTACATTTGCAATATTTTGCTATAGATACAGAGACACAATACAAGCACAAATAAACAAAACATCAAACACAAATACTCAATACCACAGTGAAAACTTGCATCTTGACAAGGAACTCAAGGCGTAAAGAATTGCCAATCTACAAAAAAAAAAAAAAAAAAAACACTAAAATGCTCCCCTTTTGTCAACAACGGCCGAGAAAAAAGTCATCACAGAAACAATTTTATCACTATCGTCTAAATTCATTATAAATTCAAATTTATCTGTGTCATTTAAATCAGAGAAGGAAGGGAAAATATCATCTAAGGTGCTGTATAAATTTTGACGTTCAGGATCGTAATTTTTGCAGGTTGTTATTAAGTGTATCTCATCTTCTATTTCATTGCAATTGTCACACAGTCTTTCTTCTAACGGGATCTTGTGGGGTCTTTTATGCCTACCAGTTTCAATCTTTAAATTATGGGCGCTTATTCTGAATCGAGTGAAATTTTTCTGTAATGAACGGTCCTTAATTAATAGTAGATATTTCTCCATTTCAAAGTTTCTTTTAAATTTTGTATAAGTTCTTAATTTTTTGTCTTCTCCGCAGTTATTTTCCATAGATTTCGCCCACTGAATATTGAATCTTCGTTTTAATCTTTTGTCCAAAATTTTTGAAGAAAATTCCTCAGTCTTATAACCGACATTCTCCCACATTCTGTTGAAACCAAACATCTGGAATACATATCTTAATGACAATATCCATTTAAATTTTCCCGTTTCAATGTTATCAACGTTACAAAGGAAGCAGTCATAAAGCAATGTATCGGGTCTCATGTGCACAATTCGTAACCAATTCTTACACATTTTGGGATATATTTTAAGTGCCAGGGGATATTCACCTAATTCACTGAGTACTGCTATATTCGTAGCTTTCTTGTGTACACCCAAACAGAAACGCAGGAAACTTAGATGGACTTTCTCGAAAGATGAATTTAGATAGCTGCTAATTTCGTTAACTGCAAGATATTTATCAAATGGTAACTCATATGGTCCCCAAATTTCACAGGCATATGTAAGAATCGGTGTGATCAGTTTATGAAACAAACTCAACAGAATAGGTAAACTTATGTTAGAATTAATGAATAATCGCTTAAGTCTGGATAAGGATCTCAATGCTTTATCACTAAGTGCTTTTATAGCTTTAGAAAAAGAACCATCCGTTTTGATTACTATTCCTAAATAACAATAATCGTGTACAATTTCCAAAAGTTCGTTTCCTAAATAAAAGTTTCTTTTTAATTTTCTACCAGTCTTATTAAAGATCATTACTTTTGATTTCTGTATATTTACTGTCAAATTCCATGTCTTACAGTATTTGTTGAGTTTGTTCAGGCTATTTTGTAGACCACTTTCACTTTCAGATAAGATGATTAAATCGTCTGCATATAACAGACAATTTATACTTTTGTTATATAAGATGTGTATTTATGTGTCGTATGATATGTTCATAAGTTGAACTACAAGTCTTGTCGTAGTGTGGTGGCCTGGTGATGTTACTGGTCGTGTCAGTTGGGGAGTAGGAGAAGGGTCTGCCAGACTTAGCAGGGTGAAAGCAGCATGGGGGATCGAATTCCGAACATTTAAAAGTTTACCCTGGGCCCGCGCAAACTCGATTGACAGTTCTGCTTAAACATAAACATTATACAATTGACAGATTAATGTCTATTCACACGATACCTGGTAGTAGTAGGAAGTTTGGTTAGCTCAAAGAAAGAAGCATGTCCTTGTCCGAGGCATGTCGGGCTGCAGCTCTGCTTGTGAGCGGAATCCAATTTCGCGGAGACAGCTTTGCGGCATAATGGTGCATGCACATTTCTTGCCTTTTTTTCAGCCCATGCAATATTTCTTTTTGCATACATACATCGTTTCGCCTCATTTTATATCAAAGTACCGGGACATAAAACCACGACATAGACTTCACGACAGCAAAATCGCAGGGGTGCGTTCACGGCAAAACCCTAGCGATTATCACGATAATAGAGGAATGTTCAAAATTTGACCCCGTTCGAAATTGGATCCCGTAACTATATGGGGCATTCATATTAAGTACTTGGTGAAGATGGTTGCCAGAGGGGATACAGTGGTCTCCGCTCCAAAGCCAGGGACAGTAGCTTCAAAAATGGGAAAGAATGACTCCCGGTCGGGGGGGGGGGGGAGGGGTACTGTCATTACTTTGCATTACGGGTACGCTCCGCGGGAAAGAACCCCATTTTTTACCACTTGTCACCCTCAAAGACACCCCTCCCCCTTTTAAAAGCATCGATGGTAAAGACCCGATGTTTTTAAAATTGTCGCTCCCAAAGACCCCCATAAATTGTACTCGAGCTCAATTACGGCCCTTTTTCCCTTATAGGATGTGCACTTCTACCCTTGGACTTTGTCAATACTAGCTCCCAAAGACCCCCTATTTTCTTATTGATTAGCTCCTATTGGGTCTGGGTTTCATACACTCAGTGGAGCATACCCACCCTAAAATATGGGAAGTGCCTGCCCACCCACCCCCACCCCCACCCGCTCCCGATGAGCTGAAAGTGTACATCAAGGACGTATCACTTTCAGCTGACATTGTGTCAGTGAATAGGGAGAGGATAGGATTAACAGGTTGATGGGTAAATCAGAGACAGGACCAAAATAATAAAGCAGGAGGTGTAGGTTTTATCATGGACATACAATTCGGGAATTATATGTCCATGCTATGTCAACCTTCCACGTCTGAAGTATTAATATACCTGTGTTTCCTAGAGGAGCAAAATTTATATTAGCCATAGGCTATTTTTCTAGTCCTCTCGAAACAAAGGTATATTAACCTTCCATGGTTTTAAAGACATGCAAGCTAATTTTACAATAGTCAAGATCCTAGTTAGCATTGTTAAGAACATTACGACTGCTCGACATGTAATGGATGAGCAATAGTCACTGTCATACAGTCAGATATATTGACATCCTTTCCCATAGTATGGCAAGAGTATTTAGCGTCGACCAGATTTAAATACAAGATTCATCGAGAGTTTGTAGGGATTTTGAAAGTTGTGACTATTCCTTATCAGGTTTACAGTGCATTGGTGGCGCTGTTGTCACAAGGAAGGAAGGAAAGAAAGAAAGAAAGAAAGAAAGAAAGAAAGAAAGAAAGAAAGAAAGAAAGAAAGAAAGAAAGAAAGAAAGAAAGAAAGAAAGAAAGAAAGAAAGAAAGAAAGAAAGAAAGAAAGAAAGAAAGAAAGAAACAAAGAAAGAAAGTTTTCTATTGGTACTTTTTGGCCTCTGGTCGTCTGTGTTTATTTGGAGGTGAAAAGGAGTGAAAGAGAGCAAACGAAAGAAAGAAGTGCCTCAGCACTTGTCTGATCCTGTAATGTGATCAGTTACGCTCAATTGGATTGCCTTGTATGTGTCTGGGATGTGTGAGGTCCAGCCGTTTCAATTACTGATATAAAGCCGTAACATCAATGATTACAGTACTTAAGTACTTTATTCCCTTTCTACTACAAAACGCTTCATGTCGCGGAGAGGTGCAATTTGAATAGTTAGTACTCAAAGTACTTGATCTGCTTTGAATGCACAGTAGGGGGACTTTACTGGTCTTTTATGCGATCAATAGAGTACGATAAATGTAGAATTAGGCTACACAAATTGGATAATTGTTTTTTTTTTTTTGTTTTTTTTTTTTTTTTACATACAAAATGTTACATAAAGCCAATTGTTTGACTATGTTTGAAGCAATATAGCATTTTATTTGTAACCATTGACAGGAAATTAAAAGCGCCCGAATCATAAATCACCATGCCCGAGATCAAGTTCCGTCGTCTCCATATTTTGGGGATCCTCAGACGCCATTTAAACCCTCTCCGCCCAAATGAAACAAATCCCCATGGGTGCCAAATGCTGTATGTGTCCCTTTACTTTTCTGAACAGAAAACATTTTGAAAGCGATCGGCAGATGACCCCTCAGCATGCTCCAGGAAAAGTTTTTCATTTGTTGTGCAGTTTGTCAACCACGCGTTTCCTCTGTTTTATCCCAAGCAATGTAGGGCCAAAAGTCCCGGCTGATAAAGCTTGCTGGCACTTTAAACTTGTCCACGCACGGCGATAAGTTTGTTTGTTTGTTTGTTTGTTTTAAGATGTGCGTTCTTTTTTCCATCCTGTTGTTTTAGCTACCTTTTTCTATTCACCACAGATGATGACATATACGCATACACCATGCACGAAGGTGTTCAAGGGGATTACTTACCTCATGGGAACCACTTGAACGTGCACGAATCACAAAGTTGACACTTTGCTTGAACCACGTCATCTTTCCCGTCATACTCCTGACCAAACTTCTACCCATACAACAAGTCTTTCACTGAGTTCCCGGAACAACGGAAACTTCATATTACAAAATAAAAACAAACACATAAACACCCTATTGACATACAATTAGACATATTATATTTTTTTGTCCTCTTGTATGCATATTAAAGCGTAAATAGTCCATATTGCTAGCGACCGTTTAGTTGAAATTTTCCTTTTTGGCAGAAAAGAATTATCGAATGAATTAAATACTGAAATTTTAAGCTGGTCAAAAGTATATAGCCGATGCCTCATGTTTTGTACATTAATTATCTCCGTGTATTCCATGTTTGCCTGTGTCTTCCTGAGGGAGCGACCTCAGTGCATGTGCCAATAATATCACAAAAAGAGTAAAAGAGTGCCCATACAGCATTTTATGTATTATCGTCATGCTGTAAGTTTATTTGGGTTCTTTTGTCATTTCTGTATTTTATGTATTGTGATCCTGTTTACCTCGCCTATGATTGTACTCGTAAAATATTCTATATTTTCACTTATGGTTGTTCTGGTAAATTTCTTGTTTCGTCCTGTGTGTTTTTGTATTTATAATATGCATCTCTTTGTGTCTGGAGAGCCAACTTTTTGGTATTTTGATGTACTATTAGGCAATCCAGAATAAATAAATGTTTTAACTAAAATAGATTGAACACGACAAAGTGATGAAAAATTATCAGCTCCAAGGCATTCACACGTATTGTCCTTCATGTGTACAACTCGCGTTTAGTGTGTGCTAAAATGTATATATGTGATAGCATAAAAAAGACTGGATTAGATCAGGACGAAAAATTAATCAAGATGACGGTGTAACTTGACAATCCTACATGTTTCCCACCCAGCCTCCACCCACCCCCACCCCGGCACCTCCACCATCAGGGCAACCAGTCAAATAGAAAGAACAGCGAGACATCCATGCACTTTGAAAGATGAAGATATTGTTTTCACACCTGCATGTTTCGTTTAAAACTTGCAGACGTGTACTTACACTAACCCCTCCATCCCCACCCCCACCTGCACCTAGTTATTAATGGCAGGATATACAAATTGACTGTAAGCGTCTTCGTATTTTTCTCTTAATCGTGTTATTAAAATAAGATATCCGGATTTGATTTTACTATAAAGATCATTTCTTTTCCTGGAATTTTGTTAACTAAATTTGATTTAATATTGCTTGGATTGGCAACTTGTATAGTCAACAGTTATACACATGCCCTGTTGAACCTACTTTGCACTGAGAAAAGTTGTTGGTGACTTTCTGTCAGCGGCTATGGGTTAATGTGTTCATAATTTCGTGGAAAAAGAAGAGACATAAAATGACTATCTCATAGATGAGACACTTCAGAGTTTGGTACAAGGTATGTTACAAAATGATCACCAATGCCCATCGTTTTTCTCGGGGTTTATGTGGATCAATCCCATATGCAAATGTATAAAAGTTTGCAGTAATCGTACTTACAAACAATGTGTGTATGTGTGTCTATCTGATGTTCACAGAGGGTCATTTGATGTTCGGCCAGTATCGTGTACTCATTCATTCAAAACCGACTTAGTCCGTTGGAGAATGTGTATATTTATAGAAATAAAAACTCGACTTTCCAGTGGCCATATACGAATTCCTATTGGTTATCATTCCCTCTACTTGCAAGCCCCATTGCTCGTCGTGGTTGACTGAATACACAATACACCAAGAGGGAGACCAGTTGGCCGCAGCTACAAGTCGGGAGATTTCTCAAGTCTCAACGGCTCGGCTTCATGCACTGGCCTAGCGTATATGGACCTTCCACCGCTTAGTCACTTCTGACAGTGAAATGAGCCGGGTGGGAGACATATCTAGTCATGTAATGACAACACCAGGAAAGGTAAGAACTTATCTGTAACTTTTCTCTTATATTTTAGGTATGTCGTCGCTCTTCCCGTCCGTTGCGCTCGGTTGCATACGCGACCTGTGGCTTCAGTTTGCCGGAGTCCCTTAACCACAGCGACCGGAACCTGACTCACGTGCGCCCGTATGTAAAGGCGTGCAAACCACGACCAGTTGCCCTAGTTGTTACAAAGGGCTGTTTATTTTAAAGTGAATGCCCCGAAATTTCTGTGACAGTGGTCATCTTACGTCACTGAGTCGGAAAGACACCCCACCCGAAGGCATAAGTAGTGGTGCCACCGACGCAAAGCTCACTTGGTTAATTCTGTATTTCCAAGGGCACCTGGGGGAAGTGTCGTACAGTCAAGTTTGCAGCCATGGACTACTGACGGATAGTAATATACATACCTGCATACAACATGAGAGTTCCTCTCAATTACATCTGTGATATTTTCATTTTTCGACAGGAGATGAAGGTACTATTTGGAATACTGCTAGTGTTAGTGTTCGCCCAGCCGAGCCATTCACAAGGTAAGTCACGAACCCACTTCTTTCTTGCTCAATAACACGTGCCAACATCGGAGAAAATGTTAAATGAACATTTGAGTAACTTTTTTTCGAAAAGTTTTTGAAACTTGTTAGTTTTTCATTGCAAAATATGTGGGACTTCGAATTAAAGAGTCTATTATATCAAAAGTCCCAATTTATTTAAAGAAAATATAAAAATAAAATTCTACTAGATTTGTTGGTGTGCACATGGAGACGCGCATGCTATAGTCCGTATCGCTATACCACACCCTGTCCACCGCAA
This sequence comes from Hermodice carunculata, assembly GCA_964020975.1. Classification (NCBI taxonomy): domain Eukaryota; kingdom Metazoa; phylum Annelida; class Polychaeta; order Eunicida; family Amphinomidae; genus Hermodice; species Hermodice carunculata. The sequence continues at coordinate 9,077,356 of OZ026617.1, forward strand.
AAGAAATTTCGTCAAAAAATACGGGGGAACTTGGATTATTTTGTATCACTAGAGCAGACATCTGTGTGCCAGGTATTTCTGTACGCTTTGCGACTTGAGTTCTGTATGCCCGTCACATGCTTGATCAATGGGGACCGGGTTGCGAAGAGCCGAGCTTACAAGAAATAATTGTCTGGCAAGGTCACCGAGCAAGTTCATTCAAGCCAAAAGAATAGGGTTTTCTTACGGAGCGCCACAAATAAGGAGAAAAGAACCAATTGCCCCCGATTGTGTATGAAAATTATCTTAGAAATTTCAACCGGTCGACGATCTGTCAAAGTGCATTCGTTTTTCAAAGGGTGAGCCAACAAAGTGCAATGAGAACAAACTTTAAGGTGTTAAAGCCAAAAAAGAGGGGAGTTCAAAGCAAATTGACCTCCACACGGTGATATTTCTGTACGCGAAGATTTGTCGCATAGTAGTTTATTGGATCGGTGTCGTTGACAAATTTTATAATTACTAGTTGCCCCTGCATTAATTTTTTTTTTTTTTTTTTTTTTTTTAATAAATTTATTGTATTTTGTAAATATATGCTTAATGTTTGTAAAGTAAAATGCTGATTGCCCCATACGATTTGTATGATTGAACCACGGATAATTGTGTTAATTATAAAAATAGCCTGATGTTGGGATATAAAGGATACTGTGAATGAAGGCGCTGTGGGCAATTCATGCCTTGGGCTTTGAGCATGCGCAGTGAGCTCCGGCGCGAAGGCCGCATATTCGCTGCTGACAGGCGCGAAATGGCTTCTTGCAAACCCCAGGGCATTCTGTCCAGTGTTATTTTAAAGAGATCGGGCAAATTGTTTTTAGTGTGAAAGTCCATGTAAAAGTTCCATGTTAAAGAACCAAACTTTTCTGAGGACCGAATGACCCCACCATACATATATCATTGCCAAGTTGGAAGCAGGCCTGTTCAGTCACGACTCCTTGAAAGTCTCTTGTTTTAAAACAGAAGTGACAAAAGTTTGGACGAGCAGTTCAGATTTCATATAAAAATCGTGGTTTTTAGATGTAGGTATCTTACAATTTCTAAACACGGTGGTTGCGTACGATGGGTTAAGGAGCCATTGCATTGTATGACAACCGGTTTGGCAAGAGGCTGTCGGCTATTTTTAAACGACCCAAAATAAAATAAGGTACCGCCTCCACTGAAGCTCTGACCACAACACTACGAACGGACTCTCACTTCCGTTTTTTGAGCATTGTTAACCCTGTTAACGTCAGATTCGGCACATACAAAAATTATCGAAATGTTTCATTTATACATTAAAATGTTGCCCAATGAAAATCGCGACTCTTTTCGATCTATCTGTTCACCTTCATTTGACCCACTTCCACTCTTGGACGGGGCTGACAAGGCCCGCTTAGCCAAGACCAGTTTATTATATAATGTACTATATATTGCAAACGAAACGTTTGATTGTTTAGATACCTTAAATAAGACCAAATTCCGGGCCTTCTGTTGCAAATTTTAAGCTGCTGTCTGAAATCTTAAATTATAAATCAGATTTCATTGTTCCAAAATAAATCCCCCGGGGTTCTGTGTCCTCGTATGTTTATAGCCCGTAGGCAAAGATCAACTTGAAGATTGTTACCATTTATTCGCGCATACAGAAATGGCATTATCTTCACTGAAAGGAAACAAGGATACATGTAGATTTAACGAACAATCTAGGGGACGTTTTTGAAGTTATAAACAAAAAGTTAACGGCAAACAAATCACGATTTCATAGGTAAATATACAGTACGTGGGGTTAGAATCCATGTCGTCAGTTTAAAACTGGCCGTGACCTGTACGTGTATGGGACAAGGGGATGACTAAGATGTACCAAAATTTCCGGAAAACATTAAGTTCCCCGCACGAATGTTGGTCGGACACGACATGAGTTAAATACTGTCTGCATTTTTGTTGTCAGCAATTTGGAGACTGAAATCAAGCCCAATAACACGGGATACAATTTCAAAACTATAGTTTCAACGAGATATAAAAATTAACATCAGAGAATGTTTAAACAGAAAAATCCTGAGCACGGTTTTCAAAAAGATTTGTTTGGGCAAATCGTCCACAGTATGCAATGTTGTCAATTACGTCCCGCCTTTATACCCTTCAAAGAAAAGAAAATAACAAGAAAATGTTCAAAATTCAAGGATAATGAAAACTTGTTGCCTGCTGAACAGACGAGGTTCATGCATGTCCCATTTTACACACACACACACACACACACACGGGTGAAAAGCAAGTCTTACTCTGTTTACGGGCAAGCGCGTGAATAAAATATTAAAAGCAAATGAGGGCACCATAACATCGGAGGACACAAGACTGCACGTGACTTGATACGCGATGGCTGAGAAAGTGGGCAGACTTCCAAATTTTTTAGACCGGGGGGGGGGGCGGGGGGGAAAGACTTTTATGTTGTACATTTTGACCAGAATTTGGGTGCAACTACTTGTGTGGCCTCAGGACTATTATTCATTTCCTGCTGCAAAATGGAGCAGACGCAATTCTTGCGTAATATACTTTTTCAAGACAGGTGTATAATTCGGATTAAAGTTGACTTTGCATATAGGCCTAAGGAAATCGATCGGTAAGCCAGGAAAGTTTGATCATATGAAATAATTACCTTGAAAGCATGTTCATGAAAATCTAAATTCCTGTAATGGCTGTTCACGAATTGTCGCACCAGGTTTGGAAAGAAAGCTCGTGGTGACAGTTTCATAATCGTAGCGGAGAGATACTCCATGCACACATCCTGTGTTCAGACAGGAGTGTGCTGAAACAGGTCACTCATCATCACTTTAAAGATTTGAAAACGGCGGGTTTATATAATACAAATGATTACAATATATATATATATATATATATATATATATATATATATATATATATATATATATATATATATATATATATAATATATATATACAATATATATATACAATATATATATATATATATATATATATATACAATATATATATATATATATATATATATATATATATATATATATATATATATATATTCCTAATGATTATAGAACGAATACATCGTTGTCTTGCATGTCAGATTTCATATCATTGTGGCTATTCCCTTTCATTCAGCAACATGTTGGCGGCTCATCTCGATTTGCATGCATTCACTTTTTTGTTTGTTTGTTTCAGGGGTGACACAAGTGCCAGGTATGACATGTATCTTGTTTTATATTTTGCTGTCGTTCGCACATGTGCTAAAACTTTACTCTGTGCGTTTTGGGCGTAATGAAAGCGGATAGAGGAAAGTTCTGGACCTTGACCAGCTTAACGGAACACAGGCAGGCATGCTGGTACTTGAATTAAAGACCTCGTTACGACATACGACTGTGGAATTAATTTGCATCAACCCAACTTGGTGATCAACACTGAGTGTTAAAGAACATAAAGACGATGCATTTGCGAAAACTTGATTATACTGCTGTCTGTGTGAGATGTCGTTTGTCAAATTCTAATTTATTTCGTTATATTTATCAAAATCCTATGTTGACTATTCAGCAAAATTTTTATTTTGATGGACCGTCTAATTATATAGTGCCTGAAGGTACAATCATAGAATTGGAATGCACCATCGGTACATGGAGTTTGGCTCCGGTCTGATCATGTGAACACCAAACTCCATGTACAGACGCTTTCCACTTTCAGGGAGCTTGCTTGCCAGTTCATTTAAGTCTTGACTAACCATTTATCATCTTCATGGCTGAACAAAATCCCGTCACTGACAGCATAGAAATTGCCTGCTGAACACTCACGTTGCACTATTGATACTTCTGAAAGCCCTTCAACAGTCAAGCACTGTCAGAATTACGGAAGCGAACAGTCTGTCTTTGGAGGGAAGCACAGGAAGTACCGTTCAAAAATTTTGATGACCATGGGATCTAGAATGAACCTGTAGGGGACTCTCTTGAGAACGGCATTCCATACCATTCAGTATTTTTACTGCAGCTTGCGATCAACGAGATGATCGATGAGCAAAGTGGGGGCTGCAGAGGAAGTAAATCATGTTTGGAGTCTTCCCCCCCCCCCCCCCCAGGTCAGCGAGAAAGGCAGTCAAAGGCCCTAGAAAGATCAATAAAATATCAGGAACTTTTTTCAAAGGACGTTCTTCCAGGTGTCAGACACTGATGAAGTAGAACAAAACTCGCATAAAAATTCAACTGCAAATTGGGGAATTTTTTTTTTCCTTAACTGTATCATTTGGAGGGACTTCCGCAAAGGGCAGCATTGCCAACCTTTGAACTCTGTAGACTGATGTGCAGACTTTTTAACTCATTTCATACTATGGTGACAGGCAGTGCCATAACCACTGACTGAAGACTATAGACATGTTGGTACTTGAATGAAAGCTCTTTTCATGAAGAATTTAAATGTGCAGTTGTCTTAAATCTAGGTAAATATATGGAAAAATCAGGGAATGTATGGAAGGAGATAAGTTCCGTTCATAGGCTGAATCCAGCATACAATGTGTTCCTAGTCACATGGCCATTCACGAAGAACAGAAAACGGAAGTTACTTCAGTCTCAAAAAGATATTCCAATGGAGTCTTTCACTTATTTGTCATATTGGTAAAGTCTGCATCATTCTGACCTATGACAAACTATATAACTCCAAAGATTAAAAAAATAGCTAATAGATCCATGCTGGCTTTAAAAATCTTCAGCGATACTAATTACCTTAACGCCTTTCTCTACTTATGTGTTATGTTTTAGAAATTAGTGTTACTGACAATAACGTGCCTTCATTTACTAATCTCATTCATTCATTCATTGCCCTTGGAGTTTTTAATCGCCCAACGTCACGATAGTGGACTTTGTTACAGACTTGTGACGAAAACATATCATCACTGGATTGAGTTGTAGTTGCCATTAGTACACACGGGAGAAAAAGCAACTTTGTGCTTTATACCTTGCACCAATCAAGTAACGCAGTTCCCAAAGCTGAGCAAAAACGTTTGCAGTATTGTTAACGATTCGACTTTTAAACTGCTGGTTTTGTTGAATAATGCAGATGTGCAAAAAGACCCCCGTTAATTATTCTGGACCGCAACAATGTACGATAATGAAACCAGTTGACGTATCCTGAATTATTTTTAATTGAAAACCCGCTGACCGTTGAAATACTGCGTTGTGTATACTTTTTTGTGTATAAAACAACCTCCTGTTGGCCCATGTGACAAAATATTACATTTACCCTTGCAGGCGGATCATATTTTCCCAAGCCTGGTCAAAACTTTTGGGGGAACAACATTACCCTGAGGACTGCATTTCTCCCATCTGGAGCTAAAAAATCGTGGATAGATTTTGAAGTGGTTCTACCCGCAGGAGTACTGCAAAAATACTATGCCTTTGTACACAATATATCTGGTACAGTGGCATCCTCTAGTACGAGAATAAGACTACAAATATGGAGGCCGCTAGATGTGCAAAATTATCAATACAAATTACAATGGGAGAAGATAGTGACTGTTTCGACCACATCAAATACAGGTATATTTTACACGGTAAGTATCTGCACTTTTTCCCATCCTGATTTACCGCTAAGCATTCATATTTACATTGCACGTGTGCAAGTGAAGAGGATCAGACGGATCACGTGTTTCTGTGCGTACTCTGGTGGTAAGTGAACTGGCGCATAGTTGATTGTGATGTGAAAAATAACTGCTAAGACAAAGTCGCGGATGCAAACAACGACCGACTTTGATATACTGTACAGAACTTGGGGAAGCCGGGGAAGCCGTGTATCTGCATACTTTTAGAAGGATGTGAAAGAGTAAATTTATTTTAATTACCCGTTCACTTAGGACAAGCCGGGGCGAGGGCGCAGCGCTTTGCACGCAAATACCAGGGACGAAATAAGCATTTGGAAGGTTTCCACAATACTATCGAAAAATGCAATGTACAGCCAGAAATCTGCCTCTGACACAGCCGAGCATTGACATTAGAAGGGTTAATAAGAGCACTAGAAGGGTTAATAAGAGCACTAGAAGGGTTAATAAGAGCACTAGAAGGGTTAATAAGAGCACTAGAAGGGTTAATAAGAGCACTAGAAGGGTTAATGACATGGTTGGTATATGGACAATAAAGGGTTCATTCATGGGCAAGAGTCCATGGAATGGCGAGAGGGTTATTGGAAGGGGTAGAGTACAGGGTTCAAACAGGGTGAAACCCATCAACAGGGAGATGGGTGCAGTGTAGTGCAGGGACATTGGACAAATAGTTGTCTAGTGCAGTTTCTTGAGCTTAAAATGTACAAAGTTGCACTGTAGCCTCACTGCTCCGATTTTACGGCTGTGCCACATCTTTCATGGTGCTTGTTCACTTGTCGAACGCCCATATCCCCACACAGACTTCATACAGGCAGCGGGCGACTTTTGGTATCAAGTCGGCCACATGGAGTCAATTAGCAGTGTTAAACTAAATTACGCACGCAATTCGTATTAAAGCCCGCCCTGCTCGACATATACATATATATATATAATATATATTATATATATATATTATATATATATATTATATATATATATTATATATATATTATATATATATATTATATATATATTATATATATATATTATATATATATTATATATATATATTATATATATATATATTATACATATATATATATTCTTTTATAAGCTTAACAAATGATCACAAAAGTATTAGCTGGCAGTTCGTGTTGTGACGGAACTACCTTGACTGGATCGTACCAACAAGTTCGAATCATGTACGTGTAATTGCTGTCCAGATATTTTCCCTTTGCATTTGGTTGGGCATGTAAACATTGTGCACATGCAGGTATATTTACTAGGACACAGTGCGTTGTTTGTTTATATTCCCACGAACAAGTAGGACATACATTGTGCAAGGCTGCAAGTAGGCCAGGTGGCGACGTACTCTGTTTTGACAGGAAGGTAGTTGTCGGGAGTTGGCCTTACACGACTAGCCCGGTTCCTTTACCTCTTTTTCATGTCTATGAAACTCTATCGAATGTGGTGCTCCTATGTACATCCATCTGGCAGCAGAGTACAGTCACGTACCACATAGAAAATGTGCGTGAAGTCATCTTTTTGCCTGCCTGACAGGTTGGAAGCAGACTCTTCAGGTCAAATATTAAAAAAAAAAAAAAATGTCAAAAACAGGCGTTCGTCACGCATCCAAAGTGTTTTTGACTCTGACGAAGCAGAAGGTGGTAACGTCATACAAGCCACTTTTCGTACTCAGTGTTTTGTTTTCGCCGCTCTGCTTTATTGTATTTTAATAATTCATAAAAAGTATTTTTTAAAAAAAAAACGCATTTTTTATGTTGCCATTCGAGATTAAATTTCAAAACATTAATTGCCTATGCATGTGTTTGCAAAGCTTCATTTTGGAGCACACACATAGCTGCCTTAAGACGAAGTCTAGGTTCGCAGTTTCATACCGTGTATCTTTTTGCAAGATACGTGCAAATGTGAGCGATTAACGAAACATTAAGCTTCCAAAAGGAGGCAAACGTGTTGCGTCAAAGAACTTGGTGTTAGATACGAGGAACGTCCATGAAAATAAATTTCCACTGTTTCTTAAAAGGCGAACTGGCGTATTCAACTGCATTTTAACAATGGGTCTTGGCCTATAACGGGACATTTTGGCCTAAGACACTAACACAGTGTATACATTTGGCCTACCAATGGCAAGTCCTTGGTAAGGAGGCAGGTGTCTGTGTTGGGCAGTGTGAGAGTCGGTCCCATCTGGAGCACATGTGGACAGATTTTACTGTGATCTTTGGCAGGAAAAATGTAAAAGTTGGGTTTTAAATTTTCCGTTTGTTGCAAAGCAACCTGCCATGCTATTACAAGTTGGCAGCGCTGGGTTGTAGACTCAATGAAGGTCACGGCTTTCTTCGTGTAACTGAGCGCAATGTTTGAAAGGCGCGTAGAGGAAGGCTAACAGGGAATATTTTATTATTCTCTGGTACTACGGCCATGTTGGTAGTATTTGAATAAAAATCTGGCCAGGGATACGAATCGAGTATTAGAATTCAGATGTGCCCATCTTTATCAGACAAGGGGTGATATATATCCCACGCTCCAGGGAAGACTTAGTTGCTCACATGTGAAGGTCTCTGGTTCGGATACCGTAAGTCTGTCGTTCCGAACGTTGAAGTTTGTTCAGGATACATTGGAACATGTTTATCTTGTAGGCTACCACTTGACTGAAAATGCAGCTTGATCGGTGATAGTTGTGAAATTGCAAAGTTAATTGTATAGAAGTGAGCATTTGCCGTGGTGCGAATTGACAGTGGAAGTACTCTTCCAACAATAAAATTGAATCAAAATTGAATCCGATCTTGTCAATGTTGAAATGGAAATCATTGTTTTTAAATAACTGTTAGGTACACCTGAAGCCCCGGTTGAACAGCTGTCTGGCATCATAATTGACTTAACCCTTGGGTCATACATAACCTTCAGGGTTTCATTATCATTTATGTCGTCTATTAAAACGTGAGTACTGTGAAAAGTAAGAGAATGGGACAAATGAGATCGTTACATCTTGCAATTACCAATTTTTTAAAATCATGTTCTACAAATGAGTCTCATTGCATGGAGACTCAGAAGAGCGCAATGAATTTTGAATTTGTTGCGTGCAAATGATTAAAGTGGAGTTTCGGGGAAAAAATGTTGGATCAGCAAGCATCCAATGCCGTCAGGCTCTTTCCAAATTGCAGGTAATGGGTATTGAAGAGTTAGTGGTACCACATGAAATACCCAGATTTGATAACTCGTAAGAGGACACGCATGGCTAACACTTGACCCATTTAAGATTTCGGGGAAGCACGCACATGCATAATACATAAACTATTATGTATCTATAGACCCAGAGACCAGAGTATGCCCGGGGGGCAAATGGTCCTTGACAGTAAGGAATATTTCAGACAGCTGCAGGAATCTCTTCCCTGGTACATGTCAACTCTTACATAAAGACTCGCTTGTTTGCTTTGTTTCCGGGGAGGTGGGGGGGGGGGGGGGTCAGGGAGAATGAACAGATAAATCTTGCCAAAAGTTGAGCATAAAAGCTCCTTGGTCCCAGCTATACCGATTATGCATTCATTACAATCTATTCTGTAGAGTTGAAAATCATTACGATTATGTTGTCAAAAAGTCGCTATGACAGTTCTTAAGACTTTATTATTTCCATGTATAACAATGCATTATCTGTGTTTTCCCAAGTTCATTGCCGCAAAACTGTAGAATCAAACTATCAGTTCTTTTGGAGACAACTTGCGAATTTTAATATTGTTTGTGGAACAAAAATTCTACGTATTTTTTACCTTAGCAGTTAACTTGTAAATCCCAAGTGATCAACTGGGGTACAAGTTCACTTCAAGGAACACAAAATGGAGTATGAAACTAGACTTTCGACCATTTGTACCACACAGTGATGGGGAGATGACATTGCTTTTGACAGCTGGTAGTTTATTGCAATGTGATTAAGTGTGAAGGCGGTTTGTTGGGCAAGTGAAGGTTCAGCGGTATGAACCCCCAAGCAGCTGTGGTTGCGCACTACAGCTACTAGGGGGTCCATAAAGCTTTTGTGGATACCATTGGTAAAATAGCATTATAGCATGTAATACCATAAACATACCTGTGAGTACGGAACTTAGCCTTACAAGGGCGTGGAAAAACAAATGCATCCCAACATAGGTCCTGTGACCAGGAAAGACCCCATCAAATGTTAACGATTGTACTTTTAATAATGAGCAAATAGAGGGCAGCATGCCCTATGTATTGTGGTGAAAGTGGTTCTCAGAGAATGTTTGAGTTTCCTTGCCACATGCCCCAATGTCTTGGTTGGCTGCCTGCCTACGGGACAGACTCGCTCAACTCCTTGCCTGCTTGAAAGAAATGCTGAGCAGGTTTGTTCAATAGCGAAACGTTTAGTTAATACTATGCACTTTTAATTCATATAATAGCAACGAAACTGCAAGTGTAGTAACCATTGTTGATCAAAGGATTTAACCAAAACACAAAATTCACCAAAGTGAAAGATGAGAGTTCATAAATTATGGGATAAATGACCGGAAATGTTAGCCGTATAATGCTGCACATATTGTGAATCTTGTAGAAACCTGCCAAATTTATTGTCATCAAAATGAATTAAATTTGACCTGGCAAGATTTCCTGCTGAGATGCAAGACACATTGATTGAGCACACCAGATAAGTTTTGAAATATTAGCCGTCACTTAATGAAAAAAATACTTATTTGAAGTCCCATGTATTGATTCACTTTATGGCGCGACATGTTGCGATGATTGTTAGGAACTACTCTGGTGCTTTGCCTGTCCTTGGAAGTCAAGTTGACATAGATTTTCAAAATTTTGGGTGCCCCAGGGGACAACCTTATATTCAGGTCTTCTGTCTGACATGTTTTAATGGGTCAAAATTACAGCAAATAAGATGTTGTCTGGACTTTCCAATTGGCAAGTAATGTTCACCAGTATTAAAAAAATTCAGACTTCAGTAAACCAAATTTGTTGAGGAATATTTGACCTCCTGCCTTATTTGCAACAGTTGCCCTTTTTGAAGTGGTAGGATAAGTTTTGTTGTGCTGTGGAAGTATTGCACCAAGCTTGCTTAGCAGACAAGCAATGGGTAGGGTTCAAGGGTCACATCGCTTGACTTGCCATGTGCTCACAGCCCTAACATGCATATACACTAGTGGAATATTTTGGATGGTTGACATGCATTATAAACTGTCGGGGGGGCTGCGAGCTAAAGCAGGAACTAAACAATTTCTATTCAGCTTAACTGGGACAAATGCCCAAAATGACAAGTGATAGTTTGTTTTGGTTCAGGCAATGTAGTGTTGTAGGCCATGAATCTTGTCTACAGTACTTTTACCACCCCTGACAAGCTTTTGCAAAAAATGAGGTGTTTATAGCTCTGTTTTCAAGGATTAGTTTGATGCCATAGTTTGCAGACAAACCTTCATTTTCAAGGAACTAGATTGCATCCAATTTGTAATATCAGATTTAAACAAATCCTGGTGATAGTAAGAATATAGGTGTAGATGTTTGACCACCAGTTTTCCTACGACTCAAAAGTGAAGAAAGTTAGGTCAAAACATGCAAAAGAACTTTTGGAAGTCTATAACATTAACATGTCAAAGGAACTTTTTGAAAAAAAAATCATGTCAAAGGAACTTTTTGAAAAAAAAAAATCAACTTTTTGAAGTTGGTGTACGCATGGAGGTATACCTCAATGGTGCAAGGGTCTTGCTTCATAAATAAGCTGGTTGTATTAGATGCCAGTACGACCAAAGTACGAATAAATTCTTTGGATTATGGAGCTCATTACCATGTTGGCTTTCTTTGATATTTCATTTGAGTAAAATTTTAAAAGGCGTCCCCAAAATGTTTTAACTGAAGTACTTTTCAGCATAATTTTGGTTTGAAGTGCTTGGTGTTTACATATTGGTAAGCTGTTTCACTAACTGTAACAAACTGGAACACAAAATATTTTGAAAACTTTGATATAGTATGCAGAGTTCACTGTAATCTGGATATAAATAGGAATTCATAACATGGTCCATAATACTGTTTATATTCAACGTATCTAGGTGAAGTATAGTCAGACATTTCCAAAAATTAGTTTTGACTTGGGGTTACTGTGATCAACTGAAGAATTTGAATGATTGGAAAGCTGTGTTTAATTTAATTTGTAAAAACCTAAATGATGTGAGGAAACCTTGTGATATGGTCATTTATTTGTGGAGAATGTATTAAAAGTATAGGAACAGATGTTTAAAAGTTTTAATAAACTGGGCAGACTAGCTTACATTCTGGGCGTCAAAAGTCCTGAGCCAGGGTGCAACTGAACCTTGTACAAAAGTAATGCTACCTACTGGGACTAGAAATCAGGCAGGGGTCACTGCTATTTGACTACAGGATACATGAGGGTTTGGGATGGTTCAACATTTTCATCATTTTGGAATTAGTACTTACATACGCAAGGGGGAGGGGGTTAAATGGATCTGTACAATTGCACAGAATATGAATAATGATGGTCAATTTTTGGCCCGTTTCGATAACCATTATCTGTTTTGATTAAATTTAATGTTGCATTGTCACAGACTGGCAAGGGTCAGTGGCATCTTAGAATGTTACCCTCATTTTAAAATGCAACCCTCTTGTCATTTTCTCGGGTTTACACTTTGACAGGACTAGGCTTACTGCACTGAATTTGCTCACCAATAAGATGGGGGTAGTATCAGTGATGAACTTCAGGCTTGAGGGTTCTCATCTGTACAATTTTAGTCTTGTGCAATTAGCATGTACAAATATTGCTAGACAGTCAGTAGATCATTTTCGACTTAAGTGGATTGCATAACTTTCTCCCAAAATTTTGACATACTTGATTTCAACATATCCAATCCAAGGGGAATTTAGAAACCTTTCACTAAAGAACAAAATGACCTGTCAGTTGTAGGATGTGTGTATTGAGGTATTGTAATTGGAATCCCCCACACCAATGGTGGTTGAGACTATTTGTATGGTGACACAGCTGTTATAATATAGCTTGTGTAATGAGGATGTAAAAGTAGGCTGAATCCCTTACACACATTAGGCCTAATGATTCCAAGTTGACTGGTGCACTATAGCTGGTCTGCAGATTCTACAGTTGATCGCACCAATGTTACAGATTTAACACTTGAACATAAAGCTATGTGAGAAGATATAGAAGCCTTGTATATCAGGTCCTCAAACATCCAGTGTCATTATGGTGTCGAAAGTTTGATCCAATTGTTCATTGCATGTCAGTGCAAATGGAAGAGGAAATTGGCTTTTTGCACAATAGATTCTTTGATTCCATGTGAAAATGCATCATTAAGTTGACTTGGAGCATGCAACACAAGGGATCATTTAGCTCTTATTTTGGACACACTATGCAGGGTTGAGGCCAAGTCATGGTAAGTGATTCTGATAATGAAACCTAATGACAGGAATAAAGTACTGTTGAAAGGACCGTTTGTATATTAAGTGTGTTGTCCATCATGCACTTGTACTTTTAAGTTTGTGCTGGGACCAGGTTTATGTGCCATATTGTCCCTCCAGGCAAGTCATTCTTATGGGTGTAGTGTTCAGCTAGGGTTGTGATGCTATGTCTATGGTCGAGGTTTGTGCATAAGGTTGTTCTGGCCCTATGACAATGGGGGATTTGAAGAGAAACCTTGAATTTTGGGACGTTTCCCAGTAAATGCTTTTCTTGAGTAAAAGCAAGCACATTGCAAAATTTCTAAAAGACAAACCACAAATGGTTTTGGAAATGTGATTCAGTTCAGGCTTTTTGTAGCGAGTCAGTGGTATATTTCTTTGCCAGTATCCATGCCATAAAAGACCAGGGTCCATCAGATGTTATCTGTTGGTCCAAAACTGAGGTGGGAAACTTAAATATGTAATTTTAAGGACATAGTAGCAAATAATGTATTGCCAAGTGCACAGTATTAGTAGCCAATTCAGCTGAACTGCTGCCACAGTGTGGCCAACCACAGCAACTGAACTTTTAAACGTTTATAAATTGAATTTCATAATTGACACAGCATTTTTGCGATTTGAAGCATCTATGCCATCACTGGAGGTGCATGGCCTTTGCTAAAAGGCCTGCCAAGCAGGTTACCCCATGTTTGGATCACTGGCAGACCTATTTGACCCAGCTATGTTTGCTTTAACTCTTTCAGTGTCAGTTAAGTCAACCTATTCTCAATTATCTTTAGGATCTCTTATTCCTTGTAAAAAGACCTTTCGTTCAAGTACCAATATGTGTATAGTTCCAGAGAAAGCTGTCGACTAAGTCTAAAATTTGGCACTTAAAGGGTTAATCCAGCCCATCAGTTTTCTGTAAGGTGCCGCTCACTTGTACGTTTGTTCCCCAAAATGGTGGGGAAAAAATGCAATTTTATACTTTTAAGTGAAATGGTATTTTGGATGAATATGAAGCTTTAGGTTAGATTTTTAATGAATACCTTCCATGCACTTTCTGGATTACATCTATACATGGCTCGATGCAACTTGTACGATTGGGATGATACCTTCTCCTGCTTTGACACATCTCTTGACATAATACAAACATAACATAGTTCACGTTTATACTGGGAATCGCAATTTTAGAAAGTATTAGGTCAACCATCATCGTACAGCATATTTCACCTAGTTGACAGTATTAGGTTATTCCGAATCTTTTATGCATGTATAAATAACATGGAAATGATCATTGATTCCTATCCAAGTTTCATTTGATATTTCAAGAAAAAAGTAAAATTTCCTATGATACATATCTCAATACCTTTGGATATTTATATTATAATCCAAAAGTGAATTATCATAATAAATTGATGCATTGATATCTATGAAGCATCCTAGCCCGAAGTTGTGTACATATATTATGCAGATGGATGTTTTGTCATTAAGGTGAGTGCTACAAAGGCACATTGCTTGCTCTATCAGTGCAGCTGAAAGTTGGGAGACTAATCTGGTCAAATACAGATCTGTGGCAAACTGTGGCCATTAAAAAGCAGAGCTAGCTTTTTAAATGGATATGCAGGCAGAAATTTGGTCATTTGCAACCTGAAAACTAGGGCGACAGCTGCAAACCAAATAAGCTTCTGGTTTCACTTTGACTGAATTTAAGGCTCATTTATGGTCTTGTCATGGCATTCCTTTGTCAAAGATGAAACACTGTGGCAATGAAATTTAACTTGTTCCCGGCAAAGGTGGTGAAGGCTTTAATTGCTTTATGCATGGTGTGACTATTCCTGCACACTGCTCTAGCTGCTGCTCTGGCAGGCAATGAAGACTCCACTCAGACAAGACATGTTTATACTAATGATGGCCCTGTATGAGCTATTTGAATATAGTCAGTAGTTCTATTCAGATGGAGGGAAAATGCAGCATTTGTATTGACAGTTCACGCACCCATGGTGCACCTGTTGGTCAGGGTCACGCATACATGTGCCAAAACAAATGGTTTAACTGACGTGACAGCTGAGTGCTGCCAAGTCTGTGGTAAGACATAATAGTGGCAACTTGAAGGAATAGTTCTGTCAAAAACATCTTGTCTGTGGTGGCAATGAGCTTCAGGAGTAGTTTAAAAGCAAGTCCTGGCATGTCATAAACAAGTGCCTCAAATGTGGTATGGTTGGACTGAAGGTGCCATGACCCATCGGCCATTCAGCTGGTTTGTTAAACTTCACACCTACAATTACAGCAGGTCATCTAAATCCTTTGGAAGTTATTTGGCAGCTTTAAGAACAACTGTTTGTCATGGTAGTAACTTTACAATCCATTGAATGGGACATAGCCTGTTTCCATTCATCCTTACTGTGACAGTGTGGTATTTTTCTAAAATCTTGGGGATTTCAGTGTAAAACTGTTGTGCAAGGCACCAATCTGAAAGCAGGTTTATCTGAAAGGTCAAAATATTAATTTAGATTAATCTCACACCTAAAGTCATGATAGGAAATCTGGTTTTGAAGTAAAACTGATTAATGATCAATCTGTTCAATGTAGTATCTGTTTTAATAGTTCCTATTCACATTTTTGAAGGCAAGTCTCCAAAGAAATTGAATTGTATATTTAGATAACATTGTTAAAAGAAAATTGTACCCTAACCACAGAGGTGTTGGCAAAACTAGTGTCCCAAATACTACCAAATCTAGTCAAAAATCCTCTCAATTTAGACATGAAAAAGATGACACAAGATCTTAATTTCCAATGTTTTACAGGTCAAATTCAGCACTGGAAGATGTTAGTTTTGGTAGGATTTACAGTGGTTAGGGTCTTGGACACAATTATGGAACAGTATATTGTCTGATAAAGTTGAGACTACAAAGAGAATGGGTTCATGGGTAAAACCATTGACACAGAAGCCTTCATATTGCTGGCCAGTTTACTAAGAATAGGGAGTGCTAAAAGCAAGCATCCTTGTCTGTAATTGGGACAGTTCAGTCTGAGCATGCATAAGTTTCGGGGTAAAAAAGGCCTGAGGGCTAAAAATGTTGGCTCATTTTTGATGTTGGGGTAGATTTGTGTCCAGCTGGTGCATGGGCGGATGGAGTGCCCAGCAGCCAATGTTGACTGGCCATGTTTGACCTGTGACATACCATGGTTTACACCTTTTTGCTATATACTTTGGACCTGTTGGAAATGGGAAAGGCACTGTATAATATGGGAAAAGCTGAAGTGTATTTGCCAGGTTGTTTTCTGAATACATATGACCTGGTAGATCGAGAGCCAGACTCACAATGAGTTACATGGCTGTTTTTCTGACCTGTGATAAAAGGGACAGAAGGAAAACTTTCCAGTGTCTCATTGGCCATGAGAATGTCTAACAAAAAAAAATCGGCACATAGGTTGGGCGTCCCCGTATAACAGTAACGAATCACTAACTACATTAATATGGCGGCCTTTTGCCCAGGACAACAGGAGCTGAGAGGAGAGCTGCTGTGCACTTATCAAGACTCTGAAGGTTGCAATAGGCCAAACTAGCATTTTTACCTACACCAGCCAAGCATAGCATTTTCTCACCTTCCAAAAGGTTATCTCAGGGGTAGGTCGATGAAAACATATCTCTACATGTTTTCCGGGGCACTTGAATGCCACTTTCTGAATAACCACCTCAGGGACTAAAGCAGACGGGAAAGAGTGCATAATTAGGAGTACAGTGGGCCAGTGTCCATTGCAAGTTTTTTCTGGGCTGGGTCCTGTGTCTGTGTGCAGAGCAGACAGGAACAGGACTCCTGATGGGAAAGTAGTCACTGCCTGTGTCAACTCCATTCTGTGGTTGGCAGAACAAATATTCAGAGGTCAACTAAGCCGAGCAGCAAGGCTGAGCAGCCATGCTGGCCACTTTTTGTCTCTGGGATGAGGGCCAATTAATCTACACAAAAGGTTCATATATATGTCATGATTTGCTATTTATCCTCCTGGAAGATGGGACCTGGAGCATTTTGCCTAGAAGAGGGTGCGGTAACCAGAATTAAGCCATGGAAAGTCGTGGCCTTGGGCAGTCTGTGCATACATGCCATTGTTGACAGTACAATAATATATATGTGTTCCATGCAAAGACAAGAGGCACGACACATTACCAAAATGTTGTAATGGGCACAATCTTTACACTTCAATGTGCCTGAATGTATCACACTTTACGAAAGGTAACACCCCCATTCATCACTGTGTTGTATTGCAACAAGGACTTTCCCACCGTGCTGTATTGGAGGAAAGGGTCTCAACCTGTGTATATATTAATGAAAATCTTTCTTCAAAATGGGCCTGCAATTGGATTAAACCAGTACAAGTAAAACAGGGTTGTAGAGGGGTAGCTTGTTTTGTTCACCAATCTGTTTTTCACTATTTTGCACCTGTAAGGCAGTATCTTCAGTCACCAATTTAATGTATTTAGTACATGTATTTAGTGACACTAATTTTAATGTTTAGTGACTGGCCAGCAAATATGCAGCATGAGATGGGACATTTTTTCATATTATTTCAGTCCTTCCCAAGTAGTGGCATTTTAATTGCCGGAGCAGTTACAAAAATTCACTGAAAAAGAATATTGGCATATGCAACAGCTTCTTTCTATGGTGTAGTTGGCTTGTACACAGCCACCACATAAGCAGACATTCCATGGGATTTAATTTGCCTTTTCACTTTTTGGGAGCCATAGCATTGTTTGACTCTTTCTGTGCACTTGCCAACAGTTATGTCCATGTGCTTGGGTACCAGTCTGTTCTGATTGTAGTTATGTCCATGTGCTTGGATACCAGTCTGTTCTGATTGTAGTTATGTCCATGTCATGTGCTTGGGTACCAGTCTGTTCTAATTGTAGTTATGTCCATGTGCTTGGGTACCAGTCTGTTCTGATTGTAGTTATGTCCATGTGCTTGGGTACCAGTCTGTTCTGATTGTAGTTGCATGTCATGCTTTGTCCTTATTGGTCCATAAGGCATCAAAAAGTTCTGTTTCCCACTAAAGTGCTTTATAACATTGTCAAAAGGTATCCTGTACAGGTTGCAGTACCTGTATATGGTCTATTCTGGGCACCCCACTGAAACATACAAAGCTGGGGCACTACATACACAATTACACTATGCCTGTCAGGATTTGCACCCTAGAGTTGGTGTTTGTACAAGATGTTAGCCAATAGCCAAACCTAGTGAAAGTGATGTAACAATAATAGAGAATTGTAAATGGAGTGCACCATTATATTAGGTCTGTCTGGCTCTGTCTCGCCAAGGATTTGTTTTGGGGCTATCAATGTGTAAGCCTTGCAAACCTGGTGAAAGCAGACTGGTGCTTTTATCTGTGCCGGGACTTTCTGGCTTGCTGCACAGGCTGCTGGAAAAAGTAAATTAAGTAAGCTTTAACATAAGTATTCATATACACTTGTGATGTAAAATGACATACTTTATAAAAAGCTTTCATTATGGTGACCTAATGTTGCCGAATGCATGGGTCTTTACCAATACCATGTTAAAATAAAGCATTCCTACCAATCAAAAAACAAAAAACAAAAAAGAAAAACCAGTAAAATAAAGCCAACCAGTATGAACCAATATATTGAAAACAATTGCGTGCATAAAGAGCACATGCTAAAATCTCCAGTGTTCTGGTAAGTGTTTAACATGAACAGTTTCCATGGCAGGTTTTGGACCAGGCCATTTTCCTCAATGCTGTAGATACAGCACCCAGGGGTTGCCAAAGCAAGCAATTGATCTGTACCATTCCCCTTTTATTTGGAAATAAAGGCATGCTGCTACTTGAAATGTCTTATAATGTGGTGCAACTTTCTTCCAATATCACACTTGAAGCCAAACTATTGTGATTAGCATGGAAATATTTTAAGAACTGTAAGCATGCTCATAAAATTTCTGCCTGAAGTAAAGGGAGATTAATTTGTATGTGCAATCACAACCTGTACAAAAGTCCTTGTCAGTAGGTTTTGAATAGAATAAGTATCCACACAGTTTCTGGTAAAGTAATTCTTACAGTACCCAGTAAAACGTTATTGATAGACTCCACTAAGAGCATACTTTTTTATTTCTGTGGGGATCATATTTATAGTATTGAAGATGAAATGTTTACATTCCTGACTGGACAAATTTTGAGTTTGTCTTGTGATCTTTTTTCTTTTATTTTGTTGTTAAATGTATATATTAACTGAACAGGAAGTTGGTTATTAATGTGTCTGTACTAGAATTTAATTCAGAAATCTTAAGTTTTTTGAGGTAAATTGATAGCTCAGAATAAAGATATGCATGTGCAATTTATTGCATGTCAACATTTTTTTTAACAGCATTCTTTTGCAATTGGAGATTTGGATTGCATCAGAAGCCCAACACTAAGATCCCATAGTTATGACATAATTAAGGGATTGTTAATGTGGATTTTTGCACTGGCTGGAAATATGTTCAATTTGCGACTAGACACTACGTAGTGTGTGCTTCTGAGCATCGTTCAATTGTAATCCCTTAAACTGAATGTGAAGATTTTCTCATTGCAAGATTACTTCAGTGTTCAGTGAAAGACACATGCTGCATAAAAAATTAAAGTAACTTCCAACATTTACATTTATAATGCATATTAGAATGCCATTCCTTGAATCTTGCAATTGGATTTTTTGCGTACTGTTATCTTTTGAAACTTGTAAATTTAAGTTACTTCTAGATCTTGTTACCAATTTTCTATAGAGTTAACCATAATACGAGCCTGGTCCTCTTTGTATCTGTGGTGCTGCATGCCCGTTAATATGATGGGCCAATTAACAGCAATAACACGTCTTTTAATTGATAAGTGTCCAAAAAGATTTTTAAGAAGTCATTTGACATTCAAAATAGGCTATATATTACATTGGGTCAGTGCCCACAATCATTTAGAAACATGTTTGATCAAATTGTCAGGCACATGTTGTTTTTTGTGGGTTCTTCAACTGATGTAAGCTGAGTTTTTTGCAGTTGAACATGCCTCTTGTGTTGTACATGGATTGTGTTCCTGATTAGGTGAAGGAAAATTCTCTTTGGTAATTGTAAACTTTAAAAAAACTTGTGTTCTCTGTTGATCAATAACACAACAAAATGCCCCTTGGGCCAAAATGTGGTACCATGATGCACAATGTCTGGTGCCATGATGCACAATGTCTGGTGCCATGATGCACAATGTCTGGTGCCATGATGCACAATGTCTGGTGCCATGATGCACAATGTCTGGTGCCATGATGCACAATGTCTGGTGCCATGATGCACAATGTCTGGTGCCATGATGCACAATGTCCGGTGCCATGATGCACAATGTCTTGAGATACCACAAGCTGCAAGTAGTGAGCCAGTCAGAAGCGTGACCTGGTCAGAAGCTTTTAAATTTTTTTTAAAATTTGTTTCCGCAACCCATTCAATCTAGTTAGTGTTCCAGGCTTTAGAGATCAAAGTTCTCCCCAGATGTCCTACATGTAGACAAGTGTCTTGCCCAATTCAGTATATTGTCCTATATCCACAAAGACGATTACTTATATTTATAAATTATGCAACTGCTTCCCTTTATAAATTATGCAACTGCTTCCCTTTATAAATTATGCAACTGCTTCCCTTTATAAATTATGCAACTGCTTCCCTTTATAAATTATGCAACTGCTTCCCTTTATAAATTATGCAACTGCTTCCTGTGCACCACACAAAAAACTCCACTTGCTTCAATATTTGGAGTTTTATAAAATATATTACAATTATTTACTAGTTTGTTTTGCAGGCCCCTTTGCTGTAAAATTTGGTTAGATGTATATTATATACAGTAATATAACAAAAAATGTAGGAGACGCTGTTCTTTTTGGAACTGCAAAATACAAGGCTAGTTGCATGAATCCTATATTTTGACATGCAGGTCAAACCCTGTAAATTGTGGTTTCATAGGAAATACACACAAGTAGATTTAATCATTTCTTTTGACAAAGTCGGTCTTGGTATACAGAGGCCAGTCCAGTGCAATCAATCATCTGTGTTAAGGACAAGTTGAGTCAAAACCCAGGCATGACTGCTCAAGTATGTGTGACTACAGGCCATTCCCAAACCTTAAAAAGTTGTGCAGTCTGGTACAGTGGTCCCATCTTAAAAATCACCCCGATGTGTCCCAATGGTGGCTTTATAAGAAGGCTGAACTCTGCAAGACAACACCAGGAGGGAAAGCAATTGTCCAGGTGAAGAAAAGATTACGGGAATAACGAGGGTAGTTTGGGGCTGATCAGCGTGTTTGCATTGTCACAGCCCTTTCAGAATATGACCTCTTGACTTGGCATTTATATACTCATCCAGTGGCCAATAACCCACACATTAGGAGGCTGTCTCGGGGACTTTTATGAATATACAACTAGCAATGTTACATTTATAACTAAAGCACTGGTAGTTCATTTTGAATGTTCATTGGCTATTTGTCACTTAGTTTTGAGTTTGTGATGTTGAGATGAGTGCTAGCTTTCCTACAATTCTGGAAATTGGGAGTGAAAATGTCAAGGCATTGTAGGCTGCAATGTTCGCTTTCAAAGTAAAGAGCAATTGCCAGGCACCATAAAACAGAGCCACTTGCAGAACGTTTGAGGCCCCTGGTATACTTTTATAGACACACTGTTATATGCCTTTATATTTTTGCTTCATGTAGTATGAGCATGATATATTAGTCACAAATACAACAGTCCAAAGAACCTGAAGCTAAAAATGCCAGCTTAAATATTCCAAACGATTACTTGGGATTATTTTGTTGTCCTTAAAAGGCTGATTTTGACAATCTCCACGTGCTGGTCTAGCAGCATTTATAAAATTTGGGTTTTAAGTTATGAAAAATGCAGGATCTTTTTCTTTTTTTTTTTTTTTTTCAGGATCTTTCTTACTTTGTACCGAATTTAACTCGTTTAACTCTTTAACTGCCAAATTTCGGACTGAATCGACAGCTTTTCTCTGCATGCATTGGGCCCAATGCACCCAGTGCATGCTGAGAAAAGCTATTTATCTGGGATGTTTTCTCCAACTAAAGGCATGCTGGCACTTGAATGAAAGGTCTTTTTATGAATTTGAGATCCTAATAATTCAGACAAGTTTCACTTTAGTAGATCAACTTCAGACATGATTGCCACTGAAAGTTAATATGAACAAAACTGATGCCTTTGTACTTTTTTTTGTAGTCATAAGGTAATGTTAGGGAATTATGCAATGGAATGTGCATAGTAAGAACATGAACAGTATGTTAGCCGTCAATATCTAAATTTCAGATTGTTTCAAATATAATTACCTAGATATCCACCTGGAAAAGTCAAGAGATGTCCACATAACTTTCCTTTCGCTACTGTTGTTTTACAGTCTGCAGAAATAACCTCCTGAGTAAGCTGCGCTTACAGAGTGGGGAGTAGAAACAATGCTGGCACATGCAGAGCTTTTCAGAAGCAAATACTCTCTGAAATTTGGTGATGTTATTAAATAAAAGATGCGATGAACTTGGGACTCTTGTCAAGAAAAATGATCAGATCTTGGGGATGCATCTTTGCAGGGGCTCTTAACTCATTCCATACTATGGTGACAGGCTTTGGTCAGTGGTTCTTGCACTGCCTGGCAAGTCATGCTGCAGCTGCCCTTGTGGCAGATGCAGCATGACTTGCCAGGCAGTGCCAGAACCATGGACTTAAGACTATAGGCATGTTGGTACTTGAACTGAAGCTCTTTTTATGAAGAATTTAAATATGCAATTGTCATCTTAAATCTAGGTAAATTTACGGAAACATCAGGGACTGGAATGAGTTAAGATGGGAATTGTTGTACTTCTTGAATCCGTGCAGCACCTCTTGGATTGTCAGTGAAACCTCGTTATGACATCTGATCCCGCTAAATGTCAAGATGGAAATTTGACATTAAGTCCTTCAAAACATGTGTTAAATGAATGGCAACATTTCTCATAAGGTTTCACCATATCAGCAGGTAATGGATACAAAAGGCTTGGGATACTCGGCCGTTACTGGGATAGGTTACTTTTTTTTTCCTCCATGAATGTCGTGTGCACATATAAAGAGCATGGGCGACAGATACCCATCCCTTAAAACTGTGGGGAAGTAGCATTGGTTGCTTTTAAAAGCCCTCATGAAAATCATGCAGCACATTTCAGACCGGCAGTTTTTTTGTTGTTTTTTTTTCAGAAATAACAGGACATGAAGTTACAATAGTAAGAGGGTGAGGGTGTGTTGGGGATTTATCAGGCCTCTGTTTATTTAGTTTAGCCAGCTATTTGTGCTTTCTCCCTGTAATGTGGGAGGCTAATACATATAGGTAAACTATGTCTATAGCCCAGTTCTGTCACCACCTGCATTGTTCAGTGATCACCTTTCCACATGGTGTGCATGACAATAATGACATGATACTGTATGGAGCCCAAGTCTTGGTGTCCAAGATGTCCCAGACGTGGACTGACATATTGCTATTGTTTGTAACAGAATTTCAGACAGGCAAAGAATATCAGTTTATTAGGTGTACAAATAAAACATTCTGTATATGGCCTAGGTGAATAATATTGGATTGCAGTTGATTTTCAGAAAGAAAAGTAAAGGTAGACCGTTTCCTTGAGCACGATAGTTTGGCAAACAACATAGGCTGATGCACAAGTCATTAATGCATATAGCTGGTCAGTGGGTCTGTAAGACTTGGCAATGAACATGGGTCACATGGTGGTAGGGTTACCTGCTTGAGTAAGCAAACAGCTCCAAGAAACACCCAGAATACACAAATATTGACTGCTCCATGTTGCTGTGTGACTTTTCTTTTCAAGAACGAGTCCCTTTCGGTCAACACTGACCCATCAAAGCACTGGGTGTGCTACTTGTTACTCTACCCCTGTGCTTAATGCACGCTACTTGTGTCTTTGCTTAAGGGTATCTATACCCTCTGAGGGGCAACAGTAGAGCCCTTGGAAGAAGTCCTGATTCTGGCTCCACTCTTTGCTGCAGGCAGTCGTAAAAATAGGAACTAGTTTGTGGACATTGTCCTTCTTGTAATCTAACCACATCAAATGCGTTTGCATTGGAAACTTTTTATGGCTTTTGTTGAAAAATCATTTGTGTATAAGGATCATAGGATCAGCTCAAAATTGTACATTGAAGCATCATCAGGTGGAGGTCCAGGGAAATACTCTTCACACATAGTAAATATTTGGCCATATACTTTTCTTTTTTTGAAGAGTACTGAATATTTACATCCTTTCACCCAGTTGTACTCTTTAAAATACTCTTATGAAGTATGAGTAAATATGTATGCAAAACTGCCAATGCTTTTGTCATGCTCACCAAAGCTACCAAGTAGCTAGTTGGGTAGATGGGGTCAGCTTCAGTTACTTTCACTGATTACCTGTTTAAACTTGATCCACCAAATTTCAAAGTTCAACTCTCTCAGTGCCAAGTTTGAGTTGAGTTGTCATTGGTGTGCTGTGGAGCCCAATGGGCCCAAAAGGTACAGTTGAAACCTATTGACCTGGGCCATTCTTAAGGTCTTTGCAACAGGCGTGTTGGTACTTGGAATGAACTCAGTTTACAAAGAATTTGAGTCTAGTGTTGTTGAATCAATTCAGAACAAAAGGTTTTTCTTGAAATTGGCTGTGAAAATTTAATGTGTGACATATATTCCCCCGACACCTTCAAAGTAGAATACGTACAAAGACCAAACTACCACTTTGCGAACTGAACATTTATCTTTAGAAACACATTGTGACAAGTTGCCCAGGATACACATGAAGTTTGACCTGGGCAGGTTTACCCATAAACAGCACAAAAACTTGACTATAAAGCTTGAGTGGCCTTGTTCATGAAAATATTTAGACTATTCTATAATCATTTAGCCCATGCAGGTCTCTTCCTTGCAAAGGCTTCTTTGTTCAGTCTCTGTGACTCGTTGCCAGTTTTAGTATTTGGCATACATTATTATGTGTGATAGTTGTAGTTCAACGGAGGATCGCTGAGTGAACCAAATGAGAACGTCAAAATGCTCATGTTCATGAGTCACAAGTAAAACTTGCTGCCAAGATTAGAAGTTGTAGCAGGTCCCCTGCAAGCAATTTGTTTCACCATGGTAACTTGATCCAAGCACTTCACTTAATCATAATAAAATCAAGGAGCATGGAAATTAGAGGTAGGTCTATTTCTGCAGATGTTTCACACATACACATGAACTACTGTATTCAGTTTGAGCATGGTATGTCAGTGAAATGTTCCAAATATTCCGTTCAGAGTGAACTACTGGAAGGTGACACTGAAGAAAGTTTTTAGTGTATAGCATTGTCATCACGACATCCAGTTTTAACTGTTTCTGAAATAGAAACTTGGCAAACTCATGAAAGGTCACTCCTCATGAAATCATTAGTCCTGTATAGGTACTTTGATTCTGTTCTCTGGTGTAATTGGATGATTTCCAGGAGTCGGGACATGTTGTCGCAGATTCTGCCGTAATTACACATGCTGCCAATTTTTGGCAGAGTTCTGTGAAACACTTTGATGTTGCTGAATTGCAAAGATTTTACCAGTAAACGTGGTAACTACACCATAAAAAATGATCATGCAATTTGAATCGAGCTTGTGGCTGCATGCACGTAGAGATGGTCAGTGAACAAATTCCTGGGGGCTAATGGGATTATTTCAGTGATATTAATGGTTTGAACTGGAAAATAAAATTTAATCAGAGTATGAAATTGACTAGTATTGATAGCATGAAAGTGTAAAGATAAGATAGAAATGTAAGTGAAAGGAATTTCATTGTTTTCAATAAGTAAAAGAACCTTAACGCCACTTTATGTGGCCAGACATTGAGCAGCCTAATGTGTAAAACCATTATTATGGGATGCTGAAGTCTTTCCAGACAACTGTCATATGGATGCAGGCAAAGGTCATCTGCTCAAGACCATTTATATTTGACTCCTGAATGCTTCCATGCAACTCTTCATATGAAAACTGATAATAATCAGCTAAAGACCATTATTTTGGTACAATTGAATGTTTCCACAAGACTTTTTATAAAGATAACACATGGTCATTGAAAATTATTGTATTTAATTGGGATACAGTTGTCTTGAGAGAACATCTGCTTTGAAAGACCATGTTATATGAGGAAATGAAAACCCAGCCTTTGTTTTTGTGGACTCCACATACAATGTTAGTTTTCCCTTATTTTTTTCAAAAATGACCTGTGTGAAAAGGCAGAGTGCTAAAGGTAGTTTAACTGCCCAGGCCCTATACTCTTTCCAGGCTATTTCAAATGGAGAAGGATCTTGAGCTGCACAGTGTTGTAATCAATTTGACCAAGGAATTTTTTTGCATTGTTAGGGCATGCTACTATTGGAATGAATATTGCATACATACATATATACATACATATATATATACATATATATATATATATATATATATATATATATATATATATATATATATATATATATATATATATATATATATATATATATATATATATATATATATATATATATATATATACACACACATATACATATATACACATATACATATACATACATATATATACATATATATACATATATATATTACACACATGTATACAAACACTCGTGTATACAAACATATATATATATATATATATATGCGCATTCTGATGAGCCCCAAGCATGGCCCTGATGCAGACGTTTGAGTGAAGACCCAGCTTCCTACAGGTACGCTGACCACAGTGCATGGGCAGACATTGTAAATGTTACAAAATTAAAATGTCGACTTCTAGTGAATGTCACTTGACTGATGTTTGACAATATGCTTCTATGAACATTGAAAAAAATCTTGATGACTTTATCAAAATCTTATCCAGTGGGTGAACAGCTCTGAATGCAAAGTTTAATCTTGGGCAATCAAATCCTGATTGGAATTTGTGGTTATGTACCTCTAGCATGGTTTACATTCTGGGATTCCAGCATCTTACCATGTACTTTATTGTAATTGTCAGTCTACAAAATTATTGCTGCCTGACAGGTTAAGGAACCCAACTATAATAGTTACTTCATAGGGCACAGACCAATGTGTCATTGAGCACTGGTATCCTTGGTTCAATTGATATGAAATATTTTTCTTCTAAAAACTGGCATTGTGCCAAGAAAGTTATTGACAGTAAATGATGGAACATCTTTACTGTGAACATTAGGCACTGAGGAATGTTCTTTGTGAAAGCAGGAATACCTGAAAAATGGCAAAGCCTTAAGACTTGGAGGTTAACCCTTTCCCCCTTGAATTGACACTTGAGTCGGCAACTTTCTTTGGCATGAGTTTGGCACTAAGTGCCCAACTCATGCCAAGGAAAGTTGTTGACCTGGGGCATGTGATCTTCATAGGGCTCATCTACAATTCTCAGTCAAAATTGTTTTCCATTACTGTTGAAATTAGTTGAAAACACTGAAGCGGATGACATTTGACCACCGGCCTGTTTTGGCCAGTTTGAGGGGGGAAGGGTTAAATGAAATATAGTATTCTTTGTGCACATGCCGACACAAGATGCATTTTTACAATGCAGCCACAGTTGACAATCTTGCACTTTTATGCCTTGGGAGGCAAGATCCCTCCATGGCTGAGCATGGACTTGTGAAGAAAGACTAGTCTGTATTCTAACAGTATTGGAGGCACCTGTCTAGCAGGTTCTGCCAATTATGATGGAAAATCCTGGTGTACCTTTGAAGGGGTAATTGACAGACCTTTTTTACCAGTTTTGAAAAATCCACAAAAAGATGGCCATGATAGATGACTTGGAAAGATTTGCACAGGTAAAAGTGAATGTGCTGTGTAAAACAAAGACAGGAAATTTATTGGACGGCAGATGAGGATAAGGAAACTGGTACAAAGAAAGCCACAGACATTAAAAAATAGGAAAAACAAAAATGAGCAGTCTGGAAACGTGTAGTAGATCTTTTGTCTGGGACAAAACTGCCCTGTTGAGCCTGCAAGCATGGTAATTTACTATTGAGTCTTGAGAAAAGAAAGTGTGCAATTAAGAAACAAAGCACAGGCCTTGTGGGCCATCAAGCAGCCTCTTTCTGGGATCTGCTAACAGGTCTAGAAACTGTTCTGAGAGTAGTGCCCAAAGGCAAGACCAATCAGAGAGTATACAATGGACATTTGAAAACCAAGGCAGAACTGCTGGCTAATTTCACGTCTCTCACACTTGTAGGATTTGCCTGCTCTGCTGCTCCTCGGGCCAGATTGTTTTTCCAGTGAAAGCTCAAATGCAAATCCATAAGTTATGCCCCAGCAAAATGTCTCTGAACAGTCTTGCCAGTGCTGGTAACTATAGGATGGCTTTTCACGCCAAAGTGCCTGTTAT
The DNA here is from genome assembly GCA_964020975.1 of Hermodice carunculata. NCBI lineage: Eukaryota > Metazoa > Annelida > Polychaeta > Eunicida > Amphinomidae > Hermodice > Hermodice carunculata. The sequence goes on from OZ026617.1 coordinate 9,105,804, forward strand.
ACAAGCCTATATACGTGGTTGAGCCATGCATGTTGTGCAAGTACATTACGCGAAACAGTCTAGAGGCATCGCCAGATTGTGGATGTCTTGGAAATTTCATACAACAAGGCAATTAGTGGTGTTTGAGAAGTTGTCCAGAAGAGACTCATGGTATCTGAACTACTATGCACAACAAACTTCGGTCCATGACACAAAGGATTTTTATCAAAATATCGGCATGGGAGGGTTTTTCCAATACACATATACATGTGTATTCATGTGTATTCATGTACATACATGTACATACAAAACACATTATGTGCACTTGTAAGCCTAAAGTACAGTACTTCAAAGATTCCAGCAGCCAAAGTTTATCTGGGAACATGTTCTTCATATGAAGAATCTGTTCAGTAAACTTCTAAATTTGAAATACAAATTGCTTTTATTGAACACAAATGGACAGGGTCTGTTAAATCTTTGGACTTTACATATCTTATTGATATGTTTCCATAAACACACATGAGGAATTTGGTCAGTTACCACTGGGGTCAAAATGTTTAGTCATCATGAAGAGCTATTTCAAGTCATGAGCAGTGGAAGAGTGACTTGGGTGTGTAGATATATTTTAGGAGGGATGGGGTAATACATGTGTGCATTGTAAATTCAGCTGGCATGATATGCACATAAGGTGTTCATTGTGTATACATCTCGGTCTATATATTCAGATGTCCTCTTGTGAATAGGTGGAAAACTGGGATATTTGCCAGGTCACTCTAGACTGGTGGCATATAACATGCACTTACTCTCTACATTGCATTGTGTGAGCAGTTTAATCGTGTGGCCGCTTCATGCACTTTTGGCTCTTAATTCAACATTAAAATGACGTCATTATAGTATACATGTATTGATCAATATTTTCATTATGTAAAGAACTCGTCAAAATTCCTAAATTACTTGCTGGGAAACAATGTACCAAGTGTGGAAATAAGTTTATAAATCATGTAGGTTCCTTCCCTGCTTGGCATCTCCTGACGTACAATGTATCAGGAGACCTTTAGTGCGTGAAGAAACAGAACTCACTGTGAAGGCGCTGCATTTTGTGATAATTTTCAAACTGTACTGACTGGTCAAAACTAACACCATAACGAAAATTTCAACTCTGTTTCAATATAGCCAAAATAAGTTTATATATCATGTGGTAGGTATATTTGCTGAATAGTCAAATGGAAAACTTGAAGGTAATTAGTGAAATGCCAAACATGTTCAGAATAAAATCAGTCCTGAGAAGATTGTGAAGTAGCAGTGTGTAAGTGTTGTCTATACTGGTAATTGGTTGGTTCTAGTGTGTTATGGCTGTTTACATAGTATAAGTGTGTACATCTCAACTTATACTTTGACTTTTATGACCAATTACAATGAAATTACTAGACTGCCCACCAGTTTACCACTGCAATAGTTGTCTATATTTTGTGGCTATTTTTATGGGTGTACTTTGAGTATTTGCTTTTAAGTATATAGCCCTGAGGTTGTTGACTGCTAATTTACTGCCCTGTGAACTCTGGCCCCCGGGCCCAGCACTTCATGGCTATGTTTTGCATACAAGCTGTGACATAAATGTCCACAGAATTGCCAAACATGAATAATAATTAATTCCAGTCCATAAACAGTTGATGTATAATAAAAAAAAAAAAACCCCACACCAAATTGGTGTCCAGGAATTACATTGCAGAAAAACTGCTGTACATGCCTTCAGATATTACACTGGAATATGTTATGTTATCATAGGAATGGCACTTGGGTTTGTTTCAAATGCAAAAAAGTTGACGTTATTGATATTATCTCCCAACTGCAGCGACCTGGGAAGGCCTGCATATTGAATGCAACAAGATTTAACACTAATGGAATTTCGGGAGAGGAGGCATGCCTCTTGATTTATGGAGAAAACCAGTTTTTTCTTGCAATTAGAGGAACTTACAGTATTCCAATGATCCCTGTCATGCCCTTCCCCTGTATATGCAGATAAGTTTGCTCTTGAGTTCTACTGAAAAGAATTGTATGTGTATCCAGAAATCAGTCTGCTAGCAAGTAATAAACTTCAAATGTCTATGAAATGTACAAAAAGGAACTCATCAAAATCTTGCATGGTGGTGCCACTCATGGCGTAAGGCTGTACTAAAAACTTTGATCTCTCAGATTTTTTAAATCTGAAAGATCTGCAGTGCAGTGCTGCACTCTATGGCAGAAGTTGGTACTCAACTGATACTTTTACCCATGCAGTTATGGTGTCCATTGTGCCTTTGCCCCCAGTGCTGGGTAATGTGAAGCTGTGGCCACAGCCCTGCAGCTTTTTATACCTGAACACTGCATGACAGTAAACACTATACGCCTCATTCAGTTCTTGTGTGACACAGAGCATGTAATGTTGTAGAATTACAGGTAAGTCTTTTGACCTGGCTATACCTGGAGTGATACGGGGCACTCGGGGTGCAAGACAACAGCACTGTGCTACAGTCTAAATGTGATATTGCTAAACCCAACCACATAAACTCTCTCTCTGCCAGGGAAGACTTCTAGCTTCGGATATAAATTTTTGTTCGCACTGGCATTGAAGCAGGAGGTCATTGAATGTGTGGTAAACAAACTGCATCAGTGGCAAGTCTTGACAATCAACAGCTTTCCTCGGCACACTTTGTGCACGATGTGCCCACTGGGCATGGACAGCTGGTTGCCCCAGACCATTCTGTGGTCTCTGCTGCGTGGGGACTGTAGGCATGCTGGTATTGGAAAGATCAGTTTACAAAGAACATGAATCAAGTGTGATTGAATAAATGCACAGCATGCTTTTGTGAAAGTTGGCAAAGAGGTGCAAAGCAAGATGTTGTTAAAGCTTGGCTATGATTAGCTAAAACCTGGAAAGGCACAGGTCCACAAGTTTCCTCTTCTGTTGAGTCTGGGAAAAGAAAAGAAACTGGCTGTGCCAGCTGTTTTCTTGTGTGTGTGTGAGGGAGTGTAAATATATTGTATTTTGCCTTTAGATTGATATGGTTGTTCTTGGCATCTCTGTGCAGGTTTTGACAGTCTTGTGTGTATGGAAAGTTTACTGTGAGCAGTAATAAATGCAACAGTTGGATAAGCAGATCCATGCGATTTATCGCATCTGAAATTGCATGCCTGAAGGTCCAATTCTGGATCACTGAATGTAGGTGTAATTTTAGGCCCCCAAAAACAAAGGTGAGTTTGCTTGAAGGGAGCTCGCACAAGAGATATGTTGAGTATTTGGTCATGTAAATATAGTGCTATGGGCTAAATACAGGGGTCCCTGTCTGGAGAGGCCACCCCAAGAGCAGGCTGAAAACTGGCCTCTCAAGACAGGTGGCCTCTCATTAGAGGTACCATAACATGGTAAATATTACAGGAGGGTCCTGCCAAAAGTAGTCTTGCCAGCCAGGTGGTCTCTCATGAGAGTGGCCTGTCAAGACAGGGGCCACTGTACATGTATATTGAAAATGACCACTTTGTTGCACTTTCCCCTAATATTGCAACTGGTCAGAAATAGTTTGTGTAGTTTTTGAGGACAAACCATACATGTGTTAGTGTAAAAATTTTAACTGTTTTGTCAGTTTTGATTTGGCCATGCACTACAGATATGAAATCATGGATAGGGTCTGACCATGTACGTTGGGCTGAATATGAAAGCTGGGATAAGGGAGTGAAAGTGATATCAAAATGTGGCTCTTGGAGGACCATTGTAAAATTTCAAGAGCATTTAATCAACATTTGTATTTAACCTGGGCACACACGCTCTTTTTACTGTGCTGTCAAACTCTATAGTAGTTGAATATCCCCCTAGCCTGATTCCTTCAGTATGATATGCATTTTAACCATAACACTTTGCCACAGAGTTCAAGCAATCAAAATGCACACTCTTTACAAAAAAAACTCCATCCCAGCACCACTTATGCTTAGCTTAGGTGAAAAATTATCATTAGAATTAACAGCAAAAGCAAGAAAATCAAACTTACAAATTAGTTGTGGCTCACAGGTAAATATTGAAAAGGTTAAACTCTGAATATGGAAACAAATATTTCTCTACTTTACGAGATTGTAATGTATGAAAACTTCCAACTTAACCCACTCCTGGTCAGAGTAAGACTTGAGTCAACAGCCAAGGAAAGCTGGTAATCTTGAGTCAACAGCCAAGGAAAGCTGTTAATCTTGAGTCAACAGCCAAGGAAAGCTGTTAATCTTGAGTGCGTCATCAGGAATGGTTTTGCATGCAAATTTCAGCAAAAATGCTCTCGAGAAATTTTAGGTAAAAACATTAAGGCACACAATTAACATCTGGGCCCCTTTGGGTGATTTGGGAAAGGGTTAAAGATTAGTCAACAACATTCCTTGGTATTGAGGAAAGCTCTTGGACTGAGGCATGTTATATTGACTTGCATCAGTTCCATTCAAATTGTTTTTCATTACTGTTGAAATTAGTCGAGAACATTATAGCAGATGTTTGTGTCTGTGGGAAATTTTGGCTGGGTGAAGGCAAAAAGGTTTACATTAGTTTGGATGGAAACCTGCATGTAGTTAACGATCAATTTAAATGTATGTAGCTCGGGTAAATATTTGCATGAATGTTTATGATATATTGATAATATGACCCATGTCTTTTTGCAGTGGACTCTAGCAGACTCAGAAAAATTTCGCACCCAACAGGGTGACAGAATAGGATGGACAAACGAAGGAACATTTGGTGCCATCAGCTTTCAATATGTAGAGGGACATCGGACATACTTTCGCAAGGTCGATGACCCCAATCAGTTCCCCAGAGTAGGAAATGACTATACCTTTGACAACATACACCTTCCCAGTATTTTTTCAATCGGAGTGGAGATCGATCCAAGTAAGTCAATTTATGATGCTCCAAACTAACACGACACGTATGAAAAATTTTCCATTCATGTTGAAAGTAAGATCTATTAATCTGGGTCCTTACAATTATTGCAGCCTAAATTGATATTTTCTGGAGTTGTAATTCCTTCACAATGAATGTGTCTGTACATGTATTATTTAATAAGTTTGGAGTGGATTTCCACATACCATACAGCAGTCTTGTAGAAGGGCTGATGGTGACATTATCAGGCAGAACATAATTTGGAATGAAGGGCATGGAAATTGGAAGCAATGACATTGACATGGGATGGCCTGGTGATGCTACATCTGGCTTGGAATGAGGAAGCTGGTGACAAGCAGTTCCCTTTTGGATCATTTCAACATGGCATTTAAAGAATGGGACATTATGCTGGTAAAAATTGCACGACTTGTATTTGAAAATAGCCAGCATTCAAAGCAGACTTATTTTTTTTTCTGTACGGAAGTCCGTATGGACACTGAAGCATCACTTGTCAGGCAATGCAAAAACCACTGACCACCATTATCAGCATATTATAATCTGTTAAATCTGTAAAAATAGCCTCCCGAAATATGAGTTGCCAAACATAATCCACCAGTGCAGTAAAAAATTGTAAAAGGTCAAAAGTCAGCCAGTTGCACCTTTGGATAAACCAAAGCCGTAAATGCATCCGTGATGAAACTTTGTGAAGCTGCAGTTAATCAGTCTCAAGACATTGCTGTAATATCCTCCCCTTCAAGGGCATCAATCAGATGGCCTCACAATCAATACTTGAAAAAAAATCCAAAAATGATTAAAAGCTGGTTTGTTATAAACATCTGGTCCATCCTGAGGTGCAAGAATTTATTAAGCTGTGGGTCTGTATTTTAGCTCACCTGACTTGTCAGCCAGCTGAGCTCATAGGATGGTCTTTTGTCCTCCATTAGCCAGATCCACTTCAAAGTCGTGGGGATTTACCTTGGGTGGGTCTACCAAATTATTTCAAGTAGCATGCTCCTACAATTTTAGTATTTAAGATTTTATTCATTTTTTGGCAAAGTTTTAAAAAAAGTCAAACAGCTCAGCCAAATGCTTCAAAATTGCATAGGGCCACTTATTGGGAACCCATAAACTAAAATTGTTCAAACATTGGTACAGCAACTTTATGCATTTTTGTTTTTGCTTTTTTTTTACTTTTGACTCTAAAACCGTCAGTTTTTTAAACCAGGTGGAAATGGTGCTTGTGGAAGAATCGAAACTTAGTTGTCCACTAGGTGGTGATATTCTGCATTCCTCATTTTAAATATTTCAATTTGGGAACTTAACTGGTTAATAAATTTGTTAAAATTGTTCTGCTCCACTTTTTCAATTTTCATTAATTTTTTACTTTTTTTGTTTTTTGGCAAAATCTAAAAAAAATCTCCAAAACTGCTTAGCTGATTGCTTCAAAATTGCATAGGGACACTTCTGGGGATTCATACTTTAATGCTTGGCTGATTGCTTCAAAATTGCACAGGGACACTTCTGGGGACCCACAGATTTTAATTTGTTCAACAGGTGATGCTGGTTTTTTGGTGAATTTTTGAGTTTTCACTATTTTCAACTTCTCCAAAACCATCATTCTGATTGTCCTGGAACTCTATGGAAATGTGGCTTCTGGTAGGGCTTAACAAAATTGTTTACTACATGCGTGATGCATGGTTCTCTTGAATTTAATTTTTCCATATCCGATACCCATCAGTGAATGCATGCATTTCTGTTGATTACTATCAGTCAATGGAAATTGCAATTGAGTAATTTTCAACTTTTCCAAAATGGTCAACCAGATTTGCTTCAAACTTGGATAAGATGTACATTTGTTGCATCCATACCATTAACCAAGGTTTTTGAAATGGTCTTGCTCTATATAGATTTAAAGAATTTTTTTTTTTAAGTTTTTGCAAATTATTAAATCTCAAACACCCAAGCCAGTTACTTGGAAATTACATATTTCTGGGGACCCCTAAACCATTTGTCCAACAGGTGATGCTGCAATGGAGATTTGAGTCTGTGCATGTACAGTCAGGGGGATGCAGGACAGTCACAATCCTAATTTTTTTTAAATCTGAAACATCAGGGTTGACTGATAGATGGCTATGCCCTCCAAATAGTTTGTTGAGGATAAAAAAGTAAAAAGATATAAAGTATCCCTAAAAGCAAAATGTTCTTATCCTAGCTGTGGCTACATTTCCATATTTTCCAAAGTGGAAAAGGAGAACTTTGAAAAGTTGCACCAGGCCAGATCTCAGCGAGTTAACAAAACTTTGTATGCCTGCCTTTTCTCCAGATGTAGGCCATATTACATTTGAAAATTTGCATTTTGTTGGACAAGCTTCAACATCATAAAATGGAGGAAGGCCAGATCAGGGTTTTTCTTGAGGTAGCACAATATTGTAGGGGTTTAGTGGAGGTCTGTAGTCATTGCTCACCTCATGAAATTTTGGAAAAAGCACACATTTCTTGAGCTGTGCTTCAGTAGTGTTCAAAACATGTAGTACATCCAAAAATTGCAAGATCTGCTTTCAATGTTGGGATTGATTTGAACTTTGTACAGTATAGCAACATGTCTAGATGCCAGTCCTGTGCATGGTGGTTTATGGCTCCAGACTGACCTGCTCAAGGGTGCTAGGAATTACAGCATGGCCGACAAGGCCCCCTATTTTGTGCCGAGACTGGCTGTGAGGCTATACTTTTTAAGTGGCTGTGCAGCCATGCGAGAAGTTTCAATGTATTATGCATAGTGGTGACAAGAGGGCTGAACTACAGTTCTGTTATACCTCATTCATGGTGCCCTCCAATAAAAGAACTTGGCTGTTGTCTGCTTTCTGAGGAATTTATATTGAAGCAATACATAAAGGTACAGCTTTTAACTCTTTGCTTTGGCAAAGAAGACCAATTGGTAAACAGCCTTTCTCAACATTTTGAGCACTTGTTGCACAGAAAGCTGTTTGAGCGACTGCCGTTTCCCACACAAGTTTCCAATAACTTCCCCCAACATTTATTTTGCAGTTGGGTTCAATGCAGAATTGTATTTTAGACACTTGCAGTAAATTAAGATTGGAACATTGAGCCCCTTGTTAATGATCATTGTACTTGAAGAGTACCTTTCAAGCTTTATTGAATGTGCAGGTATATATTTCAAAACACTGCAATGAATGGTTTGCTCTCAAAATTGGAATATGTATAACCCAACACAATTAATGATATGGGCAGATGGTGGCATTAGATGTTTGTTCTCTCTATGGAAAGGGGAAAAAGTTCTGGACAGACAATTTGAGATGCTCGTGTTCGGCAGTTGATGCCACTGATGTGGGTTTTTCAGACAGCCCTTCTAAACCTGCAAAAGTACCAAATGTGCAAAAAGGAAAATGTTGAATATATCAAAATAAGATTAAATGTATCAAAATGAAAGCAGCTTAAAATGTTTCCAACTAAGAACAGTGTATCAATAAAATTTCAAAATAAGAACCAAAATGGGCAAAAATATAAGTGTAGAAATAAAAGAAAATAACCAAAATGTATCAAAAAGGAATCCAAATAAAAATTGGCTTGTGTTCAGCATGTTCAGTGTACCAGTAGACTTGAACAAGCTCTCCTTGTACAGTGTTCATGCCCCCAATAATACTGAAGGTATTGCTGTGGAAGAGATCTTTGGAGAGAGTATAAATAAATTGATAGTTTTTTCATTGAACTGTGAAGGTTCAAAAGAGCTGGTGAGGAATGAATAGGTTTAGGTTGTCAAGAGTAGCCCCATATAATGGTGACTTGTGATCCTACAAAGTAGCTGTCACTGGCAATCAAGAAATTCCAAAAGAAACTGCCTAGCAAATTGCTTTCTTCTTGGTTTAGTAAATTTTAGTAAAGTTTCCAGTGTAAGGGTCTAGTCAAAAGGAAGGCAACTACACAAAGGCATCATTGATAAAGAGTAGACTTCCTGAAAATATATCCAAATGGTTACTAAAATGAAAACATAAAATTCAGAAAAAAAATGACCCCCTGGTCAAACTAGATGGTGGGTTAGTCCGTGGTCGAATGGCTCTTGGATAAACTGCACACATAAAAATGTTTATGTTGTGTCATGTGTTCAGCATATAATTTACCCATCCTGGTAAAGCCCACAGTTGGTTGACAGCACATCCTTGGAAAAGTAGAATTCCTGTTTTATCCTGCCACATGCTGTTGCTGTTGTAAATTTGTTCCCATTTTCTGAAAGAAAGCAGTCGTTTGTTTTAAGTGGCACACTAAACTGTATTCCTGAATGGTAGATTGTTCCACTTTTTAAATGTTTTTTTAATGGCAGTTTTACATTTTTAAACATCGGGCATGCAAGTTGAATACCTTGTCTTTCGGCATTTTACATGTAGGTCAAATGCTGATTTCTGAGCACGTCTTTAGCATCTGTAGTAGTCAAAATTATGTGGCTGCACATAAAATTTTAATTTTAAGGAAATTGGGCAGTGGCAGATTTTTTCAGTGTGCCCATAGTAATATAGTTATCCTCGACAAAAAGGAACTGCATGTGGCCCTTCCCATTTGTCATTGGGGGGGGGGGGGTCAAAGTGGACTGTGGAATGGCTTAAGACCAGAAAACTACAATGTCTAGTTACATACCGTACTGTATTATTTAAATTAAGCATCCAGAGTGCTTAGCAAGTTTTCAGAATGCAAAGTTCGATTGGTTTTGAATAGAACTGTTCTTGCACAGTTAATGGTTCATATTTAGAATAGTGACTCTGGAATGAAATATAAAAAGAACCAGCATTTGAAATAACAAGACCACCAAAAGGGATATACTGATGCATGTAAAGTTCAAAGAAATACAGTTCAGTTTTGCATGTTGCTTGAATATGATGAGAATAGTGTAGATTCTTGATGCTTAAATTTTGCATCTGATACCAACAGATCTGGTCTGAAGTACTTTATTTTTGCATCATGTGGCAAGTTGTCTTCCAAGTTGCCTTGGTTTCTCTAATAACCATGCTCCCGTTCCCCCTTCATTATGCAGTAGTCTGACAAAAGGCTCTTGTATAATCCAGTAAACATGCTCCAGTTGCCTTACAGTTATACCATGAATAAAGTTGCTTTGAATTTACAGTAATCATACTCAAGCTGCTCCACAGTGTTGGTAGTAATGCTACAGCTGTTGCATAGGCAGCTGGTGCATCATTTGCCAGGAGTGTGTGGAATGAGACAGAATCCAGTTTTGGATGGCTCATTGAGGATAACGCTGGAATCAAGAGTTGTTGGATTTTCGTGTTTTCATGAGGCGTGATGAGCCGAGAGAAAACATGGAAATCTACCAAAGAGTGATCCCACTGTTATCCTTAATGGGCCAGCCATACTGAAATTTCTTCTATGTCTTATAAAAGGCAAGTGCACCAAATAAGTTGTTGCAGAGAAATGTTTGAAAACGACGCCATTTTGAAAGTGGGAGGAGTCTGTATTTTATTTAATGCACCATGGCCTCTCATTGGTTTGTCTGCTACTTGAAACCAATAACTGACAAAACAAATGAAAGATTACAATGAAAACCTTATTCTTAATACCCATGCAGGATACCTCACTCGGGATAAGCTTCAGACCAGTCATTGATCTTCAGACTGGTAATATGAATGCCATGTTGTATCACAAGTCCCCAGCATTAGAGGTACATTGACCCTGCTGTATGCAAGTTGCATGGGACAACTTTGCTGTCTTGCAGCATTCTTTGATTTTCATCATTTAGACACAAGATGCACAAGACAAGCTTTAGTTTCTTTGTGGCCAAGTTCCCATGGGCAATGAGCATGGGTTATTGTGAATGGAAAGCTTCAAGCCACCTGCAAATTGTCCTGCGGTCTACAAGGGCCTATCAAATAAAACTGTTTCTCATCACTGGTCACCAAGCATTTTGATCTTTAATTTCAATTTTATTTGTCAAGTAAAAAAGTTTTGTCCACAATTAGTCCATTTATCATTTAGGGGATAAAAAATACAATCCTGCCTGCCAGATATCTTAAGCAAACTGTAAAATGGTAAATCTATTTTATCCTGCTTGATGTGGATGGAATTGTTGGCCACCTGCAAATTCTTTGTACATGCATGTCCCTCAGTCTGCTGTTACCATGGTTACTAAACGAAGATGTACTATTTCAGATGTCCCAGGTGCCACAGGAGCAACAGGTCCCACTGGACCACCCGGTCCCAAAGGTGATACTGGTGCCACAGGTAAGACTTTTATTTGGAATAATCTTTATTGAATGATTACATTAATTTAGAATTGAGTATGATGGGCATTCTCCATTTTTGGGATATTATACCTTTGTCTATGCCCAACCAGAATTATGGTAGTGAAACATAACTTAACCATACTATGACCACTTCTCTATTCAGTACAGTATTTTGACTTGTCTTTCTGGGTTGACCAATTCTACTGGCTACTGTCAAAGATGTGGCATTGCATGTGATAATTGTCGGTGGACTGATGCTGGTTGAAGGCTCCAAGTATGCCCACACTACAGTAGTCCCTCCTTTGAGAGACCACCCCTACTGCCACCCAAAAGGTGGTCGCATAAAGCAGGTGGTCCCTCAAAGGAGGTATAAATAACACCTGACAACTGTGCTCTTTCAAAGGAGGTGGTCTCCCAAAGGAGTGGTCTTTCAAAGGAGGGACTACTGTATCTCCTTGTTGAAAACTGCTACCAGCAAAAGTATAGTGCTGTCGTGTGCATGTTCGATACAATGAGCATGGAATTAACAGATCCTGCTGCTGAGCCAGTAAGTACTTAAGAGTATGGCTGTTGAACTTAAATTAAAAAAGTATGGCTCATGAGCTTTTGGTACTAATAGAAACATAAAAGTATGGCTGAATGTTCATTACCAAGTAATAGTCTTGACTGAACCTTAAAGACCGGTCTTATGTTATATATGCAAGTTTGTCATTTTTTTGTAAATGGAATTGAGTATTGTATGCCCCCACATGCTTGGCCCAAAAAACAACAAATTTAATTGTAAGTGTAAATGTATTTATGCCTTAAGAAAATTTTGTGCCCATTGATGGATGGGTGTAAAATACATCCTTACAAAACTGAATGTCATTCAGAAAATGCCATTGACCTTATTTTTTTGTAGTATTTTAAAGTTCATCAGCCATACTTTAGTGGACTTGACATTGTAATGAGGTTAAATTGAGGATGAATTCTGCCATGCCTTCATATATTTTAGGTCCCCCTGGCACACCAGGAGGTGGAGGTGCTGGTGGAATTGGTGCAACTGGAGCAACTGGACAGCAAGGAATAACAGGTCCAACAGGTCCCACTGGTCCCCGTGGACCTACAGGAGCAACTGGTCCAAAGGGTGACAGAGGTCCACAGGGTCCACCAGGCACAGGAGGTGGTGGTGGTGGTATAGGGCAAACAGGTGCAACAGGACCATCAGGAAATACAGGAGGCACTGGTTCTACAGGGCCATCAGGTCCAACAGGTGGCACTGGTTCTACAGGGCCTACAGGTCCAACAGGTGGTACTGGATCAACTGGTCCATCAGGCCCCACTGGAGCTACAGGACCTCAAGGAATAGAGGGTAAAACTGGAGCTTCGGGAGGCACTGGACCAAGAGGCCCTGCAGGGGAAAGAGGACAAACTGGGTTCACAGGTGCAAGTGGTCCTTTTGGTGCAACTGGTCCACAAGGACCACCAGGTCCACCAGGTACTTCTACTGGTCCAGGGGGTGCAGGGGCCACTGGCGCAACAGGTCCAAGTGGTTCAACAGGCCCAAGTGGTCCAACTGGGGGTACTGGTTCAACTGGTCCTAGTGGCCCAACTGGTGGTACTGGATCCACAGGCCCCACAGGTCCAACTGGTATTACAGGAGCAACAGGACCTTCTGGTCCCACAGGAGCAACTGGTCCTGGTGGTCCTGAAGGCAAGACTGGTGCTTCAGGAGGATCTGGACCCGCAGGATCCCAAGGTTTCACAGGAGCAACTGGTCCACCAGGCCCACCAGGAAATGCAGGTCCAGGTAGCAAGGGAGATACTGGATCAACTGGTCCATCAGGTCCTACTGGTGGTACTGGCTCTACCGGTCCAACAGGTCCTACTGGAATGACTGGATCTACAGGTCCCACAGGCCCAACTGGAAGCACAGGAGCCACAGGACCAAGTGGACCAACAGGAGGAATTGGTGCTACAGGTCCAAGTGGCCCAACTGGAGCATCAGGTATTAGCTGTGTTTGCATGCAAAAGCACCTCATCTTCCAACATGTTGTGATCTCTAATCCCATACAATAGTATGGTAGCTTGACTTCTAAATCTTTCTACAGACACAATTATGCAATATTGCAAGATGTTCCACTGGGTCAAAATTTGCTTTTGTATAACTGCAGCATGTTGGCAAAATACAGCAGATGAAAACTTTCCTCAGCACACATCTTTGTCATAAAACAAGTGGGTATCTTCAATACTGAAAATAACACATCTGTACATATACTGTCATAAGAGGAAGAACAAATCGACTGGAGTAAAGAACTCTGACAATGAAGTTGTAAGATAAGTGTTCTTATGCAGCAGAATTTTAAGATTATATTTGCATTTTGTTGTTTTGTTGTATTCTTTCAATAGACACGAAACATGACAATTTCAATAGACTTGAAACGTGTGACAATTACAAACTTTTCCTCTCAATGAAAAATGTTTCCAGTCATGCGCATTACGTGTACAAACTCACTTGTATACTTTTTAGTTTTTATTGAAAAATAACACGTTATAAAGCAGGTGAGCTCAAAGCATCATGGGAGCGGGTATGTAAAGATTTTTTATGCTTGAAGGTGGTCCTGGACCAAGAGGCTCTGATGGTGCAACTGGACCCAGAGGTCAGCAAGGTTTCACAGGTGCCAGTGGGCCTGCTGGTCCAGCAGGAGGAACAGGAGGCCCTGGCCCCAGAGGTCCAAGTGGATTTACAGGAGCAACTGGACCTTCAGGTCAACAAGGTTTCACAGGACCCCGTGGACCCACTGGGTTTACAGGAGCAACAGGAGACACTGGACGTCCTGGTAGTGATGGCAGACCTGGTTCTACTGGTGCCACTGGCCCAGCAGGTTCAACTGGTCAACCTGGAAGAGATGGAAACACAGGATCTACAGGTCCATCGGGCCCAACAGGAGGCACTGGTGGAACTGGTCCTACAGGACCAACAGGAGCAACAGGTTCCACTGGCCCATCTGGCCCCACGGGAGGAACTGGTTCAACTGGACCAAGTGGAAGAACAGGTGCTACTGGTGCAAGAGGTCCAAGTGGCTCCCCAGGAGCAACAGGAGAAATTGGTGCAACTGGTGGCACTGGTCCCAGTGGCCCACTTGGTTTCACAGGTGCAACTGGTCCAACAGGTCAACCTGGAGCAACTGGTCCCATTGGTAACACAGGAAGCACTGGTCCTGGTGGTCCTACAGGTTTCACTGGTGCCACGGGCCCAACAGGTTCAGCGGGAGCAACAGGCCCAATAGGAGCAACAGGTCAACAAGGAGGAACTGGTGGTCCAGGGGCACCTGGTGAAAGAGGTCAGACTGGAGCAACTGGCCCAGCAGGCGCAGCAGGTAACACGGGTTCTACTGGTCCATCTGGTCCAACTGGAGGTACTGGTTCTACTGGTCCTACTGGTCCAACTGGTTCAACAGGTGCAACAGGCCCATCTGGTCCAACGGGAGGCACTGGATCAACTGGTCCCTCAGGAAATACAGGTGCAACTGGTCCAGCTGGGCCACAAGGTGGTACTGGTGGTACCGGAGGCCCAGGAGCTACAGGACGCCCTGGCCCAGCTGGGCCAACTGGATTCACAGGTTCAACTGGTCCAACGGGACCACAAGGAGGAAGTGGACCTCCCGGCCCAACAGGAAATACAGGATCAACTGGTCCAGCAGGACCAATAGGTTTTACAGGTTCAACTGGTCCAGGAGGACCACGAGGTTTTACTGGAGCAACAGGTCCCCCTGGTGCAGCTGGTGGTACAGGCGGTCCAGGCCCAGCAGGTGGTGATGGCAATACAGGTGCAACTGGCCCATCTGGACCCACAGGAGGAACTGGATCAACAGGACCAACTGGCCCCACAGGATCAACAGGTGCAACAGGCCCAACAGGCCCGACAGGTGGCACTGGAGCAACCGGACCTGGTGGCAGAACTGGTGCAACAGGTAGCAGGGGTCCCAGTGGTTTTACAGGTGACACAGGTCCACAAGGTTTTACTGGCTCAACAGGACCTGGTGGCCCACAAGGTTTCACTGGAGCAACTGGTCCAAGTGGGCCATCAGGACGTCCAGGTGAAACTGGTGCAACTGGTCCAAGTGGGCCAGCAGGCCCAGGGGGATTTACTGGAGCAACTGGTCCAACAGGAAGAACTGGTGCCACTGGACCTAGAGGTTTCACTGGGGCACCTGGTCCAGGTGGTCCAAGAGGTTTCACAGGTTAGTAAATCATGGATTAAATTGTAGTCACCAGCTTTGTGCCTATATTTCAGCATTTTAATGCAATGTTCTGATGACTTGCCTTGCTTTATATATTATTTGCTCTTTTATGGAAATACAAAAACTATCCAGTCAGTGGATTCTGCACAGTGAAGCTGAACTTGTCAATGTTTACAGAATTTCTACACTAAATTTGTATAGTGGTGGGTATATTGTGAAACCAATGTAGTGGTCAAACATTCTTGCCTCAACAGAATGGGAAATTGTTGATACAGTAATTGGGAACGAAGGTGTTACAAATTTAAGCTTTAAATTTAGTGTGCAGTGTTCACTGTATTTTAGATGAGTCATAAACTGTAGATATTGATTGGAAAGAAAAGACTTGGCAAGATGAGATAACATTACAGAGGTTACCAGTCGATAGTCCCAATTTAACTGCAGCAGCATAATGTGAAATACATTCACATTTACAGGTGCAACTGGCCCACAAGGTGCTACTGGTTCATCTGGCCCTGGTGGAGCACCTGGTAGAGATGGAAACACTGGTGCTACTGGCCCAAGTGGTCCTACAGGAGGCACTGGAGCCACAGGTCCCACAGGTCCCACTGGTATCACAGGAGCTACAGGTCCCACTGGTCCAACAGGTGGAACTGGTTCAACTGGCCCAGCAGGACGCACAGGAGCAAGTGGTACACCAGGCAGGGATGGTTTCACTGGGGCTACAGGTTTACAGGGCTTCACTGGTGCCACTGGTCCAGGTGGAAGAGATGGTTTTACTGGAGCTACAGGTCCAACTGGACGCACAGGAGCTACTGGCGCAGCTGGTAGACCAGGCTTTACTGGAGCAACTGGTCCTGGAGGCCCACAAGGTTTCACTGGAGCAACAGGTCCTGGTGGTGCACCAGGCTTCACTGGTGCAACTGGTCCAGCAGGTGCCACAGGACCCTCAGGGACACCTGGTGCAACTGGTAGCCCTGGACCTGGTGGCAGACCGGGTAACACTGGAGCAACTGGAGCCACTGGTCCAACTGGCCCAACAGGATCTACAGGTTCAACAGGTCCATCAGGTCCAACTGGAGGAACAGGTTCTACAGGTCCAAGTGGTCCTACAGGAGCAACTGGTCCAGGAGGTCCACAAGGATTCACAGGTGCAACTGGCCCAGCGGGTGCCACTGGATCAACTGGACCTGGTGGCCCACAAGGTTTCACTGGAGCAACTGGACCTGGTGGCCCACAAGGTTTCACTGGTGCAACAGGTCCATCAGGTAGAACTGGAGCAACAGGAGCAGGAGGTCCACAAGGTTTCACTGGTGCAACTGGACCAGGTGGTCCTGCAGGATTCACTGGTGCAACAGGTCCAGGTGGACCTAGAGGATTCACAGGTATGTTGCCATTGTCCTTAGGATTGTCAGACAGGGGGGAGGGGGGGTATGCTCAAAAAGAACCACAGCCATGTTCATTGTTGAGTTCATACTGGTGATGAAATGGTAAATATCAGAAAAAATCCTGAATACATCTGTGGTGAATTCTGATAACCTTTGTATTGAAAAAAGCTTAAATGTTCTATCAAAAAACTCCCAATAAAAGCCTTTGTAACTTCCCACTTTCTCCAGTGTGGCCTATTGGCCATCATGTAAATTACACTATTTTACATTTTGCACATATCAATTTGGTATTTGCAATACAGTGACTGCAAATGAAAATTTTCCATGTTGATTTTTTGTATACATCGGGTACAGGCTCAGAAACATGTTCTGAGTAATTACCCGCTGAAGAACCTAGACTTAAATTGGGCTAATACAGCCTATGTCAAAATTGTACAGAAGAACGTGACAATGGTACTTCCATGTTTATACAGGTTAGTGACAGGTTAGCATATGGTGTGGAGAGTTCAGACTACAGAATAGGGTAATGACTACCAGGAAGTGGTTCTGGATGAAAAGGCACAAATACAATTGAGCTGGTACAATATATTAAGAAGTTGGCAGATCCAAATTGATCCGTAGTGTTTGTATAGCAGTTTAAACTGATACATGCTAAGAAATGCATAGCGTACATATGTCTACAAGAAATTGTCAAAAAAGTATATCCTTGCTTGCATCGGTTTCTATACAGATGTGGACTTGGGGACACTTGGAAGTTTTTGTGAACTTGAAAAATCTTAATTTGTGAAAGTTGTGAACATGTGCGTTTTTCTAATAGTACAGTTCTATTTCAGGTGCAACTGGTCCACAGGGAGCCACTGGTCAACCTGGCCCTGGTGGTGGACCTGGTAGAGATGGAAACACTGGTGCTACTGGCCCAAGTGGTCCTACAGGAGGCACTGGAGCCACAGGTCCCACAGGTCCCACTGGTGTCACAGGAGCTACAGGTCCCACTGGTCCAACAGGTGGAACTGGTTCAACTGGCCCAGCAGGACGCACAGGAGCAAGTGGTACACCAGGCAGGGATGGTTTCACTGGGGCTACAGGTTTACAGGGCTTCACTGGTGCCACTGGTCCAGGTGGAAGAGATGGTTTTACTGGAGCTACAGGTCCAACTGGACGCACAGGAGCTACTGGCGCAACTGGTAGACCAGGTTTTACTGGAGCAACTGGTCCTGGAGGCCCACAAGGTTTCACTGGAGCAACAGGTCCTGGTGGTCCCAGAGGTTTTACAGGCAAGTTGCTTGAACAGTTTGGGTTGCATAAGCTGCATACTGGATTATGGGTATGACCATGTAGAAATGCAACATATATTTATATATATTTTTTCAGTTCATTATAGTATAAACATGTGTAAATTTTTTTCACTAAATGCTACCATTATAAAAAATGAACTGGTATTCATTTGCTGTTATTTCAATTACATTAAAATTCAAGTGTCTGATGTCTTTACTAAATATAAGGTAAAGACCAGCTGCTGCCATCACAAAAGTGTCAGCAAACTCTTAGACTGTAAAACAAGATTGGTTTTCCTGTTGATGACCTATTTATAAGTTTCATTGTGCTGTTCTAGCCTTGAATCTTTAAATTTGTGCATCAAGCATAAACAGTGATAAAAATGGCTAAAATGATCAAATTGGACATTGAGCATAGCAATTGGAGGGGGGAGGCATGAAGTATCGGAGTGTCAAAAGTTGAATGGAATAGGCTATTTTAGTGAAATACTGTAATGATTTGAAAATGGAATACTAGTCATTGATTTTGTGTACAGACATAGTTTTACTGTCACTTTCCTGAAGGAATTTTTATTCCCATTGATTTTTTGTATATAGGTGCGACTGGTCCTGCTGGACCTAGTGGAGCCACTGGTGCTGGTGGTCAGCCGGGCAGAGATGGAAACACAGGAGCCACAGGACCATCTGGTCCCACTGGAGGAACTGGTGCTACAGGTCCCTCAGGTCCCACTGGTGTCACGGGAGCAACTGGTCCCACAGGTCCAACAGGTGCCACAGGATCAACTGGTCCTGGAGGCCGTACTGGTGCAACTGGTACACGTGGGCCGGCTGGCAACACTGGTGCTACTGGTCCATCAGGAGCAACAGGATCCAGAGGGCCTGCCGGTAGGGATGGATTCACAGGTGCAACTGGCCCATCAGGTCGCACTGGTGCCACTGGTTCAACTGGTCCAGCAGGTGCAACAGGCCCACAAGGCCCGCAAGGTTTTACAGGATCAACAGGCCCAGGTGGTCCAACAGGTTTCACAGGTAATGTTTCTTGAATATTTCTAGTAATCTGACCTAGGATATTACCTTCTCAAAATATTGTTAAAATGTGCATCTTAAAACCAAAATTCAGTCTGTAAAAGTACTCAATAGGACTAAACACGTACTTTACAAACTCCTAATTTATAGATCATAAACTGTCCACACGGTCCAGAGGGACAAAAATGTCAGTAAAATTCAAAGATGGTAAGAGGATTCTGATGGTAAACAGAATGACATCAAGTGAACAATGATTGAAAAGTCCCAACACAAGCTGAGAGTAAATTTATGCTTTGTCATGTCCATGCATGAACAGACTTTGAGTGGTGACTTGAGGAGTCTGTTCAACAGGGTATACTGTCCTCCACTTGATCCAAAATGGAACACTGAATGTCTAGGAACATGAGGATTAAATTTTGGACACTTATGCTCTACCCCAAATGCTGGAGCAGTGGGCCATGATTACATCCTGGTAGAGGACAGTGCTGGGCAACAGCCAGAGTGGTCAGTATGCCGAAGAGCATACCATGCAGAGGATGGACTGGCCTGCATGCACACCAGACCTAAACCCCATAGAACATTATGGGATGTTCTCCGGATGTGCTGCTCTTGTTTTGCACAGCTGACTGTCCAGCAACTGGACCAATGTCAACTTACCCAACCATAATGTAAAACCAGTTACCTTTGTCAAAAAGTATCCTTAATGTTGGACCCAAAACATTGACTGTTATCCCCATCAATTTTAGATGCGCCAGCCATTACTGTGTTCAAGTCAAAAACTGCTTGTTTAGAAAGGATATAGAAATTAATGCAATAATCTTACCTACATACAGAACAAAATAACATGTCCTCATGCTTATACGTGTACCTCTATTCCCATACTTCATGCTTGTACGTGTACCTCTATTTCCATACTTCATGCTTAGACGTGTACCTCTATTTCCATACTTCATGCTTGTACGTGTACCTCTATTTCCATACTTCATGCTTGTACGTGTACCTCTATTTCCATACTTCATGCTTGTACGTGTACCTCTATTTCCATACTTCATGCTTAGACGTGTACCTCTATTTCCATACTTCATGCTTAGACGTGTACCTCTATTTCCATACTTCATGCTTATCTTTTTTTAAAAAAGGTCTCAATTGCTTGTATATAAAATTCATAATTGTTGAACAAATGTTGTACATCTTAATAAGTACTGGGTAACAGGACAGGCTGTGCTTTGAACTCCCCTTCATTGTAATTTTGTATTACTTCCATTTTGTACCGTCCACTTATGAAGAAAAGAATTTGAATTTAATTGCACTGGGCCAAGCACTCATTGAGGGTGGCAAACATTGATCATGCAACAGTAAAACAAATAGACTGCATGAAGAGAAATTGCCAAGCAGTGATCACAGCAGTGGAGTGCATACCCACTATTGAACAATAGCTGTTTGGATATTTCATTGTAAACTTCCACACACCAGCGGCCGCCAGATCTTTTAAGAGCTAAAACAAACTTTGTTGCCTTTGCTTGCCATTTTTGGTTTTTGTTGAGGAAAAAAACTAGTCCTTTGCACTAACCCCTAAAAAGCCTGTTACTGCCCAGCAGGAAGTGATCCCTGTCAAATTTTGAGAGTATACCAATTCCTCCATTATTGTTCCAGGAGCAACTGGTCCCTCAGGAGGACCTGGCAGGGATGGCAATACTGGTGCAACTGGTCCAAGTGGACCTACAGGTGGTACTGGTGCCACTGGTCCCACAGGCCCAACTGGATCTACAGGATCTACTGGTCCAACTGGTCCCACCGGAGCAACTGGTTCTACAGGCCCAGGAGGCAGAACAGGAGCAACAGGATCAAGAGGTCCTCAAGGTTTCACCGGTGAAGCTGGCAGACCAGGTTTCACTGGAGCTACTGGTAGACCAGGCTTCACTGGTGCCACTGGTCCAACTGGACGCACAGGAGCAACTGGTGCAACTGGACGAACAGGTTTCACGGGATCACCAGGACCACGTGGGCCACAAGGTTTCACTGGATCAACTGGACCTGGAGGTCCCGCAGGATTTACAGGTATGCACAAATTGAACCAATCCAGGTAAAATTTGTTACACCAGTGTGTCACCGCACCTTGCTCTAAATCTTTTAATATATCGAAGGTCACCATAAACTGAGCCAAATGCAGTATTGTGTTAAAACACAATCTTTTCACATGGAGTGGCAGTTAGTTTCCATCATCCCTCAATGCAGCATAAGTGGATCTGTATATCCACTTCCGCCATTATTTTTTGTATTCCAAACATATTCACTGTATTTTGGGAATTTTCATCCGACCAGTAACTGTTCAGTTATCACCCTGGCAGGTCAAGAAGGCCTCTATTGAAGTTACTGAAATTTGAAGTATAATCTGGTATCGAGTTTAAGATATTTGTGGCATTTTTTTGGGGAGGGGGGTGCAAATTTGCAAATACTTACCAACTGAAAACATTTAGTGCCACAAAAGTTGTGTGCAGCTGTCGGAACAAATTCCTGTAGTGAATTGACAGAAATTGCTGAGTAATCTGTCGATTTCCTGTAGCACATTCACTTTTTGGTTTGCTATTGAAGTAATTGGCCAATATCATTGAGTTCCAACAATGATGAGGGAAGTTCTCACAATTGGTTGTAGATTGAAATGCCACTGCTTGTGGTCTTGAGACAAATGCTAGATAGGAGAAAAATATACAAAGGAGATGAGATTTTGGGCTAGTTGCGAGCACTAGGAGCTAGTAGAGCTATATATCCACTTGCATATTGGCTGATCAACACCAGCACTGCTAAAAGACCAGTAAGTATACCAAAAATACATACATTGCTTAGATATCATGTATCATTATGGGCAATTAACTTTCCCACTCAAATTACGCAAAAGTTTCCAGATGCAAATTGCAGTCTTCTTTACTATTTAAATTTCATGTAATAACATTTTTGCTAATGACCTTGAATAAAACCAATCATAAAAAATGCATGTCCCAGGTCAACAGTATTCCCTGGGCATGGCATGGGTTGGCCACATTATACCCAGCCTGTGACGAGGAAAGCTTTTGATTCAGTCTTATTCTGGCCTTAACAGGGGTGGTTACAAATTTGTCACTTGGATTCTGGCTTTAGGTAGACCTTGGTAGTTAGAATTTAAGGCTAGGATTAATTTTGTGATGAAAAATGGGGTGTGGCTTATGACTTTAGTTGTGTAAATTCAGGATATGTGGAGCTTCCAGTTCACTTTTTTTGTGTTGAATAGGTGCCACGGGCCCATCAGGCAGAACAGGTGAAACAGGAGCACAAGGTTTTACTGGTGCCACCGGTCCTGGAGGACAGCCTGGAAGAGATGGCAACACAGGAGCAACTGGTCCCAGTGGCCAAACCGGTGCAACAGGAGGCACAGGCCCAAGTGGCCCAACTGGAGCCACAGGTTCAACAGGTCCCAGTGGTCCAACTGGTGGTACTGGTGCAACTGGTCCTGGTGGAAGAACTGGAGCAACTGGATCGCGTGGCCCTGCTGGCTTTACTGGTGCCACTGGCCCAGCTGGCAACACTGGTGCAACAGGTCCACAGGGCGCTACAGGACCAGGTGGTCAACCTGGGAGAGATGGATTCACAGGAGCAACTGGTCCCTCAGGACGAACGGGAGCCACTGGTGCCGCAGGGAGACCTGGGTTTACTGGAGCCACTGGACCATCAGGCAGAACAGGAGCCACAGGTGCCACAGGCCGCCCAGGCTTCACTGGAGCAACTGGTCCTGGTGGTCCACAAGGTTTCACTGGAGCAACGGGACCAAGTGGAAGAACTGGAGCTACAGGCGCTCGAGGACCACAAGGGTTTACAGGTACTTGGTCATAGCTGACACTTGTATTTTACACTTTAAAAATAAGTTTGTGCACTATTTATGAGTTACCTACTCTTTATGTAGAAATCTACAACCCATACATAGGCAGAGCTTGAAAAGTTTTACAATTATATGTAAACGAAAAGCTAAATTAACCACCATGGGCAAAACACAGAAATACAGAGGTGAAATAATGTAAGAGACTCTTCAAATTGCTCTTGATGCTTTATCATTTTCATCAAATATCAAGCCCACTTTCAAAACCAGTATCTGCGGCAAGCTCTGGTCATTAGTATAAGCCCATACAGCCAGTTAAGAGTACACTGGAGCCAACTATTGTGAAAACTATTATGACAATCTCCAGTGACATACCGCAGGTCCTTTTAAGACCACTCTTTGAAGACACTGACAGTATTTTTTCTAAAATTGACAAAAGAGCAAGGCCACCCACAGTACAAAACTTTTCTAGCAGAAGGGACAGTTGAAAATGGTAGGTATCCCTGTAGATGAGTTGACACAGCCACATTAACAATGCAACCTCCTCTGTTCTTTTATAGGTGCCACTGGTCCAGGTGGACCAGGAGGACAGCCAGGCACCCCAGGACGTGATGGAAACACAGGTGCAACTGGTCCATCTGGTCCAACAGGTGGAACTGGAGCTACAGGTCCCTCTGGTCAAACAGGTGCAACTGGTTCCACTGGTCCAACTGGCCCCACTGGAGGCACAGGTGCTACTGGACCTGGAGGAAGAACAGGAGGCACAGGTGCAACTGGTCCAAGTGGTCGCACAGGAGCAACTGGAGCAACTGGCAGACCAGGTTTCACAGGAGCAACTGGCCCAGGTGGGCAACCAGGAGCTACAGGAGAAACTGGTCGACCTGGTTTCACTGGTGCAACTGGACCCTCAGGAAGAACTGGTGCTACAGGAGCAACTGGCGGACCTGGTGCCACAGGAACACCTGGTCGGGATGGCATGACTGGTGCAACTGGTCCATCTGGCAGAACAGGAGGAACTGGTGCCACTGGTCCCCAAGGTTTTACAGGAGCAACTGGACCAAGTGGTCGAACTGGTGCAACTGGTCCCCGTGGCCCTCAAGGTTTCACAGGTATGGCTGGTTATTGGTTAGGTTAAATCAGTGGTTTAAGAAGCAAAAGTCCTTACCTTGAGCTAGGATCGAGTAAAAGGCATGTTATAATTTTATTCCATGCAGGCATTAAATACCTCTGCCTTTGAGCATTTCCAAGATTGAAGCTTTCAATTACAAAAATTCTAGATGGAGTTGCAAGTACATTTAGACAAGAATTTGTACATTTAGAATCATGCTTTGTGCAACACTAAATTTGATTTTCACCCTCACAGAAAAGTAGACAATAGATTTATAAGACTTTCTGGAAGCTTTTATGCAAAGTGTGCTAACTAAATATACTTGCTTGTACAGGAAATCCAGGCAGAGATGGAAATACTGGTGCAACTGGACCAGCCGGAGGCCCAGGACGGGATGGCAATACTGGTGCTACTGGACCATCTGGTCAAACAGGAGCCACTGGAGCTACCGGTCCATCAGGTCCAACTGGAGCAACTGGATCAACTGGTCCCTCTGGACCGACAGGAGGCACAGGTGCAACTGGTCCAAGTGGTCGCACAGGAGGCACTGGTATGTCCTATGTTCATTTTTATTTTTACACATTAGTGCAGGGGGTGACAAAACTTACCCATGCCCTGCATGACAGTCAACTATTCAGTGAGTGAATGAGTGCTCTTGTACTGAAACCATGAAAAAAGTAGCATTAAGCTAATCTTGTTACAAATCTTGGCATCATTTGCCAAATAAAACTGCCTATATGTAGAACTTAATCTCATAAATTCATTTTGTTCATGTAAAGATCCTACTAAATGTTGAATTACTTCTGTTTTTGAGCCATTTTCAAATGTTTCAACTGAGTAGTGGAACACTTTTCAAATGCCCATATTGATACAAGGAAAACTGTCATTTCTCATTAAAAAGGTTCCACTGGTCCTACTGGAAACACTGGAGCCACAGGACCTTCAGGCCCAGCTGGGATGACTGGTGCAACTGGTCCATCAGGACGTACAGGAGCAACTGGTGCCACAGGAAGGCAAGGCTTTACTGGACCACGTGGCCCAGGAGGTTTTACTGGTGCCACTGGACCAAGTGGAAGAACAGGAGCTACTGGTGCCACAGGAAGACCTGGATTTACTGGAGCTACTGGTCCCACTGGACGCACTGGCGCCACTGGCCAAAGAGGTCCTCAGGGATTTACTGGTGATAGAGGTCCAAGCGGATTTACTGGTGCCACAGGCCCAAGTGGAAGGACTGGTGCCACAGGTCAAAGAGGTCCACAAGGTTTTACTGGTAGCACAGGACCAGCTGGACCTGCTGGATTCACAGGTTTGTTATCAAGACTGTTTGTACAAAAGAACATAGTCATCTTATGTGAAGTAAGAATGTAACGTGGGTAAAATTTCATTGTTGATGTGGACTTCTAAAGGCATTAAAATAGCATAACTTGATTGAAACATGCCCACTTTGACATTTAATGTTAAAATTGGTTTGTTCAATGAAGTTAAAAAGGGGCTTATTTTCATACATCTATATGTTCTCAGGTGCCACCGGACCTGCTGGTAGGCCTGGTTTCACTGGGGCTCAAGGTTTCACGGGTCAACCTGGTCCTGGTGGACAAACTGGGGCAACAGGGGCAACTGGCCCATCTGGCCAAACTGGTGCAACTGGATCTACTGGACCAACTGGCCCCACAGGCGGCACAGGTAATAAATGGTGATGCAAATGGTTGAAAAGCACATCTCCATACAAGATGCACATGCAATAACATAGGTCATCATTCATTTATTCACAGGGTTTGAAGAATATTCTACATGGCCACGAGAAGCCTACTATTGAGCTAACCCTGTTGAAAATAAAATGTCAACAGTACATGCTTTGTCAACGTGCAAGAAAATCCTAAGTTAGCTTTATGACAATTTCAAGTGAGCAGTAAAAGCACAATGCATTGTAATTTCAAAACCTACTGTTGGAGACTGTGCCCATTTGACTAAAGTCTTGAATGCAGGTGCCAACACTTTAGGGTAAATATTTATACAGAATCTCGTGCCATGTCTACAGAAACAACACTGTATATTGTATATGAGTCAGTGAATAACACTGACATACAGAAGTTACTTACTATGGTATTTTACTTTGGCGGTATGTGTTGAATATTTCAGGTGCAACTGGTCCATCTGGAAGGACTGGAGGTACTGGTGCAACTGGTCCATCTGGAAGGACTGGAGGTACTGGAGCAACAGGCCCTGCTGGTGCAACTGGTTCTACTGGTCCAGCTGGTATGACTGGTGCAACTGGTCCATCTGGTCGCACAGGAGGAACTGGAGCCACAGGACCAACTGGCTTCACAGGTTACACTGGCCCCACAGGAAGAACAGGAGCCACAGGTGCAACTGGACGACCAGGTTTCACTGGAGCTACAGGCCCTGGTGGTCAGCCAGGTTTCACAGGTGCGACAGGTCCCAGTGGAAGAACTGGTGCAACTGGAGCTAGAGGCCCACAGGGATTTACAGGAGCAACAGGCCCAGGCGGACAGCCTGGTAGGGATGGCAATACTGGAGCCACTGGACCATCAGGAAGAACTGGATCCACTGGTGCCACAGGACCTGCTGGTAACACTGGAGCAACAGGACCACAGGGCCCATCAGGTATGACCACACACTGACTTTAGCAAATAAAAAAATAACTCTTTAAGTGAAGTTGTCAGAAAGTGTGCTCTTGCATTAAGAATTGGGTCTCTAATTGGTGCATTCAAACATAGCAATAAACACTTTCAGGAAAGAGCTTAGCTGTTTGGATGCACTTGGATCAAGGAAATATTTCATCAACCTATATTGATCATAGAATCTTTATTTCAGGTTTCACTGGTCCAAGTGGTCAAACAGGAGCCACGGGAGCAACAGGTCCAAGTGGCAGGACAGGAGCTACAGGATCCACTGGTCCATCTGGTCCAACCGGAGGAACAGGGTCAACTGGTCCTTCTGGTCGCACAGGTGCAACAGGTGCAGCAGGTCGTCCAGGTTTTACTGGAGCTACTGGTCCATCAGGTCGCACTGGTGGAACTGGTGCCACAGGATCAACTGGCCCTTCAGGTCGCACTGGTGGAACAGGTGCCACTGGTCCCCAAGGTTTTACTGGAGCCACTGGTCCGTCCGGGAGAACTGGGGCAACAGGTGCAACTGGACGTCCAGGGTTTACAGGTACATGTTCACAAAATAACCTTTTTGTATTTTTACTAAGGGATGGTTCAACATTTTCATCATTTTTGAATTAGTACTTACAGTACGCAAGGGGGGAGGGGGTTAAATGGGTCTGTACACTTTCACAGAAATGGAAAGTGATGGTCAATTTTGGGCCTGTTTTGTGCAATTTTGCTATGATTTTTTTGGAAAGTCGTCATTTTTAAAGTACTAATTTGGGGGGAGGGAGGGGGTCATGAAATTTAGTACCCTAAGTACTAATTCAAAAATGATGATAATGTTGAACCATCCCTAATGTAGTTGCTGCATACTTTACTTGATGGATCATAAACTGCTAAGAAATAACTGCATACGTGATCTTGGGTAGTTAAATTGCCTTTGTGTAAGACTTTCTTCAAAATCAACCTACATGTATTGATTTATTGTCTTTCCAAATCGGGCTTAATTTGACATTCTGGATTTTTTAAATAGGTGCAACGGGTCCTTCTGGCAGGACTGGTGGTACAGGTGCTACTGGCCCACAAGGTTTCACAGGTGCAACTGGTCCAGGAGGTCGAACAGGAGCAACTGGTGCCACTGGCAGGCCTGGTTTCACAGGAGCCACTGGTCCCTCTGGACCCCAAGGATTCACTGGTGCTACAGGTCCTGGAGGAAATCCAGGTAAGTTTGTTTAAAGTTTGTTTCGATCTCAAATTGGGTATGGTGGTCGCCCTCAGACAAAGCCACTCTAGCCAGAGATGAACTGCTCCTATAATACAGACATGTTGATGCAGAAAATGTGAAGTTTACAGAGTACCTATGTTGTCAAGGCTTAGGGAAAATAGTCCAATCATGCAACATTGTCCACCACGAGAAACTTCATCCCACCATAGTGGTCACTTTTTATCCCCCCCCCCCTTTCCACCTATTTGGCCAAAGGGGAATTGTCATAATCTTGTGCATTCGTGTAAATGTCAGTTCTTATTGTACCGGCTCTTTTTAATGCCTTTTTGTACATTGTCACGAAACTTTACGCATGCGTGCATAACAAAAAAAGATGAGCCATGTGGAAAAGCAGGTCACAGCCATACACTTAACTTGTGGTGTCGGGGCTGTATCTTTTCAATGCCGTGCTGTATTGTCATGAAACTTTTGACATGCATGCACAAGGACAGTTAATTTCCAGTTTACTGAGTTTAAAGCACAAACTCCAATGGGATGCTGCCAGACAAGGGGATTTTAAGGGCATGTGCCCTTGATATTGATCCTGGCAGATGTGGCCCCATTCAAGTGGAACTAGTGTTCCGGTAACATATTGTGCACACAGCACGGAGTTTGTGTGTTATGTCCAAGATTCTATGCACTGTTAAATTGCACTGTTTAATTCCTGAACCTACACTACAAATGTTTGAAATTTCATGATTGAATATTTTTATATATACAAATATTCAATCATGAAATTTCAATGTTTCATGTCATTTTTAGTAGGATGGAAGTCAATATAAACTGGAGAAGTGGGTCTGCACATGTATGGATAGATACCTCTAGTACAAGTGCTACATTTCTTGCATATACCCTCTATTGTATAACTGTAGCAATGGCGTTGGCAGCTACATAATTGCTGCCATTCAAGTAGATAATCTAAAATGTTGGAAATGCTAACATTAAGTCTTGTTAATGTAATGTTTATTCCACTAGAATTTGAAATGCAAGAAACTAGGTCAAAACATAAATGATGCTTCTTTCAATATGTAGATTTGCACCGAAATTGAATTTTTTTTACTCTTTCCAGGACAACCTGGCAGAGATGGAAATACTGGTGCCACTGGTCCAAGTGGACAAACTGGAGCCACGGGTTCTACAGGTCCTTCTGGACAAACAGGTGCAACTGGTTCAACTGGTCCCAGTGGACCAACTGGTGCCACTGGCTCAACTGGTCCTGGTGGACGTACAGGAGGAACTGGTGCTACAGGGCCAAGTGGTCGTACAGGAGCAACTGGTGCAACTGGAAGACCAGGTTTCACTGGAGCAACTGGTCCAGGTGGACGCCCAGGCTTTACAGGAGCAACTGGTCCATCTGGTAGAACTGGAGGTACAGGAGCCACTGGTCAACCTGGTCCAGCTGGACGCGATGGAAATACTGGTGCAACTGGTCCAGCTGGTCGTGACGGATTTACTGGCGCAACTGGACCTACTGGAAGAACGGGGGCCACTGGCTCAACAGGTCCTCAAGGTTTTACAGGAGCAACTGGCCCATCTGGACGAACGGGAGGTACAGGTGCCACTGGAGCAACTGGTCCAGGTGGCAGGACAGGAGCCACTGGTGCCACAGGTCGCCCTGGTTTTACAGGTGCCACTGGGCCATCTGGTAGAACAGGCGGCACAGGTGCAACAGGTCCAAGTGGTAATCCAGGTTTTACAGGAGCTACTGGTCCCTCGGGTAGAACAGGAGCAACAGGTTCAACTGGAAGACCAGGTCCCCAAGGTTTTACTGGAGCCACTGGCCCATCAGGCAGAACTGGTGCAACTGGTTCCACTGGTCCTGCTGGACAACCAGGCTTTACTGGTGCCACAGGACCTTTCGGTGCGACAGGTGCTACAGGTCGTGATGGTCAGCCAGGCAGAGATGGAAATACTGGTATGTGCTATGTAGAAAGTGATTGACTTGGCCATTGTCTTGTCTACTTTGTAACTGAATCATGGCCCATTAATATCCCAGACATAAACCCATGCCTTACACTGTAAGGTACTGCAACATCTTGCGTGGTAGGGCATTTGAAGGAATAATCTTAAATGCTTGTATTGAGGATTTTTTGTGACTGGAAGGAGTGTCCTGCGGTGGGTCAAAAAGTTGGTCTCTCAAATCAGGTAGTCTTTCATGCGAGGTACAACATGGAAAAGATAGTGCAGTGTTCTGAGAGAGTGGTCTTAAAAGGATATGCGGTCTCTCATTAGAGGGTTCTCTCGAGAGAGGTACCACTGTATATAAATGACTGGCATGCTCCACTTTGGTCTCCTTTCCAAAAAGAGGACAGGGTTATGCTGGGAAATGTTAAAAAAAGAGCCACAAAGTTTATCCCTGGCATTGCAAGTTTATGCAGAAAGATTATAAAGACCATAGAATCAACAAGTTGATTTAATTATAAGTAGGTTTGAACCTATAAATAGTGCTTCTTTTCCACTGGTAGGCAGTTCAGGGTCTTGATGGGCATCTGTGCATGTTTTGAAGTTGGATAGTGTTAATATAATAAAAAGAAAAAAAAATACTTGGGGGGGGGGGGGGGGGGTAAATCGTGTTATAGTCTACCAGGGCAGACCATTTCAGGTCAGTGTGCTTCAGCTCGGCGAGTTGCTTAAGGAATTACACGTATTACAATTACTATTTAAATTTTGAGTATATTTTTAATTTGGCTATTGACCACATTACTTTCATTTCTGCACTCGCAGGTGTGCTTTATTATGCATTATTCCTAGATTTTTTAAACTTATAATTGGTTTAAAAGTCTTGAATGGCACTTGTGCAACACAAAATTTGGATGTGCAAGAAATTTTACTGCATTAGTGTTGGCCATATTATTGTTGTATCAAAAGTAGCAGATGATTGAAAAGCTGTGAAATTTACCATTTTTAGGTGCAACTGGACCCTCTGGACAGACTGGAGGTACAGGTGCCACAGGCCCAAGTGGACGAACAGGAGCAACTGGTTCCACTGGTCCAAGTGGTCCAACAGGTGCTACTGGGGCTACTGGTCGAGCAGGCAGAACTGGTGGCACTGGAGCAACCGGTCCATCTGGGAGAACAGGAGGAACAGGAGCAACTGGTGCAAGTGGTCCAGCTGGACAACCAGGTTTTACGGGTGCAACTGGCCCCACTGGTCGCACTGGTGCTACTGGTACAGCAGGCCGCCCAGGTTTTACTGGATCAACTGGACCAAGAGGCCCTCAAGGGTTCACAGGAGCAAGTGGTCCAAAAGGTGAACCAGGCACAGGTGGAAGAACAGGTGGTACAGGAGCTACTGGCCCATCAGGACGAACAGGGGCAACTGGTTCCACAGGTCCTTCAGGACCAACAGGATCAACTGGTTCTACAGGTCCAGCTGGCAGAACAGGAGGTACTGGGGCAACAGGAGCTCAAGGTTTCACAGGTGCAACTGGACCAAGTGGACGAACCGGAGGCACTGGTGCAACTGGTCCCTCAGGTCGCACTGGAGCTACAGGGGCTACTGGTCGCCCTGGTCCTCAAGGGTTCACTGGAGCAACTGGCGACAGAGGTCGTGATGGTTTTACTGGTGCCACTGGACCAGATGGCAGGCCTGGCTTCACTGGAGCTACAGGACCCACTGGTAGAACTGGAGCCACAGGATCAAGAGGTCCACAAGGCTTCACTGGATCTACTGGTCCACAAGGCTTCCCTGGATTTACAGGTAAATTTCATACAACACTTTTGTGAAAGCAAGAGCCTACAAATTGGGCCTTTAAGCAAGTATGCAGGTTGCAGTGTAAAAACTTAATTTTTCCTATGATGTTCACTATGTATGGTGTTTGAGTTAGTAAATTCTACAAAATTAACAAAAAATGGAACAATGCAAACTGTGAAAATGGTTATTTTCAGTAATCAATTGCAAACTCTAACATAAATTAATCAAATTTAATGTTGCCAAGTACACTATGCTGGTTAGTGTATCGCAATGCTTTAATGCAAATTACACAGCATTAGATGACGTTGTAATACTACATGCATATGGGTATGCCATGCCAAAAGACCTGCAGGTTCCTGCAGTCTTGACATTCCATTCTGCAGGTGAAATCTCATTGCAGACATGAAAAAACATTTTCATTAAGCTATTAAAATGCATCTAAATTTGATATACATTATATTTTTTTACAGGCTCTACTGGACCTGCTGGCAGGACTGGAGGCACTGGTGCAACAGGACCAAGTGGCAGGACTGGAGCTACTGGTGCAACAGGACCAAGTGGCAGGACAGGAGGTACAGGCGCAACAGGTCCAGCAGGTCGCACTGGTGGCACTGGTGCAACTGGTCCATCTGGCAGAACTGGTGCTACAGGTTCAACAGGTCAACAAGGATTTACTGGGGCAACAGGTCCATCTGGACAAAAAGGAGACACTGGAGGCACTGGTCCACAAGGAGCTACTGGGTTGCAAGGTCCTAAGGGAGACACAGGTATACCTGGCAGAGATGGTGGAATTGGTCAAGAAGGGTTACCTGGCCCACAAGGTCCTGAAGGAAGAACTGGAGCAACTGGTCCCACTGGACCCAGAGGTCCAGGAGGAGCTCCAGGTTTCACAGGATCAACTGGCCCCAGTGGACGCACTGGATCAACTGGTGCCACTGGTCCTCAAGGTTTCACAGGTGCATCTGGTTCCCCTGGTAGAGACGGACAGACAGGATTTACAGGTCCATCAGGTAGGACTGGAGGTACTGGAGCCACAGGTCCTGCTGGTAGAACTGGTGCCACTGGTTCCACTGGTCCAACTGGTCCTACTGGCAGCACAGGCTCAACAGGTCCAACTGGTAGAACTGGAGGGACTGGGGCAACGGGTGCACCAGGTCAACGTGGTAGTGATGGATTCACTGGTGCAACTGGTCCATCAGGTCGTACTGGAGGAACTGGTGCTACAGGTTCAACTGGTTTTACTGGAGCAACTGGCCCAACAGGCAGAACTGGGGCAACTGGAGCCAGTGGTCGTTCAGGTCGAACTGGAGGAACTGGAGCTACTGGACCAACTGGAAGAACAGGTGGTACTGGGGCAACTGGTGCTTCAGGACCCACAGGACCACAAGGTTTTACAGGTTCCACTGGTCCATCTGGCCGAACAGGATCCACAGGTGCTACAGGAGCCATGGGAATGACTGGGGCTACAGGTCCATCTGGTCGCACAGGCTCAACAGGGGCAACTGGTCCTGCTGGTCCTTCTGGCAGACCAGGAGCAACTGGATTTACCGGATCAACAGGTCCATCTGGTAGGACTGGAGGCACAGGTGCCACTGGAAGACCTGGTCCATCTGGTAGAACAGGTGACACAGGTGCCACTGGCCCATCTGGATTCACGGGCCCATCAGGACGTACTGGAAGCACAGGTGCTACTGGTCCACGTGGACGTGATGGATTTACAGGAGCAACTGGCCCAAGTGGTCAACCAGGATTTACAGGAGCAACTGGTCCAGGTGGTCTACCAGGCCGAACTGGAGGCACTGGAGCCACTGGTCCTTCTGGTAGGACTGGTGCAACTGGAGCAACTGGC
Organism: Hermodice carunculata; assembly: GCA_964020975.1. Classification (NCBI taxonomy): domain Eukaryota; kingdom Metazoa; phylum Annelida; class Polychaeta; order Eunicida; family Amphinomidae; genus Hermodice; species Hermodice carunculata. The sequence goes on from OZ026617.1 coordinate 9,139,201, forward strand.
CCAACTGGTCCAACTGGAGGTACTGGTGCCACAGGTCCAACTGGCAGAACTGGAGGCACAGGTGCAACAGGAGCTTCAGGCACACCAGGAAGAACAGGAGGCACTGGTGCCACAGGACCTGCAGGTCCACAAGGTAATACTGGGTTCACAGGTGCAACTGGCAGGCCTGGTTTCACTGGTGCCACAGGTCCATCAGGTCGCACAGGTGCAACTGGTGCAACAGGCAGGCCAGGACCACAAGGATTCACTGGGTCGACAGGTAGACCTGGTGTTGATGGTCGCACTGGTGCAACTGGTCCAACAGGAAGGACAGGATCTACTGGTGCTTCTGGTGCTACTGGTCCAAGTGGAAGAACAGGGGCAACAGGATCCACAGGGCCGGCAGGTCGTCCAGGTTTTACAGGAGCTTCTGGTCCACAAGGTTTCACAGGTGCCACTGGGCCATCTGGCAGAACAGGTGGTACTGGTGCCACTGGTCCAACAGGTCGAACAGGAAGTACTGGAGCTACTGGTCCCACTGGTCCAACAGGAAGCACTGGATCTACAGGTCCAACTGGCCGCACAGGAGGCACTGGAGCAACAGGTGCCAGAGGTCCTTCTGGTTTCACTGGAGCTACAGGTCCATCAGGAAGAACTGGGGCCACAGGTGCAACTGGAAGACCAGGTGACAGAGGACCACAAGGTTTCACTGGAGCAACGGGCCCTGGTGGCCGCACAGGTGCAACTGGAGCCACTGGACTTCAAGGATTCACTGGTGCCTCTGGTGGACCAGGCAGAGATGGAAATACAGGTAAGGTTTTAAATAATGTATAAGATGGAGGAAGGAAAACATGCTGCATGTAAGTATATGCAATAGATGCTGAATGTAGGTTGTCTGTGCAAGCTAAAATTAAAGATAGAATTGTCAATGTGCCTAGAAAAGCGGATTTTTAGATATTGTGAATTGTTTGCCTAAAATTACATAAAATTATTTGCCTGACATAAAATTACATGTAAATGACGGACAAATTTCTAGCCTTGGCAAAAAAAATGGAAATCAAGGTTAAAATTGTTTTCAACGTTCTATTATATTCCATTGAAAGCTTTGGTTCCTGCATAATGTAATATTGTGAAATAGATTCTTTGGGACCGTAGGGATTTGCCATACTAGAGCTCCTGTGCCAATGGTCTATTCATGATTGGAAGCACTATTGATCCATTTGTCAGTACAATGTTGTAACTTGGTCAATAGTGATTGTTAGACTCAGATTAATATTTAACACTAATTTGTTGCCTGCTTGATTACAGGTGCAACCGGCCCAACTGGTCGCACAGGAGCAACTGGGGCAACAGGACGTGCTGGTAGAGATGGGTTTACTGGTGCAACAGGTCCATCAGGTCCACAAGGTTTCACTGGTGGAACAGGACCTTCAGGTCAACCAGGAAGAACTGGTGGCACTGGTGCAACAGGTCCATCTGGTCGAACTGGTGGCACTGGTGCAACAGGTCCAACAGGACGAACTGGTGGTACAGGTGCAACTGGACCCACTGGACGAACAGGAGCAACAGGTGCAACTGGATCAAGAGGTCCACAAGGTTTTACTGGAGCCACTGGACCCAGTGGTACGCCTGGCTTTACTGGAGCTTCTGGTGCAACTGGTCCTAGTGGTCGCACAGGAGGCACCGGTGCAACTGGTCTACCAGGTCCACAAGGTTTCACTGGTGCAACAGGACCATCAGGAAGGACTGGTTCTACAGGAGCGAGTGGTGCAACAGGTCCAAGTGGTCGTACTGGAGCAACAGGAGCAACAGGGCGCCCAGGTTTCACTGGAGCTAGAGGTCCAACTGGGAGAACAGGAGGAACAGGAGCCACAGGAGCAACCGGGCCAGCTGGTGGTCAAGGATTTACAGGAGCAACTGGGCCATCAGGACGAACTGGTGGAACTGGGGCAACTGGTCCACAGGGTCGCACTGGAGGAACTGGTGCTACTGGCCCAACAGGTAGAACAGGAGGAACAGGAGCCACAGGAGCAAGAGGTCCTGGTGGTCCACAAGGATTTACGGGAGCTACTGGACCAGGAGGACGAACAGGTGGAACTGGGGCAACTGGGCCACAAGGTCGCACTGGAGGCACAGGTGCCACTGGTCCAACTGGTCGCACAGGAGGCACTGGAGCCACAGGTCCCACAGGCCGCACAGGAGCTACGGGAGCCACAGGTCTCAGGGGACCACAGGGTTTCACTGGAGCAACTGGTGAAAGAGGTATTGATGGACGTACAGGGGCAACTGGTCCCACTGGCAGAACAGGAGCAACAGGTGCCACTGGTGCCACTGGACCAGCTGGCCGCACTGGAGGCACTGGAGCCACTGGACCTTCTGGTCCACAAGGGTTCACGGGATCCACAGGTTTCACAGGACAACCAGGCAGAAATGGTGATACAGGCGCAACAGGTCCTGCAGGACGAAACGGTGATACTGGCGCCACTGGGCCTTCAGGCAGAACTGGGGCAACTGGTGCCACTGGTCCCGCAGGTCGCACTGGTGGAACAGGTAAATTTCATGTCGAGTCTTTGCATAGTCAATTTTGACTGCAAGGGCATAACAGTGAGGGCATGGATAAAGACAAATAGCTCAGATTTCTCTTTGGATACTTACTGAAGTAATTAAATCAATTTAATCAGTTTAATTTTATAACAATTCATTGAATGTTAAATTTGGTAACTGGTAGAAAAGCTTACATCACAAACACTAATAACAATGGTCATGAAACTTGTCCCGATAGTGTCTGTACAACTGACAACACCAAGTTACAAGTACACAGCTGAACATGGTGCACAAAGTTTGGCAGCTCTTCCTTTTAGTGTCATTTCATTGCCTGCTGAACAGAACAATCCAGCTCAAATGGTTGTTTCCTCGGACTGTTTAAGGGGATGGTTCAACATTGTCATCTTTAATTAGTACTTAGGGCACTAAATTCCATGACCCCACCCTCCCCCAAATAAGTACTTTAAAAATGATTTTCCAAAATAACTTACCAAAATTGCACAAAATAGGCCAAAAAATGACCATCATTTTCCATATTCTCTGAAAGTGTACACACCCATTTACCCCCCCCCCCCCTTTTGTACTGTAAGTACTAATTAGAAAATGATGAAAATGTTTAACCATCCCATAATACTCTGCTTAGGGCTATCTTTGCTGATGCCACTGAAAGTATACTTCTGATATAACCCTAACCCTTGACAGGTGTACTTGTCAGGAATGGGTTAAAACCAGTGGCTTCTTGTAAAAGCACAAGGAGACATGGGTGTACCTTCAAAAGATTTTTTTACAAGGAGGCAGGGGTGGGCATGTCTCAAAATAGCATTGCAGTTATGCAGATGAAGGAGCACACTGCAGATAGTTAAGTCAAACAGGCAAACTGAAGCTTAATTCACTTTGCCCAGTAACCCCTTATTCAACATAAATGCAAGACTAGGAAGCTTCTCCTCAATTGATGGTGTAACTGGTAGAAAAATGTGAGAACAAAATTCCCCATTTGCATACTTATAAGACAAGTTATCTTTGTCTTGGCTTAATACTGCTAGTCCTTTCATGCGTTCAGTTGCATGAAATGCTTGGTTTTTCCCCAGCATGGAGTGATAGCATGCAGGAATGAAAAAAATACTAGTGCATATAATGTGCTGCCAAACTCTCGCTTCCCATCCAAACCTAGCCAGCTGGCAACAAGATTAAATGGACATTACAAAAGCATAGTATGGTTAAGGATGGTTCAACATTATCTTATTTGAATTAGTACTTGAGTATTAAATTTCAGGAACCCCCTCCCCCAATTAGTTCTTACAAATGATCTTCAAAGAAATGCCAAAATACCGCAAAATTTGGGTTACAAATGACCACCATTGTCTATTATCTGTAGAAGTGTGCAGGTCCATTTACACCCCCACCCCAACCCCACCCCCATGAGCTGAAAGTAATAATTATAAAAAAAAAAATTCAAATATTGAACCATCCCTTAGTAAACCTCATTTTTAAGGAAAATATGGACTTAAAGTTTGGGTATAGCTGCTTCATTTTAAAAAGTTCTAAATTTTAACATTTTCTACTGCAATTCAGTGTTCTTTTGCTTAAAAATTCAAAGCGTATTAGATGTATACTGTCAATATATTTGGATACATTTGTACAAATTGCTTACAGGTGCCACTGGTCCAACTGGAAGAACTGGAGGTACTGGTGCTACAGGCCCAACAGGAAGGACTGGAAGCACAGGTGCTACAGGAGCAACAGGGCCGACAGGTCCACAGGGATTCAGTGGTGCCACTGGTCCAACTGGACGCACTGGGGGAACTGGAGCTACCGGAGCAACTGGTCCAGGTGGACGAACAGGAAGTACTGGTGCAACTGGAGCCACTGGTCCATCTGGTCCACAAGGTCCACAGGGATTCACAGGAGCTACTGGTCCACTTGGGGCAACAGGTCCAACTGGACGCACAGGAGGTACAGGAGCAACTGGTGCAACAGGACCAGGTGGTCGCACTGGAGCAACAGGAGCAACTGGTGCAACAGGACCACATGGTCACACAGGCTCATCAGGTGCACCAGGCCCACAAGGTTTCACCGGTTTTACTGGTGCAACAGGACCAACAGGCCGCACTGGTGCTACGGGGGCAACTGGTATAGCTGGCCGTACAGGAGGGACAGGTGCTACAGGTCCAACTGGTCGTACAGGAGGAACAGGAGCAACTGGTCCTACAGGCAGAACAGGATCAACGGGAGCAACTGGAGCAACTGGCCCATCAGGAAATCCTGGTGGCCCTGGAAATACAGGTGCAACAGGCCCATCTGGAAGAACTGGCGGCACTGGAGCCACTGGAGCCACAGGTATACAAGGTTTCACAGGAGCTCAAGGTCCAACTGGAAGAACTGGTGGTACAGGAGCCACTGGAGCAACCGGTCCCACTGGAAGAACTGGAGGTACTGGAGCCACTGGGTCAACTGGACCTGCAGGTATGACCGGTGCAACTGGTCCAACTGGTAGGACAGGAGGTACTGGTGCCACTGGTGCTACAGGCCCATCAGGTAGAACTGGATCCACAGGTGCTACTGGTGCAACCGGACCACGGGGTATTGATGGGTTTACTGGTGCAACAGGTTTAACAGGCAGAACAGGTGCAACAGGTGCCACTGGTGCTACAGGACCAAGTGGCAGAACAGGAGGCACAGGAGCTACTGGTGCAACTGGACAAAGGGGTATAGATGGCAATACTGGAGCAACTGGCCCAACTGGTAGAACTGGAGCAACAGGCGCAACTGGTGCTACAGGACCAAGTGGCAGAACAGGAGGCACAGGAGCTACAGGAGCCACTGGTCCCAGTGGTAGAGATGGAACACCAGGACAAACAGGGGCCACAGGACCTACAGGCAGAACAGGTTCTACTGGGGCAACTGGGGCTACAGGCCCAACAGGCAGAACCGGAGGTACTGGAGCCACAGGTGCAACTGGAATACAAGGACCCGGTGGGGCAACTGGTCCAACTGGCAGGACTGGGGCAACTGGAGCTACTGGTGCTACTGGCCCAGCAGGACGTGATGGGGCAACAGGCCAAACAGGAGCAACAGGTCCCACTGGGCGCACAGGAGGCACAGGTGCAACTGGTGCAACAGGACTTCAGGGACAGACTGGTGCAACAGGTCCATCAGGCCGCACAGGGGCTACTGGAGCAACAGGGGCAACAGGACTGGCAGGTTTTACTGGAGCCACCGGCCCAACTGGTAGAACAGGTGGAACTGGTGCAAGTGGTGCAACTGGTCCCACTGGACGCACTGGAGGCACTGGAGCAACAGGTGCAACAGGACCCGCAGGTAGGTTTATTTCAGCATAAATGTTCATAGTATTTATAGAAGTTGATTAAAAATGCTTTGAATAAAGCCGGATTCTCAAGCATTCATATCTGTGAACTGGGATTTTATAAATATCTCTGCTATCAGTATGTAATTATGCGAAATAAAATCCTAATTGTTGGAAGTGCCTCTTTAGTGTAAGAACCAACATGTTGCTGACAGTTTTGATATGTTATGATAGATCAAAATAATTTCCCATCAGTTTCTTTCCTGTTCATGTCAGCTGGGGTGTAAATTGCAGCAACTATTGCAGATCCATAATTTGAATCTATACCCATGGCAGATTTTCATCTCCACCATAACAGTAAACTCTTGGAAGTTTTAAGCACAGCTGTATAAATTGTTTTCCCACTCAAATCAGCCAGAAGCATCCCAATGTAAATTATCATTTGCTTGTTTTTTACATGCTAGTGGAGAACCTTATTTGATGAGGATTGTGGACCATTCATGATGGTATGCCCCCAGGTCAATAGCTTTCCTTGGCATGGGTTAGGCACACTTAAAAAAAGGGGTATAGTAACGTTTGGCGCAAAAGAAAATCGAATATTTTTCCAAAGCTATCACTTACCAACTTGTGTTTGTAGATGGTTTATACTTTCAATGATAGTAAATGTAATTATATTGACCTTCCAGGTAAGGAGTCTAAAGCTTTCTTCCATGCAATCTGTTCACATCATTTCTGAGCAGTTTTTAATTTGGGAAAGAGTGCATTTAGATACATTGATGCTTGTATTCTAAAGAGTCAATTTATACTTTCAGGTAGCCCTGGTTTTACTGGTTCAACTGGAAACACAGGAGCCATTGGTCCAACAGGAAGAACTGGTGCCACAGGGGCAACAGGAGCAACTGGTTTAGCTGGACAGACAGGAGCCACTGGTCCTACGGGCAGAACAGGTGGGACAGGTGCAACTGGTGCTACTGGTCCAACGGGAAGAACGGGAGGCACTGGAGCAACAGGGGCCACAGGGCTACAGGGCTTCACTGGGCCAACTGGAAGAACGGGTGCTACTGGCGCTTCAGGAGCAACTGGTCCATCTGGTCGCACTGGTGGCACAGGTGCTACTGGCGCCACAGGTCCTCAAGGAGCAACTGGTACAAGAGGTCTGGATGGTAGTACTGGAGCAATAGGCCCAACTGGGCGCACTGGAGCAACTGGTGCAACAGGTGCTACAGGCCCATCGGGTAGAACTGGAGGAACTGGTGCTACTGGAGCAACTGGACAAAGGGGTACTGATGGGTTTACTGGTGCAACAGGTCCAACAGGCAGAACAGGTGCAACAGGTGCAACAGGAGCCACAGGCCCATCGGGTAGAACTGGAGGAACTGGTGCTACTGGAGCAACTGGACAAAGGGGTATTGATGGCAGTACTGGTGCAACTGGTCCATCAGGCCGAACAGGTGCAACTGGTGCTACAGGTGCTACTGGTCCAGTGGGTGGTACTGGTGCACAGGGACCTGCAGGTTTTACAGGTCCAACTGGACGCACAGGAGCAACTGGTGCAACTGGTCCCACAGGAAGAACAGGAGCAACTGGTTCTACAGGTGCTTCAGGAAAAACTGGTGCCACTGGTTCAACGGGTCCCTCTGGAAGAACTGGTGCAACTGGCTTTACAGGTCCCAGTGGTCCAAAGGGAGATACTGGAGCTCTTGGTCCAAGAGGTTTCATTGGACCACAAGGTCCACCTGGTCCACCAGGATCTAGTGGTTTAGTCAGTGATGTTGTCAAAAGTGAGTGCATTCTCCATCTAATATACTGGTAGTTAAGAGTTCAGTTTTAGAAAAAGTAAATTTTGGTTCTACCTGAATGAAGGTAATTTGATATTTAAAACTGCAGTTTATATTTAAATTTATCTATTAAACAGCTTGTCTAGACATCTTTGTCAAACTATATACTGGGGTAATAATTGCAAATTTACTTGGATTTGGTGGTCATTTGATGCACAAGCTTTAGTGAACGTTTGTCAAGTGCCTGAACTTCCTGCATAACTTGTAATGTAGACAAAACCAGATGCAGTATTACTTTGTTGAATACCAAATGCATGCAGTTTGACACCAAAAGAAGTTTCCAGATTTGCGTGAATTTGTTCCTTACCATGATCACCATGCACCAAAAACTGTGGGAATATTCAGGTTATGGATGTTTGCTACGTAGTTTTGGGTAACACTGCAATAGACATTAGTACAATTAATGTTTTGACCTTTCACTTTTGCAGCCGAATATGCAAGGAAGTGCAAGAGCTTGAATAAAACCTGTGACGAGGGATGCAAAGTGGTCACGCGTGTGACAGTCAATCAGCAAGGCCAATATATAGCGGAGGTCATTGCCCACTGTGTGTGCATTGTTGAAAGCCAGTTCTTCCTTCATGTTGCCCCAACTGTCAGATGTGCAGGTAATGCATCATTTTTTTTAATACATCCCAGCATTGCTAGAGCAGTGGCCTGGGACATGCCCATGATGGCAGCAGTGGCCTGGGACATGCCCATGATGGCAGCAGTGGCCTGTGACATGCCCATGATGGCAGCAGTGGCCTGTAACATGCCCATGATGGCAGCAGTGGCCTGTGACATGCCCATGATTGCAGCTGAGGGATAGGGATTCTATGACTGTTACACCAATTAATTGATCAAAATGTCGGGAAGCTGGATATGAAAATGGTTTGAAAATGGTTTAATTTATCTTGCAATGACATTAGCATGGTACTTTTAAATGCAGTAATAAATCTCATTTTGTCTGACAGCCAGGTGGAACAATCATGTCTGAGGCTGCGTGTCACTGCTGTTATAGCAAGTCTACCAGGTTTGTTTTTAAATAGCAATAAATAGGTGAATTTTCAGTGTTGTGTACTTAATAATTGGGTATGGTCACCTTCTAGAATCAAGATTGCCTTTAGGATTGTTAGTGCATTCTGCCTAATATATTGGATCGTGGATGGCTGTAGGAAGACCTTCACATCATATTCTTGTCGGTGTGCTGTTAATTGCGGCATGTTATTAACTGATCCTGCACTTGATTTTCAGATGTCCAAGGCTGTAAATACCTGAATGGACGATGTGACCACAAGTGTGACTTTTCCAAAAACAAAGTGACTTGTTCATGTGATGCTGGCTATGAGCTGGACAATAACGGCAGATCATGCAGAAAAGTCGGTAAGTTATCATGGTGCAACATAACTTGACACTGCAAACTGTTTGCCCCAATTATCTTTCATTATGGTGTTCCACACTGTGAATCTCTTATCTACTAATTGTGATGGAAAAAGGAAAAAAATGACTGACCATGAGGACTCAAAGGAAACTTATCTAATTTAGCACCTTATTTGGACTAGTCAAACTCTATAATCTTTATTTGTATCATTTTTCAGTTATGGCATCAGAAATTTGGTAATATAGAGCAAAATCCACATTTTTACATGTACAAAACAGAAGGGGAGATAATTGTTTGTATCTTGAGTAACAATCCCACTTTTCAAAGTTGATGTACATTGATCAAATGAAATTAATTTTGGTATTTTTATTATGCAGTTTCCGACAAAGTCAACTGCAATGTGAGGAATGGAGATTGCGCACATATCTGTGATGACTCAAACCCAAATCAGCATGTCTGTAAATGCTTTTCTTCTGGCTGGACATTGTCAAAGAATCTGCGAGACTGCAATGGTAAGTGAAGGTGTATCATTCAAAGGCCATAAAGATGTTAGAACAGTACTCGGGACAGCTATATCAACTTGAGTAGCACTTGGACAGCAGTACCACATCGTACATAAAGTATGCCTTAAGAACTTATGGACATGTATATAAAACATACTGGACTAGCCTGAATTCAACCATCACATTATTTGATTACCCAGGGCCTTGAACACGTGCTCTATGACAGTCTGATGCATCAGTGTTACTACACAGGCAAGTGGACATTTGCATTAAGCTTAATTAAACACTAGATTTTGATGGGCAGTGAGGGTCTAGGAGTATCCATTCCAGAGAGTCTTAAGAGTAGACAGCTTGAGTTGGAAGATGTAGTTCTACATGTATGCATGTAACAGGGCAACTTGTACCATGTTCAAACTCTGTTATACCCTTGGTATGCCATGAAGCCTTTGTGCCCTTGGTATGCCATGAAGCCTTTGTGCCCTTGGTATGCCGTGAAGCCTTTGTGCCCTTGGTATGCCGTGAAGCCTTTGTGCCCTTGGTATGCCATGAAGCCTTTGTGCCCTTGGTATGCCGTGAAGCCTTTGTGCCCTTGGTATGCCATGAAGCCTTTGTGCCCTTGGTATGCCGTGAAGCCTGAACTCTCAGGGACTTTGTTGCATGCTGCAATTTTCTCTTGCAAGAAACAATACAGGTAGCAGCAATCATGTCAAAATGTCTGCTTGTTTCACCAGCAATGACTGGCAAGTCCACAGCCTCAATGTGCACAATGTGGATACAGTCCCCCCATAGCATACCCATGAAAACTTGACTTCCCCCAAAGGGTGTCTTGCTGAGGAGACTAAGAATGCTTTAGACATTAGAACTCTGGCATGCAGAATGGAAACCCCCTCTTCAAAGCTGTTCTTCAGAGCAAACATTTTTTGTGGAAGATTGCTGCAGAAAATCTACTCAGGACTTTTACCATGTGGAAGTGAATCTTCATCAGGGGTAGGATGTGAGGCTGTGAAAGGCATAGAGTGATTGGTTTACTTCGAATATAAAATTGACTATAGTAAGAGGCATCCCTAAAAGGGCACCCAGTGAATGGTTATTTTGAATATAAAATTGTAGACCACATAGTTCTCTGCTACAGTTTCCTCAGAGAAATTTCCACGAAGAATTGAGACTTGTTGCCAGGTGCAGCTACAATAAAGATGTCCAGTAGGTCCTATAAACATTGCCAAAGTTGCAACAGGGCCCACACAGTCATGTTTACAACTTGTATACTTTGTTGCCTGGATCAGTTGGAAGATCTGGGTTCGTTTAGTCTGTCAATTCTGTCCACCAAACTCGGCAGCATGTGTTAAAAAGGACCACTTTATTACCAGTCTAACAGGTTTATCTGAAAGTTCACAGATCTTTATCTTAAATTGCATTGCATTTAGCATCAGTTTAAGGTTAAGGTCTTTATTCAGGCTTAGTTTGGGTATAGAATAGCATTTGGAATCTCGATGGATGAGCATAGGTTGGTGTTTTTATTCAGGTTCTGCCCCATGCATTTTGCTCAAATTTGGCAATATGGTCATCTTACCTGGCAAGATGAACTCTCCCCCTAAGTGTAATATTTTTACCATTTAGAACTGTGGTGATGTTTTCTGAATTAATGTTACTTTTTTTGCAGACAATAACGAGTGTGATCCGAAAACAACCCCATGTGCAAACAACACAATTTGTATCAACACTCCAGGCAATTACCGGTGCCTACGTCTCATAGTAGGACCAGTAGCCAATAACAGTAAGTGTCTCTGCAACCATGGTAACAAACTTTGTCCACTGTACACGTAAAGACCGGACACTTGTCGGTTCTGGGGTTTGCACTGACCAACATATGCCTAGTGATGGGCTTATGAGCATTGAATTCTGTTGTGTAAATTGCATTTGACCATGCTTGTAAGAGATAAATTTATCTCTTACAAGATTTTGATATTCATATATCAAGCATGCACTTGTTTTGTTTAAAGAACCAAACAAAAAATAGGTGCACACAGGAAAAAATGAGTTGTATAGATATTTCAGGACCAAAATGAGAATTTTGCACCTGGTAATCATAGCTTCCCAAATACCCAACGTTTTACGCCACCCCATGGAAAAAATCACTTTAGTCATTGTGTGGTTCTTAAAATATGACAGTAAATGAGATTATATATTCCCGAAGTATACCACATGTACATTGAACAACTGTTGTGCAGGTCCCTATCATGTGATTGCTAAGCTGGATTTTTTTTTTACTTTTTGCAGAAAATGATGGGACAGCAGGCACCAGTGGCAAGCTGGTCGCGGCAGCACCAGGGGTGACAGGCCTTAGCAGTAGTATAAGCGCCACCGTTAGTTCCTTACAACTGACAAACATTGTGCTAGTTATCTGGGTTGTAATAGTCACCTTGGCCCTGGCACTTGTTGCTGTGGTCAGCTTCCGCAAATGGAGGCAGGCAAACTATCACTTTGATACAACAGACAGTTCACTCAGCTCAGAATCTAATGGAGATTTAAGCATAGATGCAGAATCGAATATGGGGTCTATAATGGCCATTAATGGCAAGAGCGGACAGTCTAATAGTGCTTTTGAAGATGAAGTCTCTCTTCCAGACTCTATAGACATTTTAGATAATCCCCCGGAAGGTGTTGGTACATCTGAAGTTGCAGTAACGCTGGAAGACAATGGCGAGTCAACCCAATTATAACAACCTGAGGTAACCATTTGTATAATGAGAGTAGATGCAGCAAACACGCGGTCCATGGCTGTAATGAAAGACGTGCAGGTGACTCGCAGCGACAGACAAGCCTTTACTGTCAAAAGTGTAGCGGGAGAAACAACTTTTAAGAGGTAAAATATGAAAAAATATATACAAAATAAACATTGTCGTTAATCCTGTGCAATGCAAGAAAATGTGGTATGGGTATAGAGAAACGAGGCAGAGATTGGGTTTGGCCTCGGTGTGTTGTTCAGCTGGACCCAGCTGTGGGGACTTGCCTGCAGTCCACGTAGGAACTTCATTAAGCGACTGACAAATGTGTGTATCTCGAGTATTGTTTCATTTCATGGTAAATAATTGACATCAACAGTTTAACATGTTTACATGCAAGATTTTTGACTGCTTTAATATTTGGGGAGGCGACAGGAGATGTAGAGTGCAAACATGGCTGCCAGTCCATTGTGCTGCACATATAAACTTGCAAATGCAGCACATGTTCGGTCACGTATACTTAACATGGAAAACTGGGTGTAACAATGAGAGACTGTCACCAGATAGTCAGAGGGGCTGGCAAAGCCTGCAGTCTCCTGTCAAACTGGACATGTTGACACTCTTACCGAGACAATTCTATGAAGACCCCTTCTGCCTGATGAAACAGAATCAAGCCAAATAGACATCACACTTCTGTACACTGTAAAATATTATTGGTCACATGGCCAAATACTTCAGCTTTACAGCTGAATTTGTTGACTATAATAAGGTGTTGGTTAATGACTCTGTCTATGATGGCGTGTTTGTTTTTGAATATACCAAATATTTCAATTTTGTATTTAGAACACTAGTATTTATTGCGGATATATAAATTTTATGCACTGTGTACTGTTAAGACACCTTTTTGCACCACTAACTCCATACCCTTCCCTCTTGCCCACCTTGGAAGCCCCTATTGTTATCATGTTACATCACCATTGTCCTTCCTGCCAGTCTGGCTCCATCGGCACACAAAACATTTTGGTCATACTTCGTATTGTTCAACCAAAATTTGCACTCGACCTAGCTGTTTAATAGGTACACATACAATGCATTCTGCAGGTCAGCTGAAGGCACAGGGGGTCTTCGTGGGTGCGTAAGAGATGAGGACATTCTGACATTTCGCTCCGTATGCTGTTGTAATTAGGACTTTGGCCGTGTTAACTGTTCTGGGCCATACCATTTTTATCCAGCTACCCTGCCATTGTAAGGGACTGAACATGACGAGGGATATATTTTTTTTAAATATATATATACATGTGGAGACTCCAGTCCTCAAGTTTTATGTAATGCTCCCTAGCAGGCCTAATGCTCACATTCTAATGTCTACCTCTTGAATTAAGACTTCTTGGGACAATGACTAGACTTTTTCCTCTGGTGGAATTTTGCACAAACTACTGAGAGCCTCGGAATGTTGGTTGCGATGTTAGTGTAAATAACACCAAAGACAAATTTACGGAGACCTTAGATGGGTCACAATTAGCGTGTACTACTTTGCATGAGGAATGTGATCTCAAGACTATGAATTATGACATCAGGAGGGACCTTTTCATGGTGGCCGGACCAGTCATGGAATCGGTTACAAAAATTTCTAACCTAAAACTTTTTGCAGCACTGAATGATATTACACATAATTGGTGATAAAATGACTTGTGTAAATCTTTGGGTAAAGTGCTCCAGTCACAGTGTGTATTGGGTAAAGTGCTCCAGTCACAGTGTGTACTGGGTAAAGTGCTTCAGTCACGGTGTGTATTTCATTCAGCATATTGCCTTCTGAATGTGTAGGATGCCTGTACATTGAGTACCTGCTTTTGTGATGGAGTGCACTCTATGGTGCAGAATAGAAAATAAAAGCTGTGTGTTGTAAACGTGGTGGGCTCGAAGCAGCGCAAATTCATTGTGTACATTATATTTAGCTTGTTGCTTGTTTACGTTTAACACACTCTGCTAGACTTGTGTATAAAAGATAAACTTACGTCATTCTTTACTAAGCATTTTACTGCGTTTTAACATCAACTCTAATATAATTAATAATGAAAAGACCATATTTTGAGTAATGAAACTATATTTTTATAAATCTTGATCAATGGGTAAGTTGAGGGAAAGGCGTCTTTTCTCTCATAACATTTCATAATGAATAAAATTCTAATGTATAAATTGTATGCCTTTGTAATTTTTTTTGTGCCAACCTGCTTGGCATTTCGTGTAGCAGTCTCTAGCTGCTCTGAGTACAAATGTTTGTAGAAGTGCATGGCTGACAAAAAAATCTTGGGGATTTGTTGGTTGGGGTTGCACTGTGTGATGTCGCGTCCCTTCATGTGTCCCAGTGTGCAACAGTGGTCTCGTTGGGATAAAACTTGAGTGGATGCGGGCAGAACCACCAACTGTGTACTCTTAAAAGACTAAAAATGGTGAATGTTAATGGCATTTAGTCCTAGTGAAAGGGACTAAATGCTTTATCCAGGATTCTGTGCATTGCCATACAGATCAGACATTTGTTTGCAAACTTTTTCCTACTCCAAAATTGGAAGATGTACATTAGGTTAGCAGTGATTTTCAGAAATTGCTCCATTGAACCCGGATTCAGATTTTGAAATGTTAAGTGTACATTTTCTGAAAGGGAAGTTAAAATTTTGTTAGATAGTGGAAATATTAACATAAATTTCACCAGATCCATTATGCTTCAAATATCTATTTGGCTCATACAATTTTGGAAGTGGATCTAAAATCTGCAGCAAACTCAAATTCATGTAGAGTGAAACTCTGATGTTTCAAATTTGGTGCCATTTTGTCTCTGAGCCTGTTAACAGTAAATTTCCTTTAAAGTGTCTGGGACAAGTCCTTGTGAGAGTATCCTGGAACAGACTTAGGATGGGTAGATAATTACTAAACTGGTTTGTCATGCCCTGGTGGCTCTGTCTAAAGTCCTTCAGGGTTGGAGTATTTTTATAAAGAAACTGGACCCATAGAAAGCCCAATGTAACTCGCAATGGAATACAAAATTAGGTTCCTGTGGAAATGTAAAGTTTTTCAGCACAGCTTGCTGCCTCTCATACCTAAATTTTTTCACTAAGTTTTGTTAAAACTTGGGAAAGTTTGTGGACCTTTGCATTGTCTTTGTGGTGAATGCAACTCCTCTGTCGCTCAGTATTCAAATTTCCAACGTATGGATCTCTGAAATGGCAGATATTTAAAATTGGAGGCAATGCTTTTCACTTTGCAGTGTATTCTAGTTTGCCTGCCATTAATTTGATACCAAAATGTGGAAGCTGAATCAAATTTGTATCAACGAATGACTGTTTTTAACTTTAACTGCTGTGAAAATAAATTCAAAGAAACCTCACCACAGTGTCATAGCATAAATCTTTAGGTTGTAAGCTGTCTAAAAATAGATACTTTGATATTGCTATAGGATCATGTGTAACCTAAAAAATGTCCTCAAAACAACCAAAATCAGTTGGAATTAAGTTTGCTTCAGCAATTTAACTTTGAAAAATAATTTGCCTACATTCAGAAGTCATGCTGGGATAAACTGCATTCTTTGACAGCAGACTGAACACTTTGCCCCCAATCTGCTGGCAAGCCTTTCTTGTGCAAGAAAGGGTTAACCTTTATTATTTGGTGCTCCATGATCCTGCAAAGTGAGTTTGAAGTCTGCTGGGGATGTTGGAAAGATGAAATGGCATATGTTTATCATTTTTGAATGCCTTTGTCCAAAATTCCACTGAACAAGACCCCACAGAATTTGAAGTCTGAAGTGGTACTTTTCTGTGACAATACAAATAAATTTTTGCACAAAGATGCAGGTCTCTACTACTCTTACATTGCATGCTCCTGTAAAGACATGGAGTATTGCTTCCTGTGCAACATTTATATTTTGGCTGGAGATACTTATTTTGCAAACATCTTTAGAAAGCTAAACATCTTTAGAAAGCTATTCTAGAAGTTGGCAATGTGGTGGGAGGATTAATATATGATGCGACTGTGAAGACACTAAATTTTAACTGTCTTATTGTGCATCAATGTCTTGTCCAGCTTTTGATGGTTTATGTGCCCTCCCCCCCCCCCCCCCCCAAACCTAAAATGAAAATCTAGGCTTCCAAAGTGGAATGAATTTTCAAAACTGTTCTTTTTGCACACAGCTGTTCAAATATTTTCTGGCCCACAGGGGAAAAAAAATCCACTGCTGCAATGGCTCTATAGGTTTGGTAGTGTAACTGTTCTGATCATACAGTGAGTGTCTTGAGAGTGCACTCCCTAAAAATAAAAGGAGAATGGCAACTGCTTAACAATTAAAACCGGACACCATCCATCAATAACAGGCAGGTATGCATGGTAAAGACAAAGGTGTTCATTCATGACTAAAATACTGCAAGAATGGGTCAAAATGGTAAAAAATGTTGGAACAGACAGAGGGAGCTTTACTTTCAAAAATTAGGGAGACTCTGATTCTTCAGATAGTTTAACCCTCTGGAGACTATAGTGATTCTTCAGATAGTTTAACCCTCTGGAGACTTGAGTCAACAAGTTTCCTCTCGTTCTGGGGGCAATACCCAAAGTACTAATGAAAACTGTTTACTAATCAGCAAGACTTCCTCCCATCCCCCCACCCACCCCTGAAAGACATTTGTGACACTGGACCATTTTCGATGGGGGGGGGGGGGGGGGGGGGGCGGTGGTGGAAGTAGCATGCTGATACTAATTGTGAGGCCCCTCAGGGTGAAACAAAAGCAAATACAACATGGTCTAAAAAATACTTCAATCCACAAGATGCATAGTAATTTTCTATGGCAAGCAATTCCATGCTGGTGGAGCACTTAATTTAGATTAGAATTAAATTTGTTTATGAAATGACAACAAGGCAAGTGGTTCTTGTGGATTTCACATCGCAGGGCCACTCCTGCTCCAGCTGTTGTCAGGGATCAAAAGGCAGTTGCAGCTCAAGTATCTGCTGAATTAAAACATAGACCAATGACCCTACACTGTGTGCTGGAAGTTAACTCTTTCATTGTAAATCTCGACCCAAGTCTATGTGCTCTGAATTCATGAATTCTGAATGATGCTGGATCGATGTTCTCCATAAACTGAGTGGACAGTCAAGTAGTGGGCTGCCTACAGTGGCAGAAAAAAAAAAGTGGTGCAGGTTAAAAAAGCTGTCTCCACGACACTTTGGGTGCCATGATTAAGCTCCTCAAGGAAAGCTGTTGACTTTGCCAAGACTTGGCACTGAAAGGGTGAATTCGTGCCCTAATATGTTGATAAAAGCATTAGGCCCGTGTTTCTTCCAAGTCGTGTTCAAACAAGGCCCTCAAGGCGTATAATGGGGATGTGGTTATGTTTCACAGGAAAAAATAAATGTTCTTTCATATCTGCAATTGACACAGAATTCACTTATGATTAATTAACCAAAAATAAACTAGAGAATTTTGTTGCAAAAATGGCCTCACTTCACAATTCACAGTGAAAAAAAAAAGTGTGTACAATGTACATGTATTGACAATAATGCTTCATGCAAAATCCCCTGGACCCCCTCTACCAACAGTGCCTGACATTGTATAACTGTATGCATGACTTGCCACACGATGCAAAAATGCTTTACCACAGCCATGTTGACATTTGAATGAAAGAGCCTACTTTATGGGGAATTTAAACAATCAGTTGCCATTTAAATACAGATCAATATCCATGAAAACACAAGAGTAAAAGGTTAAAAAACTGATTTGTTGTTGTGTTTACACAGTATATAAGGCCTGCTGTTATTCTGCAGTAAAAACACAAGCTTCTTTATATACGAGACGATTTATGGCTGTGGTATCCCAACAATTTGACCAAAGTTCCCATTATTTTTTTCTGACAAATAGAATGTCACCAAAAATATAGCACCATTCAGTTGGGGGGGGGGGGGGGCAATAGATGTAGCCCACATGGACTCCTTATTCTTGTTCTAGGCAGTTTGATAATTGATTCCAACATTACCCACAAGGATCAATCTTCCTTTATTATCTTTTTAAGCGAACTGCTTCCAGATTGTCCTGTAAGATTTGTCAACACTACGCAGTTCTCAAATATAGGTCCTGGGAGTGCCTACATGGTTTTTTTGAGATAATTCATGTCTACGGCCTCATTACATGACAAAAATACACCCTAAAAATATATATACTGCATGTTTTGTGCACCATCAGTCCCCTTCCCACAAGTATACTTACCATAGTAACCATTGTTTTCAACAATAGATGGGGCCAGGTGGATTGAATGTTTTTTTTTAAATTAACCCAATATTTGTTTAGAGTAAATACCTTTAAAATTGTCAGACTGCACAGACTAAATGTTTGTTCATGATGTTACCATGACACCATCAAGCTTCCAAACACTGTAGTTTGTCTTGGAGCACATTTCACAACTCAGACTGCCTGAAAGCAGCTAGACGTCAAATGTTGTCTACTGTAATTATGTTTAATTTTTGTTTATATTTCCCATTATAGGATATCTTTGAAGAGGATACATCCCAAGTTCAAGGGATTTATCTGGAATCCTGCTTTTTTAAATACCTATGCTTCGCTCCGGGATTTAAAAAAGCAGGATTCCAGATAAATCATGAGAACAAGGGATGTATCCTTTTTATACCATGCCTTCTTTGTTTTCATGAATATAAATGCATTTTAAAATGTATTCACCAAAGCAAATCAGTCCTGTGTTGAAATTTAGCCACGGAAAATTAAAGCAGGGATATATGTGTAAGCAGGTGACATATATATCCCTTGAGAAAACAAAGGAGGCATGGTATAATTAATAAGAATTACTCAGCATGCCCCATGCTGACATGTCAACCGTCATGCACCCAGCACGAGTCATGCATGTGAGCATTCTTTCATGCTTCCGTCCTTTGATATGCAGTCTCACACATGATCATTTCTGTATTTTTTTACTTTAAAATATATAGAAAACTCAAGTTACTCAAGTACAGAATACATGACTAAACTGCAAGAAATCTGATAAATATAAATAGATGTCTTGACCCTCAAAATGTAAGAAAATGCAGGCTATCAAGGATCCTTTTTTGCAAAATTTATGGGGAGGGAAAACTTATTGGGGGGGGGGAGGAAGAGACCTCCCCCTGACCCTACTATCCCTCCCCACCCCACTCCTCACCCTTGTAGGATTTTGGTTCCAGAGTGCTTAAGTGTATGTGGACAGTGTCATCTTGCCTGCTTGACTTCCCAAAAAAGGGTTAAATGATGAGCAGTTGTCTAAATTCTGCCTGCTGGACCAAGCAGCTATCAAGGGCAGCCCTGGGTCATGAAGTGCCTGTGGTCATTGCCCTCTTAAGTGTTGCATTTGTTTATCTGATGGGAGGGTGGGGGTGAGGACATATGCATGTTGCACTGCCCTATAAGCTGCTGCTTTGCACATATAGTCCATTTTGAAAGCAATGCTGTCATTTGCCATCATCAAATGTTTGTGGCTGACAACTCCTTTGTTGACTTGGTCTATACGCCATTAACCATCTCCTTTCCATACCTGTCAGGTTTTAGACTTTTCAGTGTACTTTGGGTTAATTTTAGACCATCAGCCCATAAACCTCCCATTTATTTCCTATTTATTCTTTGTTAAAAATCAAATCTCCATCATGGGAACAAAAACTCTCCCAATTTTTTGCCCTAGAATGTTGACAGGTATGCCTTTCCATAAACTCAGATACAGTAAAAACATGCTTTTCATTTTGTCAACCTTAAATGTGCATCACATTTAATGGTAATCCACTTTTAACAGAGTATCTTTATACATCAATGAGTGGCATTAAAGGAAATTAACTCAAAAATATATACATGTATTTCTTTTACAAGCAGCATAGGACCTTGCCTGTCCAATTTTACAATATACAGGTATAGTGTAAATGCTGAAAGTTGTGCTTGACCTCAGCTATCTATATAAGAGTGAGCTCAACATCATGCAAATAGGTCGAAACTTTCCAGTCATGGACAAAATTGTGTTTCTTAACATGTAGGTCATCACAAGAGAAAAAGTAGGTCATGGAGGCTAATCACATGACTTCAGTGCTGGCACAATGTGCACTTTTTGGTGTAATTTCATCTTGAAACTCTGATCTCCCATCTCTGACATTCTGAAATTACAAAACTGATCTTTACAGGGGAGTGGCTGGCAAATGAACATCTTTTTTCTAATGTCCATGTGACTACCTTCTGGTTTAGTGGGTGGAGGGTAACACAGAAAAGTTGTGCCCTGAGTTAGAGGTCCACAGACCTCAACATTATCAAAATTGGTTAATGACTTTTAAAAGTTAATTATGGGCATTTTTCATAAGTAAGTCATGACTGGAGAACAGTAGGCCAACAGCCCCACATATATCTGCTATAACTTCAGTCTAGAAAATTGTGTGATACAGACCTCGTGGAACAATGGTGGTCATCTGGATATTCCCTGCAGCCTGACAGATCCAAGAAAGAAGCAAACTTAAGTCTCTCTCTCTCTCTCTCTCTCTCTCTTCTCTCTCTCTCTCTCTCTCTCTCTCTCTCTCTCTCTCTCTCTCTCTCCTCTCTCTCTCTCTCTCTCTCTCTCTCTCTCTCTCTCTCTCTCTCTCTCTCTCTCTCTCTCTCTCTCTCTCTCTCTCTCTCTCTCTCTCTCTCTCTCTCATGCGAGAAGTGTTTACAATTTGTCAGCTTGCTCCTGTCAGTGCATCAGGTGAATACTGTTACAACTTATAACCACCCTTTTCCATCATGATCGCTTGCTTGTATAATGACAGTCCTTGTCATTGAGTGACAAAGACACTGACAGCCCATACGCAGTATGGTCCTCATGCAAGCAACACAGCTATCACATAAGTTTATATCCTGTGCAGAAACTGCAAGTATGTTTGCCTGTGTCACATGCCTGCCATATTATCATCATGTTAGTTTCGTCCTGCTCATGGGTGTATCCGGGTAGTTCATGCATGCAAACTTTTTCTAACATCGATGCTTATATGCAACTGTCAAAGTCAAAAATGAAATACGATGCTTGTGGGACCATCTTGGCAGCAACTTTGACAATTCTGAAGATCCCATGAAACGTGATGTTCTGATCATATATAGAACTTTCTTGAACATATAATCCTGGACTGCACTGTCAAATCAGATATAAGCTGGCCTATGATTGTGTATGAAGCCCCTATCAAGAGTTGCCAAGACCGTACATGTAGTTGGCAAACATATGCATGCTTTAGATATTTGAAAAACTTACCTGCAAACATCATATTATTTTTCTGATTAATGGTTTTCATATGCTGAAGAACAACTGAACTTTTTCCACTCAAAAAAGAGAACAAGATATATTCTTGCTCCAAACCATCAGTGTTTTTGGACATCATGTCTTAAGGCCGTACCAGAGGACCGAGCTTTGCTGAAGCTAACCTTGGATCCAGCATTGCAATTAACACTTTCCCCCTTGAATTAAGACTGAGTCAACAGCTTTCCTTGGCATGGGTTGGGCACTAAGTGCCCAACCCATGCCAAGGAAAGCTGTTGACCTGGGGCATGTGATCTTGATAAGTCTCATGTCCATTTCTCAGTCAAATTGTTTTTTATAACTGTTGAAATTAGTTGAAAACACTGAAGCAGACAACAATTGACTACCAGCCGGTTTTGGCCAGTTTGAGGGGAAAGGGTTAAAGCTGACATGAACAGTATGTCAGCTTTTATACTAGGCAGCATCTGAGCACTAAGCTCATCTGACCATATTGCTCAGATGCTTTATGTGGGATTGGTGTACATGATCTTTTTAACATATAGATGAAGTTAGATTTATTGGACCAGTTACTGAGTTAGCTTTGCTTTAGTGCTCACCTAATTTGCATATTACAATGCACACAAATAATTCAGTTAGGTCAGAGGCATGTCAGTTGTTCACATTAGCAAATATTGTGTAACAGGTTCTAGGCTTTTTTTTTCCTCGTGAAGTTGAATCCAAAGGTCACCTGTCAACTTCTTCAAACATGCATCCTGCATCTATGAACTGCCTATGTGAGGTGGGGTGTTGTGCCCTAGATCTATGACTTGCCTATGTGAGGAGGGGTGTTGTGCCCTAGATCTATGACTTACCTTTGTGAGGTGGGGTGTTGTGCCCTTGATCTATGACTTGCCTATGTGAGGTGGGGGTGTTGTGCCCTATATCTGTGACTTACCTATGTGAGATGGGGTGTTGTCCTAGACCTATGACTTGCCTATGTGAGGTGGGGTGTTGTGCCCTAGATCTATGACTTGCCTCTGTGAGGTGGGGGTGTTGTGCCCTAGATCTATGACTTGCCTCTGTGAGGTGGGGGTGTTGTGCCCTAGATCTATGACTTGCCTATGTGAGGTGGGGTGTTGTGCCCTAGATCTATGACTTGCCTTTGTGAGGTGGGGTGTTGTGCCCTAGATCTATGACTTGCCTCTGTGAGGTGGGGGTGTTGTGCCCTAGATCTATGACTTGCCTCTGTGAGGTGGGGGTGTTGTGCCCTAGATCTATGACTTGCCTATGTGAGGTGGGGTGTTGTGCCCTAGATCTATGACTTGCCTATGTGAGGTGGGGGTGTTGTGCCCTAGATCTATGACTTGCCTCTGTGAGGTGGGGTGTTGTGCCCTAGATCTATGACTTGCCTATGTGAGGTGCGGTGTTGTGCCCTAGATCTATGACTTGCCTCTGTGAGGTGGGGTGTTGTGCCCTAGATCTATGACTTGCCTATGTGAGGTGGGGTGTTGTGCCCTAGATCTATGACTTGCCTATGTGAGGTGGGGTGTTGTGCCCTAGATCTATGACTTGCCTATGTGAGGTGGGGTGTTGTCCTAGACCTATGACTTGCCTATGTGAGGTGGGGGTGTTGTGCCCTATATCTGTGACTTACCTATGTGAGATGGGGTGTTGTCCTAGACCTATGACTTGCCTATGTGAGGTGGGGTGTTGTGCCCTAGATCTATGACTTGCCTCTGTGAGGTGGGGGTGTTGTGCCCTAGATCTATGACTTGCCTCTGTGAGGTGGGGGTGTTATGCCCTAGATCTATGACTTGCCTATGTGAGGTGGGGTGTTGTGCCCTAGATCTATGACTTGCCTATGTGAGGTGGGGTGTTGTCCTAGACCTATGACTTGCCTATGTGAGATAGGGTGTTGTGCCCTAGATCTATGACTTGCCTATGTGAGGTACGTGGGATGTTGCCATTCATGGATTTCCCAAAGAGTGGAAACTCACTATATGATTAGCAGACAAGGTAGCCACCAAGTGGGCCTCCAGAACTGTAGAGGCTGTGGGGACATCTGCCACCTGTTCCAGATCAGCTGATCGAGTGGTAGAGGGCTTACCTACTGTCTGGCAATCTAGAATGAGGAAGACAGTGTCTTTGGAGAGCTCAGTTCTGGCACCCCTTCCTGATCTGGCTCAGAACTCGGACTGGCTGCCAGAATGATGTCACTCACATGTCTAGCTTGTCCCCTGGTCTGGCCCGGAACTCAGGGTGGCTGCCAGAATGATGCTAGCCTCAGGTTTGGCTAGTCTTCTGGTCTGACCCAGAACTCCAAGCAGCTGTCAGAATGATGCTAGCCTCAGCTCTGGCCAGTCTGGCCTCCATGAAGCTGAATCCTGGTCAGGCTCCACCCCAGACTTCAAGCCTTCATGGCAAGTGCCACTTTGGCCAGTCCACTTTTGAGCTGCAATCTAGTCCAGTCTGCTGCTGTAGTTCCAGCCCTGGCTCAGTCTGCAGCCTGTGCAGCCTACCACCAGGCCTGGCATTTCTGATTAACACCTGACAGTCTGGCAGTCATTATGTCTGCCAATAGTTCCTACCCCTGGTCTGCCTTTGCCAGCACCTAGCATGGGAAGTATCCCAGCCTCTACCTGTAGTCTTGCTTGGCCACCAGGTCCCAGCCATGGCTACAGTGTGAAGCCAGTCTTAAACTCAGCAGTGGCTACCATTAAGGCTTTGATTGTGGATGATCTGAAGTCATTCCTTCGTGTTCAAATGACTCTGTCTCCATGACTGTCAGTAGGACTTTGAATCTCCTCTCCCTGAGGAGTACTACAGGCAAAATAAGCAAAGTGGTTTCTCTAGCACTTCTAGGCCCCAGTCATCTTCCACAGCCATCCCAATACCCATTCCTACCCCCACCCCCACCCAGTGTAGTTCGCACCTAGCGTTGGGATTGGAGGTACATTGTACATTCAGTTAGGAAGTTCACTGTGAAGCCCACTCAGCCACATGAAAGGCAGTTTTTGCTACCACACCAAAAGGCCCTGTGAGCCTAAGCCTTAGCACTGTGAGCCTAAGCCTTAGCACTGTGAACAAACCTGCTATGGACTGGCATGTAACAGTGGCTCAGCAATAATTAGTTTCACTTATCAAGCATGCCTATCCAAGGTTACAATTTTATCATGCAATTTTTTCTCAAAAAGTATAGGAAGGTTACTCCTGTTGTACCTTGTGACCTCGAGGGTAAATGCAACTCTGAGAGGGGACTCTCAAAAAAAGGAGACAAAAATTAAAATTCCATGACCTTGAAAATATAGATCAGTGCTGTCCAGTTGAAAATCTCTGTAGCAAATTATTTTTTACTTGTAGCATTTTTTCCAACTCTTTACATAAGAAACACTTACTTTGGAGAAAATATATAGCATTTTGAAGAGCTTTGCAGCAAAATTTTGCTACAATGCTCCAGCTGGACAGCCCTGTAGATCAAGGTCAGTAATCAAAGATCATGTGCAAAATTTCAGTCCATAAGTGTCATCCTGGTTGAATGATAACTAGTTTCCCCTGGTCATCTCTGAGATTTTGAATGCACAAGATTTTTGGAGACAAAAGAAAAAAAAATCATGTTTTTAAATACTTTCTTTATTCAGCCAGGCATATGACCTTGACAATAAAACTTTTTGGATGCATGACCAAATGTGTGCTTCAATACATGTATGTGAAAAAATGGACAAGTTTGGCCAGATTTTCCGCACAGTAGGTCAAACGTAACCAGGGATGGACAGACAACCTGGAAACATAATGTATGGTCCCTTTGGGGAGGAAAACATAATGTATGGTTCTTTAGGGAAGACAAACATAAAGTATGGTCTGTTTGGGAAGGCATGAATAATGCATTTTCACAAATAAAGCAAACAGAAACAGTAAGTTTTGGACCATCCCCAACCCCAGAGGTTTAATTACCACTGCCTTGCCACTAAAAAAACCATAACACTAATACAGGACTACACCTTGGTATTTTTGCCAAGGAATACACACACAAAAAATCACCTGTCCCTCTATATTTCTCAACAAAAATACCAAGATACCAAAAAACTGACCTAGCAAATTTTGGTCCTAATGTATCTCACAGCATTCCCCAGTTTTGCAGAGACACATTCTGACAATCCTCACTGTTGTTTGACCCTGAATGTTTCTCAGTAAAAAAAACGTGTGCTAATTTTTGCTCCAGCAATCTCATTTCAATGTTTATGTTAAAAAATGCCCAAAAATGCAAAGGTAAGGATAGGAAATAAATGTATCTCCATTTCTCAGCAAAAACTGGAGAAATGTGTGGGCATTGAGGGGAGGCAGCACAGGGTGGCCTGGCAAAAAAAAAAAAAAAAGTCCTTAAATCTGTCAATCCACATGATATTATAACTGTAATGTTCCACATTTCACAGAAGGTTTTTGTTGAGATATGTGGACACAGTTTATGCCATTCTTCAGACTGACATTTTTTTACCCTAAAAGTCCCTTAAATCCCTCAATTGACATGATATAATTTTAGTGTTTGTTATTTACATGTTTCACACAAGGTTTTTGGTGACACATACATACGCACTTTGTTTTCAGTGCCAACTGTAACTCAAGTCAAACTACTTCAAATGAACTACTCTGAATTACTGTGGTATCTGCTCTAAAGACCACCTACAATTTAAGACCACCTGTCTTTTTAAGACCACTCTTTCAAGACCCTCTGCTGTATTTACACATTAAATATACCTTCAATTTAAGACTAATGATTTAATCTTCTGTCTTCACAACAGGTATTTCATTTGTAAGGCTCCACCACTAGGCCAATATTCAAAATGACCGTTGCAAATTTAAGCTTGACTGCAGTTATCTTTATATGTGTGTGTGTGTGTGTGTGTGTGTTGTTTTTGTTTTCTTTTTTTTGTTTTGTTTGCTTGAATTTCTCTTTATTTTTATTTTTTCAAAGTGTCCACTTCTAGACACATGTGTTGGAATTTGCAGCCCCTCTGCAAATTGCATGGATGCATAAAAGAAAGGAGTCTGTGTGGCATGACTTATGGGTCTGGCTCTGTATCGGGCATTCTACAGGAAAAAAGGGACTCTTCAACATTGACACCCCTTATTTGTTTAATTACACTATCTTTCACATAAACTGACAACCATGACTAGCAAGAATTAAAGCATATCAAGAGAAATGCAACAGATAGACATGGCATGTCATGATATGATTTCCAAATATTTCAAATTAACACATCTAATCATCGCATTCCAAACTACCGTACCTCAAGAGGCCCCTTTTTGCCAAATTTTGATCACAATCCCTTGAAACATTTGTTAGAAATGCTGAGTTTGCACACACACACACACACACACACACACACAGACATTCCAAAAATGCAATTATTCTTTTTGTAAAGAAATTGACAGTGAAACCTTTATCAGTTGGTACCTGCCTCCAGTGGGCACTTCATGCATGTCTTAAGGAGCACTGCCCACATTACACAGGTTTTACTATGTTACAATGTGCCCAGTTTTTGACAAGTAGAACCTGTCTAGCTGCAGACATATCCTACCTGACCTCATGCTCAATTGATGTAAGAAATTGGATCTGGCCTGTCACATAAATTTTGACCTGAGCACCATGCAACCACGTCAGACACAAGATGGCCTCACAAGACCCTGCACCTGTGGGTCTTCAATTACACATGACATGTAAGCCCTGACCAGCTGAACTGTCGCTTCACCGCCTCTCTGCATGGTCTGTGCAGATCGATCACTGGTGCATGTCAGTCCATCTTCATATCCAAAGCTGCTTGGGAAATGCATATTACCAATGTCTTCATAACATTTTGTTACAGACAAGTTGAAATACATGCAGTGCCTGGTTCTGGGGAAGTCAGACAGAAATCCAGACAGACTGGATACCAGCCAGTGGCCACTGCCACAGGTAACAGTCATACAGTTCCACCTGACTTTGAAGATGCTACCTGAGACACCCTGTGGACCACTTCTACCTCCCTTGAGAGACCATGTTCACAAGTCAAAATTCCTGTTCTCCCTATGTCATTTTTGGCCTTGTAACAAGAGTCCAATTTTTTGGAAAGACCACTGCATGAGCTAATAGTAGGACAACAGCCCCTGTCACCAGAGACCCCCCCCCCCCCCATCACAACAAAAAAGCGGTCTTGAATGATAGGTGGTCTCTCATGACAGGCAAATTAACCTGGGAAGTATAGGAATCGGGAATCTGTAAATTGGTGTTTCACAAGAGGGAGGTCTCTCACAACAGAGCTTTCTCACCACAGGGTGCACTGTTAGTCCCTAAAGACAGGCCCCACAGCGTGACATCATCCCTAACACTTACCTCACTGACAGAAGTTTCTATTTCTTATTTTGCCTGCTCTGTGAGAAAGTTTGTGCTGTCATCATTGAGTGCCAGGTCTCCCAACAAGAGATGGTGACAAATACCAGGAGGTCCAGAGCTAGATGTTGTGCAGCAGCTGAGAGGCCAGTACCTGGAGTGTAAGGCCACCCCTACTGCCACCAACACTGGTCTGACACATCAGGTTTTATTCAAATAGAAGTAAATGTAAAGTTACATCCAGCTGAATATTCTCAAAGAATGGTCTTGAAGGCATTTGATCATTGATAGAAGGCGGTCTGCATAGCAGGCAACAGCTTGGTATTTGTACACAATGAATGAAATTTCTTGTCTTTCAAATAGACAATCTTCTTCAATACAGGATTCTTGATATAAAATGTCATGGAAGTTTCTGCATCAAGAACCCCCCTCCCCCCCCCAAAAAAAATTTGCTGGTGTAAAAATATGACCAAAAAATTCTCTTGATTAGAATTGACTGGGATTATTATTCATATACACACTCTATCCTGCCCAGGGCATGACAGTTACCTGATGGCAGCTGGGGCATGCTGGCCACACAGCTCACAAATCAAATTATGAGATCGTACAAGCCACCGCCTGTATCACAATGTTTTCCCACATTCAAGATCCTGAAGTCCAGGTGCGGTTTCTGATAGGTATTTTTTGCGGTGTGGTATTTGTTGTGCCCATTGATGACTGTCACAGAATGACATATGGATCTGTGCCTGCAGCCTTGAATACTAAGCATCTATCTGCATGGTACATAGGAGTCAGGCGCGGATCCAGCATCGACTCGAGGGGGGAGAGGGGGATTGCTGCCCAGGCCCCCAGCAGGGTCCAGAAGCAGGGCCCTGGTCCCCTCCCCTCCTCCCCCCTTCCCCCAAGTTTTGGGATTTTGAGCATTGTTAGTGGCCTAAAATAGCTTTTTCTTACATGGCTGTAGATAACCAGGCCTGAAGAAAGTGATTAAAAATAAATAAACTAAATTTGCATTGAACAATGTATTATATATATTGATAATTCTCTTTATGGGCAATTGCCTGCATGACACTTCAGTAGTCTTCATAACGAAATAAAGGAGAGAGATCCACAAATGAAAAAAAGTTAAGTAAATCACATATGCATATCAAGTTTATTTCAGATTTGCAATCTAACATAAGAGTGATTTTAGAAATAGATATGCAGTGATACCTGTCTTAATAGACCCCTCCAATGAAAAACTGCATATCTCCAAGTGACACTGTGCTATCTTTTGCAAATCACTGTACCTCTAATGAAAGGAAAATAATATATATATATATATATATATATATATATATATATATATATATATATATATATATGTATATATATGTATATATATACATATATATATGTATATATATGAATATATATATATATATATATGTATATATATATATATATATATATATATATATATATATATATATATATATATATATATATATATATATATAAAGGGAGGGGGCACACGCATTCCCATCACTTTTCCCTGGATGCACAGCTGTGCCCAGTCCTATAGTACTACAGTAGTTCCTGTTTCAAGAGACCACTCTATTAAGAGACCATATGCCTTTTCAGACCAAATTACTCAGATCCCCAGTGCAGTCTTTTATATATTTAACCTCCATTGAGAGACCGTTTTTTGGCATACTCCAATCTGGATGGTCACCGGGATGGGCTCCTGGTTACGATTTCAGTGCCTCAGGGTGGGTTGGTTTTTTTGTTTTTGTTTTTTTCTTTTTCTTTTTTTTTAACATCTATGCTCAATGAGTATGATTCTCAGGCAAACAGTTCAGAGACTGAAGGTCAAGATGTGGTTTTCACTGGCGGCAGGGAGGGGGGATTTT